>CM031373.1:1487298-2026527 GCA_018208015.1 Medicago ruthenica | reverse complement strand
TGAAAAAACATATTGAACAAACCATGTCTGAACACAGAATGATCTGATCAGAAGCTCTAAACTTTTTCTGCTTCTGAACAGCATTCTATTTGTAATGCAAGTCATATACTCATTGAAAATCAAGTATGCTCTGATGACTATCTTTGCTGCTTGATAATCCATATGATTGCATAAATATCTCACATGTTTCTCAACCCTCCTCAATTCTGAACCTTTTTAAATGTTTTCAAATTCTTTTAAAAAGGGGGAGATTAAAATGCTCTGATACACTTGTTTTCAAACTCTCTTGGAAAAAGGGGAAGTAATTCCTAAAAAGGGGAGAGATTTTGTCTTTAAAATCCTTCTCTTCTAAGGGGGAGTAAGTAAAACTTTTGTTGATGACAAAAGGGGGAGTAAGGTAAAACAAGTATTAAAGCACCTGAGCTCAAAATAAGTTAAATTCTGTCAGTAATTAACTTATGAAAAGGGAGTAAAAGGTATTAAAGCCTGGGGCTCTGAACATAAGTTAAAGCAAGTTAAAGCTCTGATACTGATTGAACTTAACTTATGAGAACTGTCTTTAACTCTTAGCCTCTGAATTGAAATTCTGCTCTGATACCATTCTGTGAGATATACATTACTCTTAGTGAGTAAAATGAATTTAAAATAACTTGGATAAAACTCAGGGAGCTTACAAAACTCATCCTGTGGATTATCAGACTTAGGGGGAAAGCTTACAAACCTCAGAACCTGAAGTCAGCAAGTTATTTATAATTATGAGTGTTAATTTCATTTAATTGTTTTAAGTTGAGCTTAATTAACATGGATAAGAATCAAGGGGAGCTTACAAACCTAACCTTGAGGATTGTCAGACCTAGGGGGAGCTTACAAACCTCTCCTGAAGTCAGATTGTTAATTAAACTTAACAACAATTCTGAAATTTTCACATTTGTGATTTAAACTGAACTTAATTAACTTGGATCAAACTCAGGGGGAGCTTACAAACCTCACACCCTGCAGTTAACTTGTTAATTAAGTTAACAACAATTTTCTGATTTAATACTTATGTTTGTCATCATCAAAAAGGGGGAGATTGTTGGAACAAAATGTGTTTAACAAGTCTCTTATGGATTAAGGGGAGATTGTTGAAACATTTATGTGTAAACATATCTCTCTTTATGGTTTTGATGATAACAAAGTGTTAAATAGAAAATTAGTTATTTGCTAATGCTTTGTTCAAGTGATTTCAGAACCACGTATTTTATGATTGATTATTAAGAATGGTTATGGAAGAACAAGCTTAGAGCAAGAAAGGAAAGCTAAGAAGCAAGTTGCAAAGCTGGAATAATACTGGGTGCTTCTGAAGTGCTCCTGAAGTAGTGCTCCTGAAGTAGTGCTCCTGAAGAAGTGGTCCTGAAGTGGTGCTCCTGAAGTACAGCTTCTGAGTCTGAAGGCAGCTTCTGAAGTCTGGGTGCTTCTGAAGAAGTCAACACAGAGTCAACGTCTGAAGACCAGCTTCTGATCCTGAAGCCAGCTTCTGATGTTCAGTGCGTCTGATGAAGAGAAGCTTCTGAAGGATGATGTGGCTTAAAAGCAAGTGTTACTGTGCGCATTTAATGCCTGGATGTGTCAGAGCAACCCAATGGAACAGTTGTCTCCCTGACCCAAACATTCCCCAGCTTTTAAGGTAGGCCATTTCAAAAATTGCTGCTGCTCTGTTGTGTTTGAAAAAGTGCAGGACACATTTGCAGAAATCCTAGCTCAACTTGCAACGGCTCTTTCCTCAAATCAAGCAAATCTTCAACAGCTCTATTTCCTCTATAAAAGGAAGAAGATTTGAAGAAGAAATTTGTCTAAGACTCTTGAAACAAAGAACTGAACTCTTGCTCTGTTTTACTGTCAAAAATACGCAAGTTACCCAACCTCTTAGAAATTCTTTTATCTTTGTAACTTAGAATTTCTTAAGGTTAAGAGTCTTAACCTGTGTTGTATTAAGAGAACACCTCTGATATTTTATCATGTGTTCATCCCAAACTCTTTTACTTGTAAACCAGTTTGGTCCCTAAAGTCTCAGTCTGTATACTGAGCAATTGTAACCTCATTCCTTTGTGGTCTGAGTCAGAAGTCTCTTGACTTAGTGTCTTGAGCATTGGGAAGTCTCTTGACTGAGTGTCTTGAGCATTGGAAGCCTCTTCCTTATGGTGGAGCATTAGAAGCCTCTTTCTTTGTGATTGAGCAACTGGAAGTCTCTTCCTTAGTGGTTGAGCAAAGTGTAATCTTCAGATTATAGTGGAACTCTCTTGTTGGAAAACAAGGGGACTGGACTACTTCTCACATTGAGAAGGAACCAGTATAAATTCTGCGTGTCTCTCTTTCATTCTCTCTTTAACTTGTTAATCCGCTGCATATACTTCTGATAACAGTTCAGAACCTGGTTCTGAACTAGTGTTAAGCTTTTGAAAAGAAAAGAACAAGTTTTTTGAGTCACACAATTCAACCCCCCTTCTTGTGTGTGTGTTTTTCTCACCTTCACAACCTAGTTACTAAACAACTTCTGAAAACACAACCCAGTTTTGAAGAACACACTTCAATACATCAAAGACTTCATTCGTACCTAAAGGCTTAGAGTGAATTACAACTCAATATAACTCTAAACCAACTCAGATGAGTGGTGTACAAATAAAACCTAAGTTTTAAAACACAAAGACTCTAAACTCTCTGATTTTTTAATCTCTCGTAAGTCTTCAACATAGCAGCACATCTCCTTTTATAGGCTTCAACAGCTTTCTTAATTTTGAAATCAATCTTCTGCAAATGATATGTTTATGAATTATGAATGGCTTGAAAAGGAAACAAATATATCTGACTTCAATCTTGCACAGATTCTTCAACAAATATATTCAACATAAAACATGAAGTCAATCTTTAATAAAATCTTCAACAAATCAATCAGCATTCTAGAAACCTTTAGCCATAATAAATCCTTGATAATCTCACAAAGATACGCACAGAAAGAACGCATAAAAACCTAGCTTCTGAAGAAGTCAACGCTGGTCAACTGGTGAATAGTGCATCTGAAGCACTGTAGTGCGTCTGAAGGCACTTTCAGCGTCTGAAGCACTGTAGTGCGTCTGAAGGCACATTCAGCTTCTGAAGGACAAAACAGCTTCTGAACCTCTTCAAATTCGAATTCTTGCTTCTGAAGACTTCTTAAACACATGGAGATGCTTTGCTTGAACATGTTGAATTTACCAAAACATGCAGCCAACTTCTAAATACTCAACAAAAACTGTTCCCCAATTTTTCATCATTACTGCGCCACTTTCTTGTGATTTAGTGTGCCACCACATTCAGTTGAAAAAAATTAAAAAATTAGTGGGGTTCAATCAATCATAATCACAACTCTTCACAATCCCACTATCTCCACTTCTTCAACCACGTGGCAGTTTCTTACAGGCTCAGAACTTTCTCTCTCCCACTATAAAAGCCAAACCCACTCTTCTTCTTCATTTTTCTTGAACTTTTCTCTCTCTTGCTCTCTCCATTTTCTGAAAACTCAAGAACTCCATAGAAGTTTCGCAAGCTTCAAAGCTTTTTTAGGCCACCAAACCTTCATTCAAATCAATCTTCTTTTCATGAAAGTTTCACCATTTTCTTCAAGCTCTCTAATGGCGTCTTCATCCTCCCAGAATATTCAAGTTCCCCCTGTTGCCAATGTTTCTGTTCTTCCTAACAAGAACATGCAAAGTTTCGCCCCTCAGCCTGAAGTTGATGAAGAAAAGGCTAAAATATGGAAATCCTAAGTAATGATTCCTTATTCAGTTGATAATGTTGTTTATGGGATTTTAGGACCCATGTTAGATACTGATAGGGATATGAAGAAACTTCACACATACTTTCCTGGGTGGGACCTTGCAAAACCTAGGGTTTTTTCTGAATGACCTTTCCATATGCATTTCATGAACGCTCCTCAAAGGGTGTTTAGATCAGCCCCTTCCTCAACCAACACTTCGACATACTTAGAATGGTTAAATAAGGTCGAACCTAAGAAAGCAGATCATTGGAAAAACTTAGGTATCTTCGACTTGATCCAATTGTCAAAAATTGGCTTAAACTATGATGGAACTTTGCTTTTGGTTTCTATTCATTTTTGGGAAAGCTCACCAACACCCTTCACTTGAAGTGTGGTATGCTCACACCCACCCTTTTCGACGTAGCAGCCATCACTGGGCTTCTGCCAACACGTGAAGTCTATGACCCTACCAATACTAGTGGAAATAACGACTTCAACTTCCCTGTCTCAAGAGCTAGCTATAGCAACTTTCTAACTGATCACTTTGACAGAGACATCCCAGAGGTCTCTGATCAAAAGCATATAGCCTTTCTCACATTTTGGCTTTCCCACTTTGTTTTTTGTTCTGGTTCCCTACAAGTAGCCAAGAAATTCAAGACTATGGCCATCCAATTGCATGAAGGGAATCTCTTCTGCTTCAACAAGTTACTTCTAGGAACATTTTATGATTCATTGGGTGTTGCAAGCCAAACCATGAAAAAAACTGAAAGAAAACAAAGAGTTGGCACTTTTTGGACCTCTTTGGCTTTTCCAATTGTGGTTAGTGGCCACTTTTGAAAAACAATTAAAATTCTTCACCCCACCAATGTATAAGGATGGGATAGCTAGTTGAAGCATATAAGGAGTAAGACTGGCTTATCTCAGGAAGAGAAATCAATCTCCCAACAATCCAAATCTTCAAGGAATACTTCAACATTTTCTTAAAATGTGATTCCTTCGACTCAACAATGGCCCCTTTTGTCGGTTGAAGTGTAGGTCCAGACTGGTTCAAAAGGGAATTTCTAGATCAAAACCCTAAATACTTCGACGAAAGTGTCGAAATTTAGAAGGCATTTCTGACTCCAAGACTCCTGTCCCTTAGGATTGCTTCAGGCAAAATTGGCCTGGGGCTGCTACAATATTACCCAAACTTGGTGGCAAGACAATTTGGCCTAAGCCAATAGATATGCACAAGATTCTTTCCAATGACCGAGGTTGAATTCGACTGATCAAGCTCCTCAATTCACTCCATTTTCTTTTCAAGCATCCTATTTATGCACTTAAGAGTTTATTCAATGGTGGAATGAATATTTTTATACAAAGCTTGTTCATGATAAGACAATTCTTGCCACCCTGACAGATGTTTTTCCTTCTTTGTATAAAAAAGGTAAAAAATCCCAAGGTATACATATCAAAGAAATTCAAGCTTTTCAAAAATTCTTTGAAGTTGTGTATAATCCAATGAATGTCGAGAAAACTGTGATAGAAGCTGCACTAGTTTTAAAAGAAAAATAACTGCAAAACTTCCAAAGCTAACTTTTCCTCTTTATGTCAAAGATAAAGAAACTAAGTACAAACTAGCTTTGAATTTTCATTGTGTAAAATTTCCACCATTACCTAGTGCAGACTTCACTTTAGCCTTTTCACCCAATTGTCCTTCTTGGTTTCATTCTGGTTACAAGAAAATTCAAGAAACTTTGAAACCACGGAGGGACAAAGTAGTCTGGTCTAAACAGTATTTATCCAACTTCAAAGGTCACTTACACATTGATCTTCAACACGTCGAAGTTAGAGGAAATACACCTTTAGCAGGTGACACAAAATGGCTTATAAAATTTCCACTTGCTTTTGTTTATTTTCTCTTGCTTTATCTAACATAAAACAATTTTTATGCAGCCATCCCTCGTCGAAAAGCACAACCTAACGTGGTTGAAATAGAATCTGAAGATGATTCTGAACCACTAGTCAGAACACAAGATAAACAAGTAAGATTCAACACTTATCGCCAAAAAATAAATGCATTCTTGTGTCGAAAGCTTGACTCAATTTCTTTCTTTTCAGGGTCGAAAGAGAGCTAGTGAATCAGCATCAGAGGCCACTAGCAAGAGAACCAAGATGGCAACCTCTTCAAAAACTCACAAAAGCTCAACAGTAAGTTTCTTTCATTCTTCGACCAAAATAATGGTAACTTCACCCATTTACTTAATTTTTATCTCTAAATGTGCAGTCGAAAGCCACCAGCAAAAATCAAGAGGCAACAACAACCATTGAGGCCTCAGAACCACAAGAACAACAAACAGTTGAAATGATCCCACAAGAAACAAACAAGAGCAAAACTGTCGAAGACACTTCCTCCGGTGTCGAAAAGACAAAGAAAACAAAGAAGAAAGCTGGTTCTGACACTTCAGGAGTTAATGTTGAAGCTGTCGAAATAGATGATTCTAGTCCAGGAGTTACTGAAAAGGTAACGATTTTTTGAGAAAACTTCCTTTTCTTCATTCTGCTTTTCGACCCATTATTTGTTTCGACTAATTGTTTTAAATTCTAACTTTGCCATTTTATGTAGGATGCTTCTTCAACTGATAAACCAAGTCAAGAAACCATTCCTCCACCACCGGAAACAACTCATATCCCTTCTATCACTTCCCCTATTTTGGAGGCTGTTACTGAAGAAGAGACAGCCAACCCTCCGCCAGGACCACAAACAGACATTCCCAATCCTTCTCCAACTCAACAACGAAGGGTTGAAGTTCTTGACCAGTTCACTGAGCAAGAGCAGGCCATTAGAGACTTACCACCATCTCCTCCATCTTCTCCAGAAGCAGAAGAAAATGATAATGATGATGTGGTCGAAGACCAAGATCTTCAACTTGATGGAGAAACCAATGAAGCTGAAATTAATGACCAAAGTCCTCTAAGAAATGAAGAGCCTAATGATGGAAGAGTAGAATCTCCTTTTGCTGAAAGTTCTGATGGACCAGACATCGCTACTTCAGAATCAGAAGATGAAATTTTCCCTGCATCCAATGTTGCATCAACTTCGAACCTCCAGACTTCTTTGAGCCGAGAAGAGTTTGTAAAGCTAAAGGTTGAAGACCCTCTTGGTGCTTTGAAACTAGTTACGAGCAGTAAGAGTTCTTCTTCCAATCAAGCTCAAGACGCTTCAACCTCAATTGGAACAGAATTCCTTGTGAATTCTGATGAAGTATCAAAATTAAGTATATTTTTGTATCATATCCACAGGGACTAGTGCGATATCGTTAAGCCGTTCAACAATCAATATTGTCTTAAGTGAAGGGTTTATAAGTTGTTTTTTTAAGTAACTTGATAAAACTATAACAAAGTAGATAAAACGAGATTTGACAGAGATGTAAAACTGTTAGGATTAGATTTCATTGACCAAGCGTTGCATATATTCTTATAATCACCATATAGATTCTAGCTGTTACTCGATATTATCACATATCACTCGACAACATTGTTTATGTCTAAACAATGTCGTGATTTTTATCGTATTGTTTAATCGACGATTCCTCAGCCTATTATAAAACATGATAGCATTAAGCTTTGATATTTAAAGTGATTAGCAAAACCTAAACTCCATTCCTAGAATTCAAGTTTAAATAGATGATTATCGTAGATCTAGATTCAAAAAGTATTTTCCAATATCATTTCAAATCATAAATTAACATGAACAACAAGGATAATATCAATATCAAATAAAACTAGAATCATATATCTAACAAGATCATAAGAAGTACATATTGTGCTTGATCAATTACATCTAATCCCAACAATATGAGATTTAGCTACTCATTGTCATGGTAGCCTTGCAAAAATGGAAGAAAAGAGTAGATTGCATGACAAGATTTTGATTCCTCAATGATCCTATGTGAATCCACTTCCTACACTCTTGTTATATATTTCTCCTCACATCTCTCTCTGTTTTTCTTTAAAAGTTACAAGATATCCCCTTTGGAATGAGTAGAAGTTTATTTATACTTGTGCTGAAAGTGACATTTCGCCAGGCGAGATAATGCTTCGCCATGGCGAGTGGAGCTTTCTTCATCAATGGGTTCGACTAGATAGCCTTTTAATTCCTTTTTGTTTGGTGTTTGTCATGAAAATGTATAACATGACAATATCCATTTGATGTAATGTTTCAACAATGTCTTTTATTTTGACAACTGCCTTTTTGCATCAATTTTATTTTTTATCAGAATGCCATGTTTTTAATTTGCTGTCGAAATTTATTCTTGAGATATCTTAACTTTAAGCAAAACTCCTTCTGGAATCTTTTTGAACAACTCATTTCTAATAATTACATAACTTAAAGCTCTATACTCAATCTTTTGACTAACTATTCCCGATGGGTTCTCAAGATATTCGACAATTTGTTTTCGCCAATCATTGTTCATCAAATTGTCAATGACAAAAGTTTCAAAAATTTCTAAGTTTTCGGAAATTGAACCATCTTCACCATTTGCCCCCCCAAGTTTTGACATTGACAATTGTGTCAAAGAAAAATCTAACAAAGTCAATTTATCTTTGATTTCAATCAATTCTTGGAGTTGACATTTTGGAACTTTGTAACCTGAAGCAATCTGTGCCAGGTCATTGGCCTCTTGATTTTCAATTCGAGGCACACGTTGAATGTTAATAGAGTCGAAATGTTTTAACAGTGAATTAGTAGAAACAAAATGCATGATTAAATTTTCATTGATACATTTGTATTCTTTTGTTAATTGTTTCACCACCAATTTTGAATCTCCTTTTATTTCGACATCTTTTGCCCCCAGTTCCAATAACATTTGTAATCCTGTTATCAAGGCTTCATATTCAGCCTCATTATGGTCATAAGGGGATGCCCTTAAGCCCTAGAGGAGGGGAAGTGTGAATCAAGAACTCATGGTCATAAGAAGCACCAAGTTTGGACATGAAATTAACACATTGATTGCCTTCACAAAGAGTGTGGACAATGCGAAAGAGGCAAATCTCACACAACAAGTCTTTGATGTCTTGAATCAACACAACATGCTTATAAAATCTATTAACTGGAAGTGAGTAATTAGTGTAGCAGATTGAATCATAGAGGCTTATGTCCTTAACAATAATTAGCCCTCGATGAATACCATCAATTTCTGCTTATAAAATGTAAGTTGAACCCAGAATAAAAACATAAAATCCAACATGCCAAGCACCATTAGATCTTCAAATGAGACCACCAATGCCAGTTCAGGAAGGATTACAAGAGGAGCTTCTGTCAACATTAATGATTGGCCAAAGAGATTCAAAGAGTTTGACTTAATGTTCCTTCCTTCAAGACTATCGTTGTAAGGCGTGTGAAAACAAAAGAAGATTGTATCTTCTATGGATTGAGCCGAGACAAAAATTGAGCATTATTTCTTGACCAAGGCACAAAATCAGGGGGGGAGAATCCAAGATTTAACCACATGTTTCTAGAGTGGGCGCATTCTCGAACACAGTGGAGGAAGGACTCGTCTTCCAAACTATAGTGGGTGCACAAAGCATAAGTGCTCATATCATGAGAGGATTGATGAAATCCAATATTTATATTAAGGGTCATGTTAACAAGTGCCCTTAGGACACTTGTTAAGGATTCAAAAATAGAAATGATTGATGAAATTTAGATAGAAAAAATTACTTTTTGTTGTTTCAATGTGTTGAATGCACAATTTACAAGATAAATTTTCCATTTTAAACTTCTTAACAAGTGTCATTAGAGCATTTGTTAGCATTTCCCTTATATTAAATATTATATTAAAAGTGTGAAGAAAAAAAAATATTTCACACTTGAAATGTTAGCTTAGTGGTAAGAGTTTAGCCCTATATTGCCAAGGTACAAAGTTCAAATCCCCATAGACGACTCAATGTATTGTTGCAGATAGGAATGGTAATAGGTTGGGTTAAGTTAGTCTTTGCAAAGGCCAACCCCTTTCCTGATTTTTTTTTTAAGATATGAGTCTATATAGCGTGTCATATAGTTATTTAGGTTTGATTTTGACCTTTTTAAAAGTCGGGTATGACTTATAAGTCTGCTTAAAAGTCTATTTCACAAGAAATATTTAAATAAATAACATGACCTATATTTAAATAGACTAATGACCTAATAGACAATTGAAATTAAACTTCATTTAAATATTTAATGTCATTTTAGAGAATCTAACTTTCAATAATATCACATTTCAATTTAAGGCTAACTATCTTAAAGGTTAACACATAAGTTATTGTAAAGTACAAATAATAATAATAATAATTAAAATAACAAAAATATTGTTATTTGCTTAAGTAGACCTATATGATAGACCCAACAAGACTATTATATGACATGTATTTTGACATTTTTAGTTAAATAAAATTCTAAAAAAAAAAATCTTTGTCTCGCCTATTTAAAAAAAAAAATTGGTGTTGATCTGTCCAGTGAGGAACTGATGGAGGCAACGGTGGCAGAAGGTGCTCCGGTACAGTGGCGATGAGTCTTCGCGGTGGAATGAAAGGTGCCTGTAGACACGTTAGCACTCCAACGATCAAGTTAGTAATGGAACTGAGAAAGAGTGCGTGAAAAGTGTCGGTAAAGTGAATCGTACCTTGAGGGTGAAGCTAAGTCACACTTATATAGGTGTGTGTGAGAATAAATGCTTCCGTGATATGCGGCGTGTGATTAGGAGGCGGTTAGAGGACACGTAAACGGTGTCTGATGCACAGGGGTGTGCTCTGGCGCAGTGACATGCACTGGTGTTGGCGTGTTTCTTTATGGATGCGCCTTGGCATGGTGGACGTTTTAGTCCACGTGTCATTGTTGGATTGGCCTTCTGACCGGTCCAGAACAAGTGTGATTTACCTGATGTAGGCTTCTATCAATTGATCTAACTTATTTCCACTTTTAGTCTCGGACAATTGAAATAATTAATTATTTGAAATAATTGTAATCAATTTAAGAGAGATAACTTCTTCCAACATATATTTTTTTATACACTTCGACTAAAAATAAAATATTTAGAAAAATTTATTACAGATTCAAACATCTATCTTGTATAAAAATATTTAGCGGCTATAGAAATTCACCTTAAAGGTGAATAAGTGTAAAGTCCGGAGTTCAAACCTGACCCCTGCATATATTATGCATTATTCCTTACCAAGTGAGTTAAGGTCACGAGGACGTATTAAATATTTTTTATAGACATACTTTACAATTTACGGTATAAAAAAGATACTTCATTTCATTCTACCCTATTTCTTGTTGAAATTACATTGAAAATATTGTACCACACTTTTTTTAAGAAGGGAAATGCTAACAATTGTTCATAGGACATTTGTTTTTTTTTAAAGGGTTTGTAGGGCATTTGTTAAAAAACTCAAAAGTAAAAATTTTATCTTAAAAAAAACTCAAAGTAAAAACTCTATCTTAAAAATTGTGTATTCAACATACTGAAATATTAAAAAACAATTTTTTTACATAAAATTTAACAAAAAAATTTTAATTTAATCTTTAGCAATTGTTATCATGACCTTAAAAGAATAACCAAACGATAAAAAATAGTAGCACTAGTCAGAAAGTGTTTATAGTTTCCGTGGAACCAAACAATACGTTGGTGGCCTTGGCATAAAGTCCTTGGTCTGTCTTAATGAAGCATCAAATCTAAAGCTTTGTTGGAATCTCTTACGGTCAGAAGAAAGTTGGGCTTGCATCCTTAGAAGTAAAATCTTAAGGGGTAATAGAAGCATAAATCATCATATATTCTCTTCATTATGGAGTAGTGCCAAAGCTGAGTTCCAGATTTTAAAAGATAACACATCCTGGATCATAGGTGATGGAGAACACAATTAACTTTTGGTTTGATTCTTGGTGTGGAGACCCAATAGCTCAAGTGTTTAACATTTCAGCTGACATCCTTAGCCAGTTTCCCCAAAAACTCAGTAGCTACACCCTTAACTTCCAATGGAACATTCCTGATGAATTGCATCTTCTCCTCCCCAACCTCAGAAACCTCATACAAAATGTTACCATCCCAATCCAAAATCAAAAAGACAAACTGGTTTGGTCTCACTGCTCTAAGGGAGACTTATCAATGAAAGATGCTTATTTGTTCAAAAGGCCAAGGAATCCAAAAGTTATTTGGGCCAATTGCATTTGGTCAAAAGATATCCCTCCCTCTAAGTCCCTCCTTGTATGGAGATTCATGCTTAACAAACTCCCTACAGATGAGAACTTGGAAAATAGAGGATGTAATCTCCCTTCTATGTGCTCCCTATGTTCTAATCAAGTGGAAACATCTTTTCATCTCTTCCTTGAATGTTCTTATGCTGTCAATATTTGGTGTTGGTTTGCTTCCACTATTAATATCCCATTGTTTTTTCAATCAAAGGAAGATATATGGAACCTTTGCAATAGAAATTGGAATCCACAATGCAAGGTTGTCATTACTTCAGCCTTGGTTAACATTTTAAATGTTATCTGATATGCAAGAAATCAAATAAGATTTCAGAACAGGAAAATCCATTGGAAAAGCTCAATCTCAACAATCATATCAAATGTATCTTTGTTAGGGAACTCATCAAATGCACTTGCAACCTCCAGTATCTTAGATTTTATGATTATGAATGTTAACCTGCATCCTCCCAAAGCTTCTCAAATTCTGGAAGTTATCTGGCAGCCTCCTATATTCCATTGGATTAAATGCAACACTGATGGCTCTGCTAATTCCTTTGCATCCTCCTGTGGAGGTATTTTCAGAAACAAGGATGCAGGCTTCTTCCTTTGCTTCTCTGAACATCTTGAACGAGGTAGTGCTTTCTGTAAAGCCTCAATCCCTGAGAATATAAATATACAGATAAATTGCGCATTTATCCTACATTGGAACTTTACTATTTCAACATACGTCTCATATCAAGTATTCATTATAAAATTTCATTAACTTAAATCATATCACAGCGGAATAAAACATAATCAACATCAAAACAAATGTCATGTCTCGGTCATAACATATAAATTAATATAACATCTCAACAAAGTTTGATCCTAAGATCACATGGCATAACATAAATAAAACCTCAAGTCCTAATAAGAGCTCATAAGCTAGACTCCAAAGCAGATAAACTCGAGTAGGCAAACGCCATCCTCGACATACTCACGAATAAGCTATTCCTCAACCTGCAAGTCTACATCCACAAGGGTTGAACCCATGGCTGAGGCGATAACGAAATCACTAGAGGGTAAGATATATACTCAACATAAGAGAATAATAAACGCATGTATGTAAGGCAAGAAACATCAACAATCATCACATGTACATTTAAATAAACAAGCTTAGTTATATAACTCAACATACATATCACATACATATTCAATTATAATCTCGAATGCAATTCTCAATCATATATCAAACACTAAAGATTGATCAAGTATCATCAATTCATTTACAATTCAATCACAATCACAAGAACTCATCAATTAAGCATTTACCACAAAAAAGCACAAGTTAATGCCAAAACATTACCAAACATGACTCAAGTGTATGTAATGAGCCTAAAGACTCTAAATGCATGTGGTACCGGGTTTTGGATATCGAATATATTTTACCGAGTGATCCCATCGTCGCTGGACTTGACTCATGAATGAATGCATGTTCATATATTCGACTCACATCAAGTACACATAAGACTCGACAACAACATCATCATCATTATCATATATTCTCTCATATGATTAAACATCGTCGCTTATTAACATCGTCACTTATCATATTCTAACATCCGGCTGGCTCCCTTACGGGCTGGCCTCCCTATCTTTCAAGGACCGCGATGTACTCATGATCTTCTCCACCCCCCATGTGGAGTTTTTGCCTTCCGTGGGAATCGAACTCTGTACCTGGGGCCTAAGTACAAGTTCAATGCATTCCCACTACCAATTGAGCTACCCACTTGTAACATCCCAGACTACTTTCAGGATTGCCGACTGACCCCACAAACCAACACGAGTCTTTTCAGCGTGTTTTGTCCTCACGCGCACGCTTACCGGGAAACTTCCCAGTAGGTCACCTATCCCAAAATTGCTCCAAGTCAAGCACGCTTAACTATGGAGTTCTTATGGTTTGGGCTACCGAAAAGAAGATGCATCTTGTTGATATAAGTAGTACCAAACAATTCTTATAAGCCTTCCTTCAACCATGCAGTCCCATACCTGCACGGCCCCAGGATCCCTCTCATTCCAATGTGATTCGGTTCCTCTAGAAGCGTTCAGGAGCCGCTCATTGTCATGCCTTGTGCACCGGCGACCATTCCTCACCCTCGTCAGTCGTGGGTGTTACATGCCCACCAGCTTCCGCTTGGTTCGTCCCCGAACCACATCGTACTGGGAGATGTCTGCTCTGATACCACTTGTAACATCCCAGACTGCTTTCAGGATTGCCGACTGACCCCACAAACCAACACGAGTCTTTTTAGCGTGTTTTGTCCTCACTCGCACGCTTACCGGGAAACTTCCCAGTAGGTCACCCATCCCAAAATTGCTCTAAGTCAAGCACGCTTAACTATGGAGTTCTTATGGTTTGGGCTACCGAAAAGAAGATGCATCTTGTTGATATAGGTAGTACTAAACAATTCTTAAAAGCCTTCCTTCAACCATGCAGTCCCATACCTGCACAGCCCCAGGATCCCTCTCATTCCGATGTGATTCGGTTCCTCTAGAAGCTGTCAGGAGCCGCTCATTGTCATGCCTTGTGCACCGGCGACCACTCCCCGCCCTCGTCAGCCGTGGGTGTTACACATATAAACTTTCATATGATCACACATCGTCACTTAATACATAACATATATCATCATCGCTTAATCAAACATCGTCACTTAATACATAACATGTATCATCATCACTTAATAAAACATCTTCACTTAATACATAACATGTATCATCATCATTTAATCAAACATCGCATCATCAATATCATCATCAATAGCATCATCAATAACATCATAAATATCATCATGAATAACATCATCAATAGCATCATAAATATCATCATTCCCATGTTGATTCATCTTCATTTACATAAACCCTAACTCATTACTTGTCTACTAAGCCAATGGTTTCATCCTAACTCAATTTCAAGGCAATTCACCAGTCCAATTGTAATCAATTAACCTCTAAGTCTTCTTATACTTACATCCAAGTTAATCAATCATAAACATCTTCATTACAATCCTGCTAATCAAGTTTAAAGGTTTGAGAACCATTTAGAGTCATTGGATACCTCAAAAAGTCATAAAAATAGGGTTTCAGAACTCAGGCAGGATGGCCCGGTAGTGCCAAAAACAGCACGGTCGTGCCCTCCCAGGCAGCAAGGACACGCACGACCGTTCCATATAGGCGCACGGTCGTGCCACCTATGCAGGTCAGTGGTGACAGATTTTTTTTTCGTTCAGTTTTTCACGAAAATACCGTTTTTCAATATCGTTTTCGATCCAAATCGCACCAAATTCGTCTCAACACCTTAAACAAGATATACCCTATCACCTACCACTTATTATGGCTTAAAACAACTTAATCTTAATCACTTAAACTCAACTTAATCGGATTAAATCAAAGTTCGTCTCAAAAACCTGTTTTCTCCCAAAACAACTTAAAATCCCAAACAGAACTTTACAACAACAATTCCAACTTTCTAATCATATCAACATGTTCATAATCACTTAATTAATAGCATTAACCAACCTAAAATCAGTTATATCAACAATTCACTCAAATTCATCAAATTAAGCAATTTTCACATAAACAACAACCACTACAATCCCAACTTAACCCAAACGACCTAACTACATAATTTCCTAACCCAAACACATAATCATACTCATAATCAATTCAATTAAACATAAACATCATCAAATATCATGTTTCCCATCGAAATTCATCAAATTCACCAAATTTCACAAAATTCACAAATAACAAAATCAAACATGAGTTTTGATGAAGTAAAAACATGAAATCGACAACTTAACACATATTCAATTCAGTCATCAACAAAGAGCACGAAAATCAACACAATTAATCATAATTCATAAAATTAAGCTATAATCTAAAAGCTCTCAAACACCCAATTGCTTCTTAAAGCCATATGTTAATCATAATCTCCCCTCTTACCTTAGTTTCCTCGCTATTCTTGCTATTCTTAGTGCAATCCTCTCCTTCCCCTTTGATTCTCTAGCTTTCCTCTTCTCCACGCTTCTTTTCTCTATTTCTCTCTCTTGCCTCTCAAAAGTTTTGTGAATAATGAATAATCTAATTCACTCACCACCACTAACTAATGTATTTATAATAGGTTTCTAGGGTTTGTAATCCCACTAATTGGGTTTGTTATAATTTTGTTACAATTGTCTCGCAATTATTTTCTCTACACTTTTACTTCACTTAAACCCCCTATTACTTATACACCACCATTTTCAAATATTCAAATTCTAAACTTCTAACATATTTCAAATATGTCACTACCTCTCAAATTATCAAAATACTCTTTAACTCCCAAAATTCAATAAATCACCAAAATAAACAATTAAACACACAAACAGTTAAATAAATAAATCCTAAAAATCGGGCTATTACACTTTCTTTGCTGAATTATCTGGGGCCATGAGAGGTATAGAACTTGCTAATCAATATAATTGGCACAATTTATGGTTGAAATCAGACTCTGTCTTGGTGATTAAAGCCTTCAATAACCAAAATCTTGTTCCTCGGCAATTAAGAAACATATGGAATAACTGTCTTTATCTTCTACACACAATGAACTTTATGGTAACTCATATCTACATAGAGGGTAATCAATGTGCTGACATACTTGCCAATTTTGGTCTTTCCTCTACTACTTTAACTGTATGGCTTGCTATGCCCATCTGTATCAGAGAAACTTTTGTCAAGAACAAGTTAGGTATGTGTAACTTTAGGTTTATTAATATGTAAGGAGGTTTGGTTTCCCCCCTCCCCCTCCTTTTGTTTTCTTTCTTATATATATACATTTTGGTGCATAGCTCTTTGCTAGCTACCTTCTTTCTGCAAAAAAAAAAAAAAAAAACGTTGGGGGCAAATGCAAAAAGCAAAAACTTGCGGCCCAAGTCGATGACACGCATCATGTAATAAAAGCATAAATAAATACACAATAAAAAATAAAAAAAATAAAAGGAGAGAGAGAGTGTGTGTGTAAGGGAGGGTTAGCTCATGATATATTGTTTCTGTCCCAAAACATTTGGAAAAAGTCTCATCGCCCTTTGACACAACACTCTTAACACAGCCGCCACCTCTCTCCCGATCATCCCCTTCTTCTATGAACCATGCAGGTTCGTTCGTTGCTACCTTTCTTCTTCACTTCTATCCTATCAACCATCCACATTATTATTATTATTATTATTATTATTCCTTCATTCATTTTTTAGCTTACAACCCTATAACTTACAGTGCTATGCTATTCCCCTTTTGTTTATAAACATTGTTCATTTAATCAAAAAAGGGTTTTTTATTTTTTATGAGAATTCTGATCCTTTTTAATATAACACTGTTCTGTTAGTAGTCTGTTTCTTATTTTTGATGGAGTTGAATAAGTTTGATTTTTTATTTATTTATTTATTAGAAAAAAGGGTTTTTGATTTTGAATCTGTGTTTTTGAATTACCGTTAGTGGTTATGGATTGAGAGATTAAATGTGATTGATTGCACCAACATTTTATTCTTTTACTGTGGAATCAAATCGTCTGTTTTTTAATTCTAGCTGATTAGGTATTGGTAAAAGAGTTTGCTGATGATGATCATTATTATTATTATAATGTATACATGTCTAGCGTCTGTCTTAGGTTCTTAGTGTTTTATAGCTGACAATAAAATGTCAAAAGATATTAGCTTCAACATGGTTCTTACATTTGTATTTCACGGTAGTTGTTGTTATCTATGAAGCACACGAACACCGGACACGACACCGGCACGTCAAATCCGATAATAATTTGAGAAAATGACATTATTAAATGTAATCACTTGTGTCGGTGTCGTGTCCATGTCTGCAGACATGGACACGTTTTGGACATTGAACACACTTTCAATCAGTGCTATAGAGGTTGATATGTTGTTTTTGATGTTGAGAAAGATCCTAAAAAAATTGACATCTTTCAGCTAATGCTGCCTATTTCGTTTCATTTTTCTATAATTTAATTATTATGTAATATTGAACTTTATTTGCAGAATATGTTGCGGTCAAAGCCGATCAGTACCTTTTCTAGCAGTGCTAGGAGCTTCTTCCTTGGTGGTACACGATGTAATGCACCAGATGCTAATTCCTGCACGTGCAACGAGGATGAAACATGTGCGTCAATAAGACAACAGAGGAAAAGGGATCAAGATTTACCTGCACAGAAGCCAGCCTCTATAGTAGCCAACACATTTGCACAGAAGCCAACCTCTATAGTAGCCAACACACTTGCCCAGAAGCCGAGCTCTATAGTAGCCAACACTACATCTCAAGTAGAAGGAGCCCTGGTTTCTAAAAACCCAGCTAGTGGAACAAGTTCTCACAAGGTTGAGGGTGTTGATCAATCTGGCAGTGTACAACAAGTCAGGTCTACTTCACTTCCTTCAAGTAAATCAATCTCCGTAACATATGCTTGTGTGGCTGATGATAGTCAGAATCATGTTACACAGTCTTCACCTCTTGATGGTGAGCAGTTTTATAGAGCCGGTATTGCAGCCGTCAATTTCATTTCTGATTTAGTTAATAGTAAGCTTCCTTTATCAGATGGGATGGGAATACTAAGCTACTCTAAAAATTGTATGGTTGAACCTGCCTCTGCCATAGCCAACATAAGATCTTCCAATGTAAAAAAAATTAGAAAAGAAGACTTTATTAGTGTTCATCCCAGACCACCTGTTTCTACTGAGCAAGGTCCATCAAACAATACAAGTAGTTATCATGGTTCAAAGGGGAGAGGTGATAAGTCAAAGATAGGTAAAGGCTTTCAGCATGTTGCTTCTTCAGGGACGGGGAAGTCAGAGGTGGCTCCTAATATTCCTTTCAATAATCATGACAGCAGACCCTTGCCACAGAGGACAAGAACTCATTCAAATCGATTTGTCACTAAATTTGATAGCAACATGCAAACTTCAAACTCACAGATGTTGGGGTCATTCAAGGAAAGCTTCAATAGATACCCCAGGGATCTGAAAACGTCAGCAGGAACTACATCAAAATCACATTATGCGAAGACAAGTCGCCACGGTGTGGAAGTTGTTAAAGATATACTGCAACAGTTAAAGTGGGGTCCTGCTACAGAAGAGGCTCTTTATAATCTGAATTTTTTTATAGATGCATATCAAGGCAACCAAGTCCTAAAGCAACTTGAAGACTACTCAGTTGCTCTAAGCTTCTTTTACTGGTTAAAGAAACAACCGAGCTTCCGGCATGATGGGCATACTTACACAACCATGGTTGGTATCTTGGGGCGTGCAAGAGAGTTTGGTGCCATAAACAAATTGTTGGAACAGATGGTCAAGGATGGATGTCAGCCTAATGTTGTAACATATAATCGCCTAATTCACAGCTATGGCCGCGCAAACTACCTAAATGAAGCACTGAATGTCTTCAATCAAATGCAGGAGAAGCGATGTGAGCCTGATCGTGTCACTTACTGCACGCTCATTGATATCCATGCAAAAGCTGGATATCTTGATGTGGCCATGTCCATGTATGAAAGAATGCAACAAGTTGGTCTATCTCCTGACACGTTTACTTACAGTGTGATGATCAACTGTCTGGGAAAATCTGGTAATTTAGCTGCTGCTGACAGACTATTTTGTGAAATGGTTGATCAGGGTTGTGTTCCTAATATTGTCACCTACAATATCATGATTGCTTTGCAAGCTAAAGCTAGGAATTATGAGGCAGCATTGAAACTATATCGTGACATGCAGAATGCAGGATTTAGACCTGACAAAGTTACATATAGCATTGTAATGGAGGTGCTTGGTCACTGTGGGTATCTTGAGGAAGCAGAAGCAGTCTTTGTTGAGATGAAGCAGAGGAATTGGGTTCCAGATGAACCTGTTTATGGTCTTTTGGTAGACCTATGGGGAAAGGCTGGTAATGTTGAGAAGGCTTGGGAATGGTATGGGGCAATGCTCAGTGCAGGTTTGCTTCCAAATGTACCAACTTGCAATTCTCTCCTTAGTGCATTTCTTAGGGTGCATCGATTGCCAGATGCGTATAATCTTCTCCAAAGCATGGTAGCACTCGGCCTAAGTCCTTCTTTGCAGACTTACACTTTGCTTCTCAGCTGCTGTACAGAGGCACAATCACAGTATGATATGGGATTTTGTTGTGAGCTGATGAAAGTCAGTGGCCATCCTGCTCATGTATTTTTACAGTCAATGCCGGCAGCAGGGCCCGACGGTCAAAATGTGAGAGATCATGCAAGCAAATTCTTGGACCTGATGCATTCAGAGGATAGAGAGGGCAAACGAGGACTTGTAGATGCAGTGGTGGATTTTCTTCACAAATCCGGGCTCAAAGAGGAAGCCGGTTCGGTTTGGGAGGTGGCTGCACAAAGAAATGTATATCCAGATGCTGTGAAGGAGAAAAGCCGCTGTTACTGGCTTATAAATCTTCATGTCATGTCTGATGGAACCGCCGTAACTGCATTGTCTAGGACACTTGCTTGGTTTCGCAAAGAGATGCTGTTATCTGGTGTTAGCCCTAACCGGATAGATATTGTCACTGGATGGGGCAGAAGGAGCAGGGTCACAGGTTCTTCTCTCGTGAGACAGTCGGTACATGAACTGTTGCGTCTATTCAGTTTCCCTTTTTTCACAGAAAATGGAAATTCAGGTTGTTTCGTGGGTTGTGGGGAGCCTCTTAGTCAATGGTTGCACCACTCTTACGTGGAGCGAATGCATTTACTCTAGTTGCTTTCTTTCTTATTACACCCCAATTTTGCTGTGTTGGATTGACATTCTAGCATTTTACTCTATAATATGTCAAAGTGCGCAGTTATTTAAGCTATTACTCTGTCAAGTTTATGGATTTTTGGACTGGTAATATTATTGATTCATGTTAATGTTCACTCGCGTTTGTTCCATGTTTCTCTCGTTTCATTTTTCAAAATATTGGTATTTTGTTTTGTCGCCAAAATGTAAAAAAATGGTGATTTGGGACATATCAATTAGATTGCAGCTACCATTGTATATTACTAATAGGATTATATCATTACGTGAATCTGCATTGACTGTAAAAAAGGATTATTATATAAACATACAATACTGACTGAGTTTATTCAATTTCATGCCATGTAACGGAATGTTAAAGAAGTGTCACAGGAAAATTTTTTATTTTTAATTTTTTTAATTTTATATAAGGACAAAAACTGATATTACATTATTTTGTAACTTTATATTATACTTATAAGTCTTTTATAGTTGCAGTTGCAGTTGTTTTTTTTTTTGTGTGACAGCTAAAGAAAAAGTAAGAAAAAGAAAACAAAGCTTTTATAATTTAAGCTTTTGAGTGGTGTTGCAAACCCCTAATTATTTTATTTTGTTAACAAATGTACTTTTTTATTGATTTAGTACATGGATTGTTATCTTGTGTTGGCACTCCTCTTGTTGACTCGGCACAGGCTGACTTCATTGAGATCATATCTCCACATTTGTAGAGATCATATCTCCACATTTGTACAACAATAACCAGTTTCATGATCCTATTATATTGTTGGTATTGCTGGAACTAGATTAGTGATGAAGTCTCTGATTTTGATGACAAAGTTATTGTGATGGAAAATTTATCATTAGATACTCCTATTTAGCAATGTTTATTGATGTCTGCAAATGAATATACTTGAAGATATCGAAAAAAATATTTTACAAGACAATGAAATTCGAGACAAAGTAAGTTGCATATAGTGACTAAGATGCGTCTGAGTCTTTGCCGATAATTGATGATTTGATGGATCGGTTGTTAAAGGGAGCGTCGATCTTTTCAAAGATCAATATGAAGTCATGATATTCTCAGATACAAGTAAAACCCCAAAACTGATAAGGGGCGGAAAGAAGTTCACCTATGAACAAATTTAAGAATGCAAAAAATTGTAACTGAGAAGCATTATTAAAACACACACATGACATGGTTAAAGGATTAAGAACTTGGAACATAAGCTAACAAACGAAGCTTGATCGTTAATTACCGTCATTGGCAGCTGGTGAAATGATACTCTACCTTATTGGAAAAATATTAGGAAATTTTGAACTGATTAGTAATTGGATGGTTCCTCCAAAAGTTCGGGAAAGCTTAGAAACATCTCATTTTCTTGATCGAGTATGGCCTCTACAAATGAAATGTCTGAGGATGATGAGACTTGGTGTGACATGACCTCTTTCTTTGATAACAATCCACCCAAAATTTGTTGTTCTTGCAGGTTATTAGTAGGTGGTGCAAAAGCATCTTGTAGAAGAAAGTCATTCCAACTAAATGGTGCAGAAAAGTTTGTTTCTTGTGTTGAAGTGGAGGAACAAGGAGATGAGGTAGGTAGTGATGATGATGATGATGACAAGAATGCTTCCACAAACATTGATGTTGGATTATTATTACTGGTTTCATTCTCTATTTTTGTTATTGGGATGGTTTGGAACTGTGAAAGATCCATAATTGTTTCCATTTTGGGTGGCAATTGCTTTGATTGGTCATTTGTGTTTCTGATCAATCTTTGATTCCTAAAGTCTTGATTGATATGACAATTAGCACCACCTATATTTCCATAATCAGCAATGAGTTTAGAGAAAGGCTTGTGGGTAACAGGGTCTATCCCCATTTGAGAGAGCTTCTTTTTCAGCCTTGTGTTCCAATTGTTCTTTACATCATTGTCTGTTCTCCCAGGAAGTTGTTGAGCTATGATAGACCACCTACTACCTATGGCTGCGTGAAGCTTAACGATTAGATCTTCTTCTTCGGATGTGAACTTATCATCATGCGTAGGATCAGGCATGGAGTTACTCCACCTAAGCCTGCAACTTTTTCCATACCTCTTAACACCTGTTAAAAACATATTCTTATCAAATTCAATCCATGTGTGTGATTTTGAATAAACTTCAATTTTGTAAAATTGATTATCAATGAAGCAGATACACTTCTTGGATTAGGCGTCTCTCAGTGTCGGACACACATCTTTGTTAATGTTTTTGACATTAGCAGTGTCAACGTGTCCACTCGTGTCCGGTGTCCGTGTAGAGTCCATGCTTCATAGTTGATTATGTTAAAATTGAAGCAAAAGTCTTAATGTAAACTTTTCAACCTAATGCAATCAAAATCAATTTGCCTTCAAAGTAACCAAACATCTATATTTTTACTAAATTTGGTTGTACAGAAAGGTAAAATCAACTGTGACATTCTCTCCTTTAGAATGAGCTGAAACTTATCTGTGTGAGATAAACTTTACTAAGAAAAAAGAATATGAGAAATGAGAAAAACAGAGAAATCATAAGATGGAAAAGGTAATAATTTCTCATGTTAACATATAGTAAATATATTTTATTGAAAAAGAAACAAGTCTCTAACCTGATTTTTTAGGGACAGAAGTCAAATTAACAGATCCATGTTCTGAGGCAAATGAAGGTGTCTTTGCATCTTCTTCTGCAATCCATACCCCTCTTTTGATGACACTATTTTTTTCACAACTTGCAGACCTCACCATGTTATCTGTGCCAATACAAAAGATCAAATGGAAATCAAGGGATTTTCAAAATGCATAAGAAAAATAAAATGGACAGAGAGAGATGTCATACACAACTTCAAATAACTTACTCTGCAAATGCTCTTTGCAAGGTAAGAGAAGATGAGTTTAAAGGTATCACAGGTATGGAAGCAAGAAAAGCATGTGACGCTCTTACAAATTCAACATAATTTGCATGATGATTCTCACCATTCACAACAAACGGTGTCATAAGAGATATATAAATAAATGTAACACACTTTCTAACCCAACAATACTCACCTTGTCCCATAATAAATTTGAGATCAGGTTAGATTCCGGTAAAATATTTGGTTAAAATTAGATTCAATTTAAGTGAATATCTTATTGTTCACACCAATGCGAAATATCATGACCACTTTCTACATTAATTAAACTATAAAGTTTCTATAACTAATATATAGTGGCATCTTTAAAAATATGAGATACATTTGTAGTCCCTTGAACTTTTTTTTTTAAGATTCTATCCTATAACTCAACATCCTTATCGTTTTAGTCTCTAATGTTGTTGAAATTGACTCAAAATTGATGGATGAAAAAGTGCCAAAATTGTGGCCCGATTTGGCAAAATCGTGACACGATTTTGGACCAGTTTTGGCACTTCTGTTTTGACAAAAATCGTGGCACAATTTTGCGCCGAAGGAGAAAAAACATAAACATATTTTTCAGCGTATTTTGGTTCCTAATTTTAAGGGTTATATTTCTCTATAAATTCAGATCTTGAATCAGACCAAAAGGAAGTAGAAAAACAAGGATTAGAAGCCAACAACAAAACTAGGGTTTGTAGAGTTTTCTCTTGTCAACAAACACTAGGGTTGGGATTGAATTATCATTGTTTCTCTTGGTCACGGGAAGAGATTTGGGGCTTTTGGTAGAATTAGGTTTGAAGACTGATTCTTGTAACCCTTTGTAATCCTTTGTAAAGTTACTCATCCTTAACTGCTCTCTCCCCCAGAGTAGGTCAGTATTGGACCGAACTGGGTAAACAAATTCTCTTGTGTTCTTTTCTCTCCTTTCTTGCTGTTTTAATTTTTGCTTGTGTTTATAATTGCCACCCACGTTGATATTGGTTGCTTGATTAATTTTCTCCACACATCAGGTTTTTATTGGTGTGATTTTTAAACGAATTCACAACAATTGGCACCCACCGTGGGGCAAGGATCAAATCAATAATCAGGTACCCTGGGTTCGAAGTGGGATATTGAGAAGTTTACCAGAGATAATGATTTTGGGTTATGGAAGGTAAAGATGCAAGCGGTGCTAACACAACAAAAGTGTGAGAAAAATCTGAAGGGTGAAGGTGCGTTACCAGCCAACCATGTCACAAGCGGAGAAGACCAAGATGGTGGACAAGGCTAGGAGTGTCATTGTCTTGTGCCTCGGGGACAAAGTTTTGAGGGATGTTGCAAAGGAACCAACCGCGACATCGATGTGGTCAAAGTTGGAGTCATTGTATATGACCAAGTCTTTGGCTCATCGGAAATTCCTAAAGCAACAACTCTATTCATTTAAGATGGTGGAGTCAAAGACCATAACGGAGCAACTAACGGAACAAAATCCTTGTTGATTTGGAGAACATTGAGGTGCATCTTGAAGATGAAGACAAAACTATACTCTTGTTGTGCGCTATATCGAGATCATTTGAATCCTTCAAGGATACCATGCTCTATGGAAAAGAAGGCACTGTCACCTTGGAAGAAGCTCAAGCGGCCTTGAGAACAAAGGAGTTGACCAAGACCAAGGACTTGAGAGCTGATGAACATAGTGAAGGCCTAAGTGTTTCAAGAGGGAATGGTGGAGGTGGAGGCAACCGGGGAAGCTCAAAGAGTGGTAACAAGTCAAAGTATAAGTGCTATAAGTGTCACAAGATGAGTCACTTCAAGAAGGATTGTCCGAAGGACAATGGTAACTCCACACAAGTTGTCTCCGAGTATTATGAGGATGCGGGTGCTTTGGTGGTGTCTTGTTGGGGAGATGAAGAAGGTGATGTTTCTCACCTTGGTAATGATGCTTTGTAGAGAGGTGTTCGTCTGGAGAGACGCTAAACATTCAACATCAGCTTGGAGAGGCGGTGGGAAGAATACTCATGGTCAGCCTGGAGAGGCGGAGGTAAGAATACTCATGATCAGCCTTTGAGGTGGAGTTGCAAGGTTAAAGGCATATTGGAAGTACACATTTGCAAGTGGAGGTAGAGAAAGCTCAACTTGAGGTGGAGTTGATTACACCGGAAATGGTACAACTATGGGGACCATGGGTGCTAGGCTCTAGTTGTGAGCAAGTGAATTCTTCAAGAGGATGGAAGACATTCCAGGTTTGAAGAATGTATGGCATGACTTGTGTGATTACCTAAAAGACCAAGGGTGTGATTGGATGCAAGGAGATCTTCAAGGAAACGGGAGACGTTCTGTTGTTGAAGAGGGTTTGGTGTATACTTGTGGAACTACCTAAATATCCTAGTGTAGTTGGATGCAAGGATCTTTCAAGAGGGCGGAAGACATTCCGAGGGTTGAAGAGGCAAAGGATGGAAGCTTGTGGAGCTACATGGTCTAGTTGGAAGCAAGGGAAAATGAAGTATGGAAAGAGCAACACAGTGATTGATGGTTAAATTGGCATCATCACTAATTTAGAGTCAAGGTGGAGAAATGTTGAAATTGACTCAAAATTGATGGATGAAGAAGTGCCAAAATCATGGCCCGATTTGGCAAAATCGTTGCACGATTTTGGACCAGTTTTGGCACTTCTGTTTCGACAAAAATCGTGGCCCGGTTGGTTAAAATCGTGGCACGATTTTGCGCTGAAGGAGAAAAAACATAAACATATTTTTCAGCGTATTTTGGTTCCTAATTTTGAGGGTTATATTTTCTATAAATTCAGATCTTGAATCAGATGAAAAGGAAGTAGAAAAACAAGGATTAGAAGCCAACAACAAAACTAGGGTTTGTAGAGTTTTCTCTTGTCAACAAACACTAGGGTTGGGATTGAATTATCATTGTTTCACCTTGAACAAACACTATTGGGATTGAGTCTCTTGGTCACGGGAAGATATTCGAGACTTTGGATAGAATTAAGTTTGAAGACTGATTCTTGTAACCCTTTGCAATCCTTTGTAAAGTTACTCATCATTATAGTGGAACGGGGGGCTGCTCTCTTCCAAAGTAGGTCAATATTGGACCGAAATGGCTAAACAAATTATCTTGTGTTATTTTCTCTCCTCTCTTACTGTTTTAATTTTTGCTTGTGTTTATAATTGTCACCCACGTTGATATTGGTTGCTTGATTAATTTGATCTTCAAGCAAACTATAAAGTTACATCTTGCCTGAGCTTAAATCTAATTCTTCAAAATTATTGTGAATGCAGGATGATTTAAAGCAAAGCCTGCCAACAAAATTCCATTTTAAAAAAAAAAAAAAAAAAACGACCGTTTAGGAGAATAAGGACGCCTAATTAGACACAAGACATTGGCCAACTATAAACACCTCCATTAATTTGTGTGAATTGCATTAACAGACTCACGCTGATTGTCAAATGCAGCAACCTCAGTTCTAAAAGATAATACTAGCTTAAACTTCACGTCATAACTCTTTTGAGATTTCTCACACCCTAGCAATGCCATAAATCTACAAGGTGCTGAGTTGCAAATTAAGTAGAATTTAACAAAAACTTCTAAGTAATAACAGTAAAAAAAGTATGATTTTGGACCTACATTGAAAGAAAATAATGAGGAAAAAGAAGAAACTCAAAAGGAAAAGCACAAACCTTTAGCAAAGGCATATGTATATTATAATATGAGTGATATATTCAGAAAAGGCCTAAATAACTGCAACAAACAAACGTATAGTAAAACAACTTCAAAACAAGGGAATGTACGAAAACAGACAAAGGCCATGTTTGGATTAACATATTATTTGCAGCATTCGTAATATAAGCTATTTTTATATTTTCTGGAAATCTCAGTTGTTTTTTTATGGGGTTGTAATTGCAGATTGATAAATGAATTTGATGATTTTATTTGGTTGAATAATAAATAAAAGAGTTAAATATATTTTTGGTCCATATAAATATATCAAATTTTCGTTTTTGTCCCTCTAAAATTTTCCTTCAACTTCTAGTCCTATAAAATTTTCAATCACTACTTTTGGTCCCTACTTTTAAGTTAATTTTTGTATTTTTTTTTTAATGAAATTATGCAGAAATGTGTAGAATATTTAAAAATCTCTCCCAAAAAAAATTAGAATTTTTTAACAAAACATAAAATGAATATGAATTTTTAACCGTTAAAAATATAAAAATTCATATTTAATTCATGTTTTGTTAAAAAATTCTAATTTTTTTGGAGAGAGATTCTTATAATATTATAAATTTTTCTGCAAAATTTTATACAAAAATATGAGTTTACTTTAAAGGAGGGACAAAAGGTGAAGATGGAAAACTTTTGAGGGACTAAAAGTTGAAGAAAAATTTTAGAGGGACTAAAACAAAAAGTTGAAATATTTATAGGGACAAAAAACATATTTAACCCTAAATAAAAACATCTTAATTATTACTCCCCCTCCATCTCAAAATAATAGTCGTTTAAGGTTTGAGCACGATTTTTAAGGAGATGAATAATTGTGTTGATTTCAATGATAAATTAGTATCAATGCTAGTGAGTACTTGATTTTTAAAATGTTATTAATAAGTTTAATGCCACATGTACCGTTAATATACGTCAACAATTGAACCTAAGCAAAAATGTGTTAAATAAACAAGATAATAGGTCAAAGGCTTTTTTAAAAGACAAAAAAAAAATTGCAAGGCCGTGTTTTTTTTATTTTTTTTGCAGAGACCAAAATCAAACCAAATCACATTTACAAGGACAATTTGCATATTTTAACCTTAAAAATAAAATAATGGGATATCATAAAATGGTAGTTTTTAATTTTTAAACACAATATTTTTTAAACTTTTTTCAAATAAAAAAAATATAAGAAAAATGGTTGTTAATGGAAAAAAAGGAACATAAAAAACAATTGCTAGACTAAATGTACGAGGGGTAGATTGTCCCATCAATTGTGTCATATGTGATGCATCCGCGGAGGATGGAATACATTTATTTTTCGATTGTAGCAAGAGCATAGAATGTTGACAGCGTGTGGGCCTATGGCAGGTTATTCAACAAGTTTGGCTCCCCACCTTTACATGCACCGAGCTGAATTTTGTCATTCTTCAGCAGCTCGATACTTTCACAACAACAAAGGTTTGGGGTTATTTTATGGAGCATATGGAAACATAGAAACAATAAGGTATGGAACAACGTTGTGGACACAATTCAACAGATTGTGGATCGAGCTGAGATTTTTTTGAACAGTTGGAAGAACGCACAAGAAGTGCGGAATCGTGGCCCTCTAAATAATATGCAAAGTGAGACTGCCAAATGGACCAAACCAGTTGTAGGAAGATTTAAATGCAATGTTGATGCATCATTCTCCCCTTCTCTTAATGAAGTTGGTTTTGGAGCTTGTATTCGAGATGCTGGAGTAAATTTTGTTGTAGCCAAAACCGAATGGCAGGCTCCCATACTCGATGTTGACATGGGTGAAGCCTTAGGCCTTCTATCTGGAATGAAGTGGGTGATAGAGCTCAACTTGATCAACTTGAATTTCGAAACAGACTCTAAAGTTGTGGCAGATAACATATATGGAAAGGACGGTGTCTCTGATTTCATGGCAATAATTAATGATTGCAGACATTTGTTAGAAACTGAATTAACGAGCTCTGATGTAAAGTTCATTAGAAGACAAGTCAATGGTGTTGCCCATAGTCTAGCTAGGGAAGCACCACACAATGCTAGTCTCCATATCTATCATAACACTCGGCATTGTATTTCTACTTTGATTAATAATGAAAAGCTGTAAGTTTATTTCTATAATAAAAACAAAAACAATTGCATTTATGTGTGTTCGTTTCGGAAAACCAACGGGACTTGGGATAAATTTTTAAAAAAAATTGGGGTTTGTTTTATAAACGTAAGCAAAATCAGACCATACATTCGCATACAAGAATTGTTTTTAAATTTAAATATTGGACTTGAGTTGAAACAATTACATACGAGGTGTGTTATTTGAACAATTATTTAATTGACAACTTATGAACAACGAAAATTAAGTATTGACACGAAAATCAAATCAATAGAGATATAAAGTAAAAACATAATGTAAATATGAGAGAGAAAATTGTCACAAAAGTTGTCATAAAATGGTTGTACAAATATCGTTTCTCATTACATATACCCTATAAGTATCATTATCTTCCTCAAGATAATCTCTTTACGGAACAAATCAACACCATAATCTTAAGATTTGGAAAATGATCCCCTAATTGGAAAAAACTTTCGTTATAAAAAAACAGTGTTTTCGAATAATGATTCAAGATATAGGCTCATAATTAAAAAAATAATAATCAACGGGTAATATTTAAAGCACTATAAACCAAACATTCAAGAAGTAAAGATAAACTTGGATTTATAAAGCTTTGAAACCAAAATATTACATTCTAAGTTCATAACAAAAGCATAGGAAATTACATATATTACATATATTAATTTTTTTGAATGAAAAATGTAATATCCCGCTTAAACATGACTTTTAACAGTATCACAGAAATTATACGAACGCAATGGCATTATAGTAATAATGAGAGGAAGAGGTTATAAAAGGAGATAAATATGAAAATTGTCATATTTATCATTTCCTTCTCTCTCTAGATGCAACTCCTCTCCCTTCTCTCTTCTCCCACTCTTGGGCCCTCCCTCCAAACCTTCAATAATCCATCAAACTTCTTCCTTTAATCATGTATTTCAAGCAAGCTTGGTTGTGGGAAAAGTTAGAACCTGAAGAAATTAAGGAAAAGCAAGGAAGCTCAAGCTAGGGTTTTGAGGAAAAAGGGAAAGCAAGCTAAGCCAGCACCAAGCAAGATTAAGGTGAGCTCCCTTGGGGTTTTAGAACCCTTCTTTGAGAGATTTATAGTGATTTTCTTCATATGTCAAGTTTTATGGTTTTACCCTAATTTCCTACACTTGCTAATTCCTTGCTCATACATGTTTTTAACTATCAATTTGTAATAGAAAATCATCCCTAGCATGTTTTGGATGCTTGGGTATCTTTGATTGGGCAAAAATGGTGGAAAAACGCATTTTTTTACACATGACTGTGCTGTCATGGTCGCTGTAGCGACGAGCTGTCGCTTGAAGCGACCAGGCAGGATTTTTCCCTGCCTACCTGCGCTTGTAGCGACCAGACTGGCGCTTGTAGCGACCAAGCCAGGACAGCACAACCTAGTTGAGCTGTTCTGGGGGTTCTGGTGCGCGCGGGCATGGCTTATTGCAAATGTTTTCTCCTAATATTTTTTAGAAACTTTAACCACCATTTTAACTCATTCTAAAGGCTTCCAAAAGTTGTGAAAGTGTAGGAGCAAGGATTAAGCAAGGCTTGGGAAATGTAAGAACTAAGGTTATAGGAATGTGTAAACCCTCATAGCGGCACATGACAACGATGTGTGGAATCCTTTGATAGGAGAACAAGAATTATAGTAAGAGTGCAAGGATTTAATGGATAGATTCCTTGCACGTGAGTTGTTAACTCTTAAGGAAAAGCATGCGACTTTGAAAGTCAAGAACCTACTTTAGGTATAAGAGATTATAGATGTATTCAGTTTAGAATACAAGGGTTATAGGAATGTTTCCACAATCATAGTTACAGATAAGATTATAGTGTTGGTTCTCCAACAATTATAGGTGGCTTATGAGAACGATAAGCCAAGAATCATAGGTTATAGGTTATATGTTACAGGATTGTTATATGATTAAAGTAACAGATTACATGTTTATATGTTAAAGTTAAAGAATTAAAGATCAAAGATAATGGCGTGCTCGCACGTTTTACAGTTACAGTTACAGGGAGTGTTCAGCAGACTCTGGGATTCGCCGGATGGGACTTCTCCGAGAGGGTTGTCCACACGTTTTATAGGGAGTCCGGTGTTAGCCTGATATGATAGGAATTTCACCGGTTTATAGGGATGTTGTACTTCGGGGTTACTCCACCCGGATGCACTCCGTAAAATGAACTCAGATTAATTGTTTGTTCAACGCTAACAGCTAACATAAAACACCTAAAACATCTTTATTTGTTTTATGTTTCACAGTTATAGTCATAGTTACAGTTAAAGGCAGATTATAGTTAAAGTTATAGACAGTTACAGTTATAGTCATAGGAAACTCACAGCTATAGTTATGGACAGTTATCAGAAAGTGATCCTAGGTTTCCCCTCGATCACTAAGTTAAAGATATAGGCAGAATACATATAAGGTTACAGGCAGTTCAAAGTCATAGTTACAGGAGGACTTATAGTCATAGACAGATACGAGACTTGGCGATCATAGGAAATCCCCAAGATTGCCAAGGTAGGCATGGCGACCCTAGGTTCCCTGTGGTTGCCAACAGTTGGTTGGGCTGGAGCTCACTGAGACATTATGTCTCATCCCATTCCTTCTGGTGCAGGTTTGTAGGCAAGTCAAAGGTTCGTGATGAAGTTCTTCATAGAGATACTGGATGGAGTACAGTTGCTCGTTGTGTACCAGCTCAGGAGCGCAATGGATATTGTATAAGCATTGTAAATAGTATTGGATTTATTGTACAAACGAGTAAACATGTATTCATTCATTTGTGATGTATGATTATTATTATTGAAATTTTTAAATGTATCCAGTATCAGTTTAACGCACATGCTAATATACTAGTTAAAGTTAGTATGGGTGTTACAATTGGTATCAGAGCAGGTCGATTCAGACCGTGCCATGGGTCATTTAAGATTCAATAAAAGTAGTGGAATCATTGGGTTCCGGATGTTGTTCTAAAGGTCACATCTAGTTGAGCCTGATCAACTCAATCTAGTATATGACAGTTAGGATGAATATCCGAGAGCTGAATGTGACCAAGGAGGAAAGAAGGGTAAAGGTTAAGACGTCAGATTCTAAGACGAATTTGGCGAAGTGTTTAATGTCAAAGGATGGTTCATTAACAGTGAAGTAACTGAGCCAGTTAATGGCAAAGTTTCAGGAATATGAGAGGTATTAAAGAGTAAGGTCAGGTACCTTAACTAGTTGGACGCATCATTGAACGATGCCTTCTCCGAGGAGACATGAACAGTAAAGAACTATGGAAATACTCTAAGGAATGTTTTGGAATCTCAACGGGAACCGCAATTTGAAAAGTTAAAGTGGAATAGAGTTTTATTCCGGGTACAGAGGTAAAGAATTACGGTACCAAACCCAGCGACTTGGACTAAGGAATGATCAATTAATTATCGGAAGCTCTGGAATTCCAGCAAGGACATAGTGTGTAAGGATGGAAGGACTTGCGCACGTGGATCGGACGGGATTTAAATATCTGATAGGTAAGAGACTCATTTATGGATTAAGCGAAATAGTGAACAGATGGAACAGGTTACCTTCCTTTATTGTGGGTCATCAAGATACTTGGTATGAGGAACGCGAGCTTAGCGGTAAGTGAAGGAAACCCCCTGTAAGGGTGTGAAGTAAAGATTGAATCTTATGTTGTCGGATTATAGCAGACTGGTTACGAGGATTAAGCAGTAAGATCGTCACTAACGTACAAGTTACAGCTAAAATTAAGGTTAATGTTAAGGAGTTCTATGTTCCTTTTGAGGAGCTCCTTATATAAGCATCCGGGTAAGCCGACGAAGATCATCTTGTGATGGTATGTGTTAAAGATGGTGGAAATACAGACCTCGGATTGTTTGAAACCATGAAGAGGGCAGCGGTCGAGAAGACATATGGAATATTATTCAGATAACAAGATTAGAATGGAATTGTGAGTATAGTAATAAGTTATAGGAAGGGTCCAATGGAAAATTCTAAGTATTGAAGCTTACGAATTTATTAATCGGGTACTCGAAGAGGTGTATCACGTGTTTGAATTTACAAGAGAGTCGGTAAAAGTTGAGTTTTATCCAGACGGATTATTCCCGGAGCAATCCGAGAAGTAACCAAGAGTTATGTTAGAGCTATGTGGACCTAAGTGTCTTGGAAAAAGGTTGTGGATGTGAAATCCTTAGGGATAATTATAGTATGGAACTCGATCCAGAATATGAAGAGTAAAGCCAAAATTAGTGTATAAGTTGTTTTGACAGGAGCATTGTTAGGCTCGTATTTATTGTTAAAGACTGTTTACAGGTTTCGGCATATTTTCGTGAAAGTAAGAATATGGTTTATATCCGGAAGGAAACATAAAGTCAAGTGTCGATCAATCAATAAGTTAAATAAGTGGATTAAACCACAAGAGAGATTATGATGTAAGATGGTCATGTATGGTAATTACAAGTTATAAAGTCAAAGGATTGGCCAAGGAGAATTTATATGGTAATAGTGGTGTATTACTTCTATCCCAAGGTTAATTGTTTAAATCAGAGTTGCGCAGCGGAGAAGTAATCCAATAATGAGTTAACAGACAATTCAAAGCTGAAGTTTAGAGAGAAAGGATGTTTGTAAAGTCCTTGCCAGATGAATTACAGGAAAGGTGTTCAGAGATTAGTTCTCAAGCTACGGAATACTAGTAAGTAGTGATGACTCGAACTTATCATCAGTGCTAACAGGAAATTTTAAGAGATAAGTCGAGGAATGCTTCAGACCTCGAAACTCATGAGATAAGAGAATCGAAGCAGTTTGATAACTTTAAAGGATGTGTTTATAGCAAAATAAGTACATAGCGAAGGAGGCCACATTTCATACGGTGATCCAGCTGTTTAGCTCAGTAACTTAAAGTTAACTTGAATAGTAAGTTTAACCAAAGAGGAATTATGCCGTGGCATGTAGTTATTCCACATCGTATCCGCGTTATGCTAGCATGTCTCATGTAACAGGCATGTAACAGGTTATGATTAGTATTATGTATACTGATCGTGCAGAGTTTATACTACTTAGACAGTAGTGTAACATATTCATAGTCGTGTGACATGTATCGATAACCGTGGTACGCAATCGGTAATGTTTTAACAGGAAAGTCCTAAGTAGAACAGGTTTGTTGTTATTGAACAAATCTCAGTTGAGGAGTTCAGAAATTCTTGAACTTAATGTTAACAGTTAAAGGAAGGAAATGTTTTACACAGATCAGAAGAATACTCATAGTTTATAGTAAAAGGCTACGTGAATTCAAGTCATGAATTAAAGGATTCAGAGTTTAAGGGTGCTATTTTGAATAGCGAGCAGAATAGAGTTTTCTTTTAGAAAACGGAGAATGTTTTTGAACGAAATAAGTTATAACGTCTATGGGACGTAATCATAGTTGCATATGGGATTGTAGTTACTCAAAGAGTACAAGCATGAGTTAAGAGTAAGAAGGGTGACTAAGTTGGCGTGGTATTGTCTCGAAATACATGTTGACTAAGTATAATGTCCCATTAGTTGGACAATGATGATGCGGCGTACAGTGTATCCGATAGTAGTGTACACGTGCTCGATCATGCATGGAAGCTAGGTGCTATGGACTGTATTATATGATGATGTGTGAGACGGCTTATGCTACACGTCATTTGTACTAGACCTTCATAAGTTTGAAATTACTAGTAAAGAAAGTATTAATTCCATGAGTAAAGGATATCTTGATTGATACAAGATTGTCAGAGTCATAGAAAGAAGAAGAAAGCTCCTAAGATCTTAACTACGTGTTAACGTTGATTATTTAAATCGGAACAATAGTGGCTCATATGATTTCTCGAGCTTTAAGGATTCCCGCAGTGGGAATGTGAGCAATGCTTATGGTTGTGATAATAGCTACACCAGGACAACAGAAGGAAGGGAACGTATACCATAAGTTCAGCCACCACTTTGAATTTGAATCGTGGAGGTAGTTGAAATAGATTTCACTTTTGTTTGAGAATACTCAATATCAGATACCTTTCAGTGTAAGAATAAATTTATATGAAGAATGATACGAATGTAACAGTAAAAGGTCGTCTTACGAGGCGAAAGTTAAAGACAAGAATTCTTTCGAATTAAAAGTAATGTAATAGATTCCTCGGAAAGTTGGAATAACTGAGGAAATCAGATTGACTCGACGTCTTCAGGTTAAGATTGAACGGTCAATGAATGAAGGACGGATAAAATTCAGTAAGGGGAAATCCAAGACTTAATGATTTTAAATTGGATTTATAAGAAATATGTCGAACAGAAATCATAGTCAGATAATATGGATATGTTGGTTCAGATAACCATACGTCCTAACAGGTAATAGTTATGTATTACACGTCAGACCTTCCGGTTGGAAAGAGATTGTCACATGTTTTGATTTACAAAGATGGAAATCATGGCTAAAGAACAAGTTTTAACCAGTATGGTTTAATCGAGGTGCGTGACTAATCTACATGTCAGACCCTAGAGTTGCCATGAAATTCCAATGAGCTACAAGAATTGGAAATTTTCATAGTAGAGAAAGAGATAGAAAGGATTTACCTTTTCAGGACTTCAGGAGGATTTTCTAAATTTCGAGGACGAAATTTCTTTTAAGGGGGGTAGAGTGTAATATCCCGCTTAAACATGACTTTTAACAGTATCACAGAAATTATACGAACGCAATGGCATTATAGTAATAATGAGAGGAAGAGGTTATAAAAGGAGATAAATATGAAAATTGTCATATTTATCATTTCCTTCTCTCTCTAGATGCAACTCCTCTCCCTTCTCTCTTCTCCCACTCTTGCGCCCTCCCTCCAAACCTTCAATAATCCATCAAACTTCTTCCTTTAATCATGTATTTCAAGCAAGCTTGGTTGTGGGAAAAGTTAGAACCTGAAGAAATTAAGGAAAAGCAAGGAAGCTCAAGCTAGGGTTTTGAGGAAAAAGGGCAAGCAAGCTAAGCCAGCACCAAGCAAGATTAAGGTGAGCTCCCTTGGGGTTTTAGAACCCTTCTTTGAGAGATTTATAGTGATTTTCTTCATATGTCAAGTTTTATGGTTTTACCCTAATTTCCTACACTTGCTAATTCCTTGCTCATACATGTTTTTAACTATCAATTTGTAATAGAAAATCATCCCTAGCATGTTTTGGATGCTTGGGTATCTTTGATTGGGCAAAAATGGTGGAAAAACGCATTTTTTTACACATGACTGTGCTGTCATGGTCGTTGTAGCGACGAGCTGTCGCTTGAAGCGACCAGGCAGGATTTTTCCCTGCCTACCTGCGCTTGTAGCGACCAGACTGGCGCTTGTAGCGACCAGCTGGGCACTTGTAGCGACCAAGCCAGGACAGCACAACCTAGTTGAGCTGTTCTGGGGGTTCTGGTGCGCGCGGGCATGGCTTATTGCAAATGTTTTCTCCTAATACTTTTTAGAAACTTTAACCACCATTTTAACTCATTCTAAAGGCTTCCAAAAGTTGTGAAAGTGTAGGAGCAAGGATTAGGCAAGGCTTGGGAAATGTAAGAACTAAGGTTATAGGAATGTGTAAACCCTCATAGCGGCACATGACAACGATGTGTGGAATCCTTTGATAGGAGAACAAGAATTATAGTAAGAGTGCAAGGATTTAATGGATAGATTCCTTGCACGTGAGTTGTTAACTCTTAAGGAAAAGCATGCGACTTTGAAAGTCAAGAACCTACTTTAGGTATAAGAGATTATAGATGTATTCAGTTTAGAATACAAGGGTTATAGGAATGTTTCCACAATCATAGTTACAGATAAGATTATAGTGTTGGTTCTCCAACAATTATAGGTGGCTTATGAGAACGATAAGCCAAGAATCATAGGTTATAGGTTATATGTTACAGGATTGTTATATGATTAAAGTAACAGATTACATGTTTATATGTTAAAGTTAAAGAATTAAAGATCAAAGATAATGGCGTGCTCGCACGTTTTACAGTTACAGTTACAGGGCGTGTTCAGCAGACTCCGGGATTCGCCGGATGGGACTTCTCCGAGAGGGTTGTCCACACGTTTTATAGGGAGTCCGGTGTTAGCCTGATATGATAGGAATTTCACCGGTTTATAGGGATGTTGTACTTCGGGGTTACTCCACCCGGATGCACTCCGTAAATTGAACTCAGATTAATTGTTTGTTCAACGCTAACAGCTAACATAAAACACCTAAAACATCTTTATTTGTTTTATGTTTCACAGTTATAGTCATAGTTACAGTTAAAGGCAGATTATAGTTAAAGTTATAGACAGTTACAGTTATAGTCATAGGAAACTCACAGCTATAGTTATGGACAGTTATCAGAAAGTGATCCTAGGTTTCCCCTCGATCACTAAGTTAAAGATATAGGCAGAATACATATAAGGTTACAGGCAGTTCAAAGTCATAGTTACAGGAGGACTTATAGTCATAGACAGATACGAGACTTGGCGATCATAGGAAATCCCCAAGATTGCCAAGGTAGGCATGGCGACCCTAGGTTCCCTGTGGTTGCCAACAGTTGGTTGGGCTGGAGCTCACTGAGACATTATGTCTCATCCCATTCCTTCTGGTGCAAGTTTGCAGGCAAGTCAAAGGTTCGTGATGAAGTTCTTCATAGAGATACTGGATGGAGTACAGTTGCTCGTTGTGTACCAGCTCAGGAGCGCAATGGATATTGTATAAGCATTGTAATAGTATTGGATTTATTGTACAAACGAGTAAACATGTATTCATTCATTTGTGATGTATGATTATTATTATTGAAATTTTTAAATGTATCCAGTATCAGTTTAACGCACGTGCTAATATACTAGTTAAAGTTAGTATGGGTGTTACAAAAAATGTCAACAATTAATTGTTAGATTAATACTTACTCATTCATCCGAATTCGTCTATATATCATAAAATCAACTCAATGCAAAGAAAGGAGTTTATTACCCTTTCGATAAAACTACACCCACTAGAAACACATCGTCCTCAAAACATGATACTCTTACTGACAACGTTAAAAGAAACGATGTATGAATCTCACTTAATATTCCTTTTCGCACACCCTGTGCCCTTTGTTTTTCTTTATCTTTTTTTATTTTTTATATTATTAAAAAACTCATGCATTTCTTTGATTTACGACTACATGTTTGTTATTTAAAACATATCCACTAAAAACTTTCTTAATAATCAGACTCGGATCATAGATTGATCCATCAAGTTCATTTGTTGGGTTGAAATATTTTCAAATCAACAGTAAAACTAGAATTTCACACTTTACCATTGATTTTTCATAGACTACAACATAATACCATCAAATACATTTCCATATATAGAGATAGATTTATTACACACTATTTTTGTTTTGTCCAATCACACATACTTGAGAATTGAACTCTTGACAAAAGAGAAGATAAATTTAGATGACAAACCCGACTTATTTAAACAAAAAAAAATGCTAACTAGTGTCATTGAGACACTAATTAAGGCTAACCCACAATACCCTTCAGCACCTCAACCAACCTCAAGTGTGCAGTTAGCTGAGGGAAATGGCCAGTCATGTCTATAAACTCCAAAGTAGACACCCCTTTAATGTTCTCATCCAAGTAATGCCCTATGCTTATTGGAACTGCCACATCATTACTTGACTGAATGATTGTGCACGGGATCACTACCTTTTCAACCATATCTCTATAGTCACTGAAAAACACAGTTTTGGCCAAGGTAATTGCAGCTTCACCACCCATTCTTTTCAAGCATTTTTTAAATTTGTCAACAGAGTCAGCATCATTTGGATCCACTGCAATAGGACCGTATGCTGAAACCCAACTTTCGTATTGAGACTCTATGGTTGATATTAAGTTCTCAATGTCTGATCTCTCAAAGCCTCCTTTATAGTCATCTGTATTTATATACCTATGTATGAATAATTATAGGATGTTAAAGACTCTATTTGACTTTCTAGTACCCCACTCAATATCAAGTGTTTGAATTGGCCTAGGCTAGGAAAAAAAAAAATCTTTCAAGAGCTCAAATTTGGTTAGTGCAATCCAAATGTTACACCACACTAATTGGAAGTGATTTATCGAGTTGGACCCTTTTTAACATCTCTAGTTTTGTGGAAGGACAAAAATAGGTGCCCTTCTTTATGTGTTGTGGATAGAAAAACATAGTTGTGAGGGGAGACCGCTTTAAAAATGGTTAGTGAATTTTCTCGACAGAAATTAGTTATTGACAAAAATCGGGGGAGACTTTGCACCAATAACATAATTAAAAAATTACTTTAAACTATTTTCAAACATTTATTTAAATCTACGTAGCACCGACACTTCTGATGGAAAACGTGTCTAGTGTTTGACACATGTGATTAGTTCAATTAATTCATTTTTTCAAATTTTTACCGGTGTCAACGTATTTGTGTTAGTGTCATATGTGATATTCGTGTTTGTGTCGGTGCTTCATAGATCCAAATACACAATATGAGATTTCACCAAATAAATAGTGTTTTAACAACAAAACTTAAAATATTGTGTTATCGTTAGTATTTTCATAAAAAAGAGAAGAAAAAAAAAGGCAACATTAGAGAGAGTATATATAGGTAAAGAGGAGAGTACCTTGGGGAAGCACAAAGAAGAACAATCCTCTTAAAGAGCTCAGGCTTTTTAATGGAGGCAATGCAACCTATCATAGCAGACATAGAGTGTCCAACAAAAGTGATACATTTGAGGTCCAACTCATCCATAAGAGTGATTAACTCATCAGCATAAGGTTCATAGGAATTATATTTTGCATGATTATAAAGGCTTTTATCTGTAATAGCTCCAGAAAATGGCCAATCAAACAGAACTAGACTGTAATTTTCAGCTAAAAGAGGAACAATTTTATTCCATATAGACTGGTCTGTTCCAAACCCATGACATAAAACTATTGTTTCGGGTCCTGAACCTATGGTTCTTGCATTTAAAGATGTTGAGAGGCTCTTTTTTGGTGTCACCATGTTTGTAAATGGTTCAAGGAGAGTAAGAAAATTTAACTTCAGGGATAATGGGAGATTACTAAATATAGTTAGAGTGATTTTGTTTATGCTACTTGATTTCTATTTATAGCCCTTGGGATAAGATTATAAATGACCATATCAGAGAGAGTTGGGGTCACACGGATTATACAAAAGATGGTGGAAAATCGGCTTGAGTGATTTTGACATGTAGAGAGAAGACCTTTAGATTATGTAGTAATGAGAATAGATCAGATGAAAGAATAGTTAGATCACTGAAGATATATGAAGACCTAGAAAAACTATCAGAAAAACTATTAAAAAATATTTTGTAATTAATGAGTTGGACAAAAATATGGTTTATGATAGAACATTATGACGTAATTTGATTCATGTACCCAACCCCACTAAATGGAAAAAGACTTGGTTATTGTTGGTGGTTTCTATTTATAGCTCAACAGTGGCTTACTGTTTGTAATATTAAGATATGAAATCTTCTTAAGAATGGTTCAGTTGGTAAGAAAATGACCCATATACTAATACTACAATGACGATTTTGTAACCGACATAGGACCGCGTTAGTTAGAAATCTGTTAGTGTAAGTGCTCCGTTTTTTTGTTGAAAGTATATTCACCTAATTTATTTTATATAGTACAAATGGGATTGAAATGGTTAGAATGTCATCTGTAAATACAGTTTGATTAGTTATTGTGTAGCCTTCATGAAATTCAAAAATAAATAATGATACTTTGACTATTGATTTTTATATACATAAGTAAGAGAATAACTCTTTCTTTCATCAAAAAAAAAAAAAACTTAGGTATATTCTGCATTTTCTTTCTTCACAACATCAATCATTGAGTGGAATATTGTTTGTTAATTTGTTCTAGAAACAATTTAATAAGAAACTATATGTGTCTAAAAAATCAAATTCGTACTTTTAATGAGGTAAGGAAGTTGACAAATTCAAGAACCCTGATATATCAATTTGTGCCGGCCTTCTTTGAGCAATTAAATAATATGTTTCTGGGAGTTGTTCATTTTTTTTGTTCTAATGCTGGGAGTTGTTAATTTAAATTGGGGTATTTAACTCTGCTGTTAGTACCTAAAAGTCTAAAACATAAATTGGGTTAATTAACTTAACCTTTGTTTCACAATGTTGAGGGTGTCTCTTAGTGATAATAAAAGTCATGGAGGGATATGTCACTTTTATTTCTTCCCCACTAAAAGGCTAATGTATAAAATTAAAAGGAAACCACACCCTCCAAAAAAACAGTCTAATTACATTTCACAACACTCTAAGATAAGAGATAAGAAGAAAAAGTCTGATACAAGTTTAAAGTGTGTCTGACTGATATATCTTGTAACGGAGAACTACAACTTATATATATAGTCTTAGTCTCCCTCTTCCATTACATTTCTAAACAATGTAGCATTTCTTCAACATATGTATATTTTCAACCAACACCAACAAACAAATCAATCACTGTGATGTTGAATGTCAACTATAAAACATAAGTATCAACTTCTGAAGTTAAACTAAAAGTAATTACAATTTACAAACATAAAAATGATTCATAGAAGGGTGAGATAAAGGGAATGCAGAAACGAAAATAGGAAGATAAAACCATAACATAATTGGGAGAGGGTAGAGAAACTCAGAGATAGAAAGAGAATTATCTATTTGTATCATAACAGATGGATAAATGTGATAAACACAAATTTTCAAAAAATAAACAATTAGATATCCCAAGGAATGTAGTTAAACTTTAAAAGAAGAAAAATAAAAATCCGTTTTGCTTATGTATGCATCCATAATTGCATTTATTTAACATGTAATTAACCAACAAGCACAATGATATACTACTTGCTGTATAGCACAAATACTCTCAGGCTCCTTGTTGAACATAAATTCAACCACTTTTTGATAACCAAAATCCAGTAGCATCTCCAATGGGGGTCATTTACTTAACAAGGACCTCACCCTCTTAAGGACCCACATTAGAGGAAGAAAAATGAGTACATATTAATTAACAGACAACTATATTAGGACCCTCTCTCATCAGCAACTAACAGGTCCCACGATCAAAAGAAGTAATAAAATATGTATAAATTAGTCACACCTTTCAAAAAAAGTAATATTGTTATTAACACTACCTTTTGTATAATGATGCAAAGTTAGTGAGACCTATTTAAGTACTTTTCATTGGAGTCTCTACTAGTGTATTACCATTGGAGTCATTGGATCCTTAATAGGTGTACTTTTATTAAAAAACTATAAATAAATGATGTGTACACAAGGAGTCCATTTAAGGAGTCCTTATTAGTTCACTACCATTGTGGATGCTCTAAGCTCTCTATTTTCTCACCAACTAGAAAAGAATGCACTTGGTCTCCAATTTGAACCCAACTACAACCAGGATCTTTCTTAGCTCCCCTTGACTTCATCAATTCCCTAACCCTATTTGCCTCATCCCATCTTCCAGCCTCAGCATACATATTTGAAAGCAGTATATAGTATCCACAATGGTCAGGTTTCAATTTAAACAAATGCTCAGCAGCCCAATGACCCAATTCCACATTCCCATATATCCTGCAAGCTCCAAGTAGTGCACCCCATATATTAGCATCAGGTTCAAAAGATAAGCCTCTAATAAGGTTTGCAGCTTCTTCAACTTGGCCTGCTCTTCCAAGAAGATCAACCATACAAGCATAGTGCGTATGTGTTGGCTCAATATTATAATCTTGCATTTTCTTAAAATATTTATTCCCTTTCTCAATCAGTCCTCCATGACTACATGCCGATAGAACCGCAATAAATGAAACTGAATCGTATTCCACACCATCATCTTCCTTCATTCCTTCAAAGAGGTTGATTGCAGTTTCGAATTCACCACGCATACCATACCCTAAAATCATAGTATTCCATGAGGCTACATCTTTGTGTTGAATACGGTCGAAGACTTTAGTTGCAAGATCTATTCGACCACACTTGGTGTACAAATCCAAGAGGGAATTTGCTACAAAAAGATGAGTATGGAAAAGCTTTCTTACCAGATGTCCATGAATCTCCTTACCTTGTTTTATGGAAGACAGATGTGCACAAGCGGATATGATACCGATGAACGAAACTATGTCGGGCATCATGCCGGAAAGTCTCATTTCTGAAAACAAATTTATAGACTCAGAGCTGTTAGTTGTTTGAGAATAGCCTATAATTAGTATATTGTAGGAAACTTTATCCTTGACAGAAATATTGAAAACATTTCGAGCAAGGCTTAAATGTCCACATTTTGAATACATGTCTGTCAAAGCATTGGACAGAAACAAATCAGAGGCGCATCCAGTTCGAATTATCCTGGCGTGAATTTCTTTTCCAACATTAAGGAAACCTAATCTTGCACATGCTGGAAGAACATTTGTGAATGTCACATTGTTGGGGTTTTCTCCATGAGCTTGCATTTGTCTCAGTAATTCTACCGCTGCAAAATGGTGTCTGTTCTGAGCAAAATTTGCAACCATGGAATTCCATGACACAATGTTTCTATCTCCCATTTTGTTAAATATAGTAGACGCTATACGCAATGATCCCGATTTTGCATACATATCTATCAATGAGTTGCCAATAAAAATATCAGACTCAATACCCATCCTTAAACTATATCCATGTACTTCCATTCCTAACTTAAAAAGTCCTAACTCTCCTAATACAGGTAGCATACTAGAAATTGTGACAGGGTTTGGTCTCATTCGTGCATCAATCATCGACCTAAACACATCCAAAGCATCCATATAGAGCCCTCTAAAAGAAAAACTAGTAATAACAGCATTCCAAGAAACCTCATTTCTGTCATCCATTTCATCAAAAACTTTCTTGCAAGCCTCCTCACTCCCACATTTACCATAAACATCAACCAACGCATTTCCAACCTTTAAATGACCCGACAAACCAACCTTAAAAACATAACCATGCACAATTCTCGCCATGACCACATTCTCACTATCCGCACACACCGGCAACACACTAACAACAGTAACCAAATCTGGTCTAATAACCGGCGCAGCCACAACCATCTCCTTAAAAAAACAAAGTGACTCCTCGTAAAAACCTCGATCAGAACACAAACCAATAACAGTATTCCACGACACCTTATCCTTCTCAAACATTTCATCAAACACCTTCATCGCATCAACAAAAAAACCACAATTACCATAAAACATCAAAAGTGTATTTCCAACAAAAACATCCTTATCAAAACCAACCTTAAACACAACCCCATGAACCTCCCTACCCTTATCAAACTTCAAATAATCAGAACAACCCTTTAAAACAAAAGGATAAGTATGATCATCAGGTTTAACACCAGAACGAACCATGGTGTTATAAACACCAAAACCATCAAAAAAACCAGCAATGGAATAAGCACGAATAAGCGTGTTCCACAAGAAAGCTGTTTTGGAAAATGGAAGACTGTTTTGGAAGAGAAGGAGTGAAGTTTGGGGGTGTCGAAAGGCGGCGTATTTAAGAATGAGAGAGGCGGAGATGGAGACACTGTGAGGGAGGAAAGCATTGAGAATGGAGAAAGCGTGAAGTTGGTTTGTTTGTGAAAGGGTTTGGGAATGGGTGCAGAGATGAAGAAGATTTGGGTGAGTGTGAGTGTTTGAAGATGAAGAAGAAGAAGAAGAAGAGAATGAAAAAGAAAAGTGTTTTTTGTTTTTGGTTGATTTGAATTTGAATTTGAGTTTGTTGAGTAGATGATGGGAATGGATTATCATGGAACAGTGTTTGTCACTCAACTTTGTTGTTTGTTTGCTTTCTACGTAGCATCGTCTGTTTGAGTTTCAAAATCCAGACTAGGTTCTGTTTGGATTGATGGCAACAAACACCGCGGAGCGAAATATATACTCCCTCCGTTCCTTTTTAATTGTCACTTTTGAAGAAATTTTTTGTTCCTTTTTAACTGTCACTTTCAAAGTTCAATGCAACTTTAAATATTGTTTTACCAATATTATCCTTAGTTATTTATTACGGAGAGAGAAATATATGAGATGATATATTAAATGAATAAGGTTATTATAGTAAAAATATAAATTATTGTATCAAAAGTAGTGACATTTATAGTTTGTCTTGGTTTGTGTAAAATGTCAAAATGTGACAATTAAAAAGGAACGGAGGTAGTATGACGGAATATAAATGAACGGAATGGAATGGAACATAGATTTGTTACTTTATAATGTAATAGAACAAAGGTCTCACTCACATGTTTGGAAATTGAATGAAATAAAATGAGTTACAAAATTTTATTATTCCATTTTGACCCTAATTCAAATTTATCATGTAAAACATATTATTTTATATTCATGTTGTATCTGACACAAATCTTCACGACAAGTTCTGATAAATATTCTATGAGGCTAAAAGTGCCATTACAAAATTTTCTGCTAATACTGCAAATCAAGCAAATAAATTTCAGCTCCCTTAACCATAAGAATCAGATCCACAGATGACAAAGAATTACCAATCAAGGATAGGCATAGCTCTCAAAGGTCAAAGTGTATTTGAAATTCTAAATTTTACTAGAATGAAAGTGAACATATCGAAAATATGAGTATTTGAGAAGACAAGGCAAATTGATCAATTAAAATAGGGGTAGAACGGTAATATTTCAAGTTTTAAGTTTTATTACATTGGATACACCTTAAATTGGGGGAATGAAAAAATTGAAGGACTGAGTGGTATAGAATGGAATTGGTTCCATTGTGTTCCATTTCACTCCATTCTTTTTTTATATAAATCTAAACAATAAAATCTTATTATATACCACTCCATTCCACCACATCCGATCAATCCAAACAAAGACTTAAAGACTATCTTTTAACATTACTCTTTTAAATCTTATTGATTTAAATCAATTTGGATCTTGCGCTTTTAAAAATAGAACTTACATAAAGTGGTAAAACATTTATTGATTTCACCAAATAAAAAAAATGTTAGAAAGTGTTTAAAAGAGGATGTTGGTAGTATTCTTCGTTCTTGCAATGTATGATAGTGCGCAAGCAAAGACATATGTATATGAAACTCTTTATACTGGGTTTTTATTGTTATACTTGCTATACAAAAATAAATTATAAATATTTTATTTTATTTTCGATACAATAAATATTTTATTTTTGAAATCTCATTTTAAATTTTTGGGTGTGATTAGAAATTGTCTTGGGGGAATTCTAGGGCTCGTTTGTTTTAGATTTAAAAAAAATGATTTTTCTATGTATTTCTAAAAATGAATTTTTTGAAAATTTACTCAAAAATAGTAGAAGTTATTTCAAACTCATTTGATATAAGTTAAAAAAGAGATTTTGACATTCACTAACTTAAATATTCATTGTTCGAGATTTTACATAGTAAAAATCACATATTTTTTCAAAATGACATCTTTCAAAAATGATTTTTATGAAAAGCTATTTGAAATAGCTTTTCTTTTAGAGATTTTTTTCAAAATTTTAGTACCCAAAAAAATTATAACAAAATGATGAAATACTTAGAATGATATTTTAAGATAAGTTATTCAAACGAATTTTTCATTTGAAGTTTTCTTTGAAAATTTCTTTGTTAAAAAAATTATAACAAAAACATATTACACTATAAAAATCTATTTTAAAAAAAGTTATAACAAACGGGCCCCTAGTTTATAAAAGAAAAGAAAAAAATTGAGTCAAAAAAATTGAGAAAAAAGACTCAACTTTTGGTCCCTATCAAAACCCTCATGACACATTAATTCCTAAACCATGATCCATGATAGAATCGTAGTTTTTTCCCCAATTTTTAATTATTTTTTGAATTATTAAAAAATTGCAAAAACATCCTATTTTATTATAACTTTTATAAAAAGCAAAAAAAAAATTACACTACCTTTCATGATCCATAAAAGGTAGTGCATTTTTTTTTATAAATTCATATTTTAAAAAGAAAGTTTTTATAACTTCTATTGAAATGTAATAATATGAAATTATTGATGGGATAAATTTAATTTTTGTCAAAAAATATGGGATCCATTTAATAATTGGTGTATTGAATTAGGATTCTAAGAGATTTTAAAAGATTTTTTTATCATTAAAAAGTCTTGTGGTATTCAATCAAAGACTCTTTACAACTTAAAAAAAGTCTTTTGGTATTCAATCAAGACTTTTTGTCATTTAAAAAAAGTCTTGTGGTATTCAATCAAGACTTTTTATCACTTAAAAAAGTCCTGTGGTATTCAAAATCATTCAAATTTCGAAGGATTGTTTAATAAATTGGATTTTGATGGATTTGGTGGGATTTTCTAGTGAAATTTTAGCATGAAAAAGTCTTTCATGAAAACATGAGATTTCTTAGGATTGTTTTTTCTTTAAAGATTTTACTATCTCTCTCCTCCCTTCTCTCACTCTCTTCCTCTCCCTTACTCCCTCTCTCTCACTTTCTCTCTTCCCCTCTCTCTCTATCTCTCACTCTCTTTTCCCTCCTCTTTCTCCTCCTCTCTCACACACTCACTCACTCTCACTCTCACTCACTCTCACTCTCTCTCTCTCTCTCTCTCTCTCTCTCTCTCTCTCTCTCTCTCTTCCTCTCCCTCCTCTCTCTTCCCCCTCTCTCTCTCTATCTGTAATATCCCGCCTAAGACTCTAATATTTATTAATATTGAGATGATGTATCAGAAATGTTTGACCAAAGGACAATTTGGTAAATTGTCAGTTAATGGGTTTATTTATATGGTAAGTGTGATATCCCGCTTATAAGTATCAATTGTCAGTATTAGAAGCTATCAAGAAGCATGGCAATCTTGTAATTTATGGCAATGGCATTTTGGTGATTATTTGAATTGGGAAGTTTTATTTATCAAGGGAACAAGATATTTATTCCTTCCATTTATCTTCTCCCCTCATTCTCCCAAAAATTCAGCCCTCTCTCTCCCTCTTCCCCTCACTCTCACGCCCACACCATCCTTGTTATCATCCATCAAAGCCTCACCCAAGCTCTTGTGAGATTATGAAAGCAAGCTCAAGTGTTGGAAAGCTAGATCAAGAGGAAGAATCAAGAGAAGAGGTAGTTTGAAGCTAGGGTTTGGATTTCAGTTGTAGCAAGCACCATTTGAGAATCAAGGTGAGCTCCCTAGGGTTTTATAACCCATTTGAGAGTTGTTTACTCTTAGAGTAATTTTTATAAAAGTGCCCTAGATTATGTAAATTGCTAATTCCTTGTTCCAGCCATGTTTAAATGATTTATAAGCTTAAGAAAATCCTTTTTATGCCTTTTGGGAAGCTTGGGTGTGTTGGGATGGTTTGGAATGATGAAAAATATCATTTTTGAGATTTTTGGACCTGTCATGGTCGCTACAGCGAGCTGGAGCTCGCTACAGCGACCAGGCAGAATTTTATTCTGCCTACTGTCGCTACAAGCGCCCAGCTGGTCGCTTCAAGCGCCACTGGTCGCTACAAGCCCATGTTGGTCGCTACAAGCGCGCAGGCCCAGACAGCACCTGACAGCTTTGCTGTTTTGAGTGTTCTGGGGCGTGTAAGCATGGTTTTCCGCATCCGTCTTCTCCATAAACATTTTAGAAACATTCACCACCATTTTAACACATTCAAGAGGCTCCCAAAACGGATGAAAATGTATGGAACAAGGATTGAACATTGATTTAGAATAGTTCAGAATTAAAGGGCAAAGTCTAGACGAATACAGGAATATCATTACAATGTTTATGTAAGCCTTAAGAACGACATATGAGAACGATATGTCTAGAACCTTAAATAGGTTAACAGCAATAGAATTACACTCAGGTATGTTAAGGGTAGTTTATCAGGATCCCCTTTAACCAGGCAGATTATAGTGTACCTCAGTCAGTGGTACTTAGTTCCCTCAGATTAGGCATAGTTACAGGTATATCAAGACGTGCCTCAGTTGTTCACGTCAGAGTGACACTGGAGGGTACACATATCAGTTTTATCAGGATATGTATATTTATGTAACAGGAAAAATAATTGATAATCAGGACAACTTTGTGTCCTTTGCTCTCTCGACCAGTTAGAGAGAACAGGGGGTTTCAGCATTGCTGAAACGGGCAGGAACTTTCCATGAGGATAACCACACAGAGTTATAGTGTGTCTCCTGTGCTCTCGACCAGTTAGAGAGGACGGGGGGTTCCAGATACAGCTGGAACGGGCAGGAATCTTCCGCGAGGATAACCACACACTTAGGCAAGAGGAGTCCGGTGTTAGCCTGATATGATAGGAATTTTCACCGGTTATCAGGGGAATGTGCTTCGGGGTTACTCCACCCGGGGGCATTCCGTAAAATGAACCCAGATAATATTGCTTGTTCAACGCTAACAGCTAACATAAGGACATGTATCAGTTATTCTATTTTTATTATGTTATCAGGCAGAGAATAGTTATCAGTTATCAGGCGGTGATCCTAGGCTTCCCCTCGATCACCCAGTTATCAGGATATAGTCTAGATCTCATGACTATTCAGTATCAGACTCAGACAGTGATCCTAGGTTTCCCCTTGATCACTAGTTCAGCAGAATGTAGTCCAGTTTATGACTACACAGTTTAGCAGGACAGTCAGGTAGCCCTCTATGGGTAAGGTTAAAACTTGGCGATCATAGGTATCCCCAAGATTGCCGAGAGTAGGCACGGCGACCCTAGGTTTTCCCTGTGGTTGCCAACAGTAGGTTGGGCTGGAGCTCACTGAGACATTATGTCTCATCCCAATCCTTCTGGTGCAGGTTTACAGGTTAGCAAGAGATGTTCATGAAGATCTTCAGGAAGACGCTGGATGGAGTGCAGACGCTCGTCAAGGACAAGCTCAGGAGGTTGACAGATTATCTATGCATTGAGAGTGTAATTGTAAAAGATATCTGGATATTTGTATATACGAGCTATTTGTACTCATTCAGTAGTTTTATATTGTATTTATTATTGAAAATTTTAATGTACCCAGTATCAGTTTAATACACATGCTAAATATTCTAGATAATTTAGTATGGGTGTTACAATTGGTATCAGAGCAGGTCGATTCAGACCGTGCCTTGGGTCATTAAAAATTCAATAAAAGTAGTGGGACCATTGGGTTCTGGATGTTATTCTAAATGTCATATCTAGTTGAGCCTGATCAACTCAATCTAGTATATGACAGTTAGGATAAATGTCCGAGAGCTGAATGTGACCAAGCAGGAATGAAGTGTTTGAAGGGCGAAGATTAAGGTGATAGAATTTTAAGACGGAGTTGGCGAAGAAGTATTCAACGCCAAATGGTGGCCATCAAACCATAAAGTGACTAAGAATGTCAGAAATATTTAAGGATAAGGTGAAGCACCTCAACCCAGTTGGACGACGTTGGACGATACCTCATCTGCGGAAGACATACGGATTAAGAAATTATGGAATACTCTAAGGAATGACATGGAACCTTAACGGGAACCGCAGTTCGAGAAGTTAAAGTGAAGTGTGGATTAAGTATCAATTCTGAGTACAGAGTTAAGGAATTGCGGTACCAAACCTAGAGACTCAAAATGAGGAATTATCGTTCGGTTTTTGAAACCTCTAGACTCCCAGCAAAGATATAGTGCTGAGAACCAAACTCCAATCGGATGAGATTTAATGTCCAGATAGTTAAGAGAAAATTATGGATTAAGCGAATTATTTGGACGAATGAAACTAACCACTCAAGGGTGGTCTTTGAGCATGACTCGCAAGTAAGTCTAACCCCATCAGATCAGCTGCACCTCCCGAACCATAAATGCTAGATTTGGGAATTAAGAAAAGAAGTTGGTATGCAACCTAAGGACTAAGATGGATGAATAAGTGTTGATAATAAGACCCGTTGCATATCGAGGCGTGAATCAGATATTCATATGTGTTTCATTAGTAACAAGATTGGAAATAAGCTAAGCTTAACTGAAATTTTATTCAACGAAAGGTATATTAAATGGTCAGTCATTGGGATTTAGTGAACTGATGGACGAATAAAGTTGAATTTCCTTGATTGGATGAAGAAGGCAAGTTCAAGATGACACAAGATTATAGTAGACCAGTTTTGAAGGATAATCGGAAATTTTAGCCGAGAAATTATGTGGAGACTGTATTATACGAAAGGTTAAGATTGTGGTTAATGCTAGTGAGTTTTAAGTTTTCAACTGATGAGTTTTCTTCCACAGTTATTCTAGAAGCTTAAAGAGGTTACCTCGTGTTGATAAGTTCCGAGGGCGGTAATAAGGTATAGATTTCGGATTGTTCAACTATATGCAGAATTACTCAGATGTTAAGATCAAGATCTGAAATGAGAATGTCGTAACGAGTCGTTGAATGAAACAAAAGGTAATGATGAGGTATTGAAGTTCAAGATCAATTAACTGAAGGGATTCGAAGGTAATCTAAGAGGTATGGTAAAACCATAGAGACCGTAATTGTTTCGAAAAGATTTTGGGTATGAATTTTATGGATAAAGATAGAACGATTAGTAATGGGACTCAAACCCTCAGTAGATTCAGTATATGTAAAAGATGTGAACCTCCAGAAGCCATAAGTTGTTTTAGAAGTTGACACAAGTGTTTGTGTGTGTGAATTTAAGTTGTCTCAAGCAAGCTTTCAGTCGGGTTGCGCAATGTTTTAATGATTATACATAAAGAACTGGCCAAGAGATGGTTACGGAATTCAGGATATGGAAGGTAAAGTTAGAACCAGAGTATAAACTGTTTGACAGGAACATTGTTGAACTCTAGACAGTTGTTGGAAACCGTTTATAGGTTCTGGCGTTATATCGTGAAAGTAACTGGGTATATGGTTCATGTCCGAAAGGAAGTACAGTGCCAGTTGACGATCAATCAGTGAGTTAAACAGGTGGTTTAAGCCACAAGAGAATCAACGAACGTAAGATGAATCTGCTGTGATAGCTACAAGTCATTAAGGAACAAGTCAGCCAGAGAATTGGATAATGGTGTATTACTCCTACTCCAAAGTGTTTTGTTAGATCAGAGTTGCGCAGCGGAAAAGTAATTCAAGGATGAGTTAACAAACAATTCTAAATTGAAGCTTAGAGAACAAGGATGCTTATGTAGTCCTTGTCAGGTGAACCACAGGAGGGCAATGAGTGCCCAATTATTGAACCACAGAATGTCAGTGAGCAGTGACAACTTGAACTTGTTATAAGTTCTAGAAGGAAATTTTAAAAGTTAAGCCGAGCGATATTTCAAACCTCGAAATACAAGGGAAATGGAAATCGAAGCAGTTTAAGATTATGTGATAAGAATGAGAAGAATATGTTTCTAGCACAATAAGTCTAGAACAAGGAAAGTCACCGCTAATACGGTAATTTAGTTATTTAGCCCAGTAACTTTAGGTGGACTTGAAGAGTAATGTTTAGTCAAAAGGATCAAGCATAAGGCAACATCAAAAAAAAAGGTTGCACTTGCAAGATGATACTTTGAAATTGAAGCGTTGACCAGAAACGGCAATGCAGTGACATATGAGTTTAAACCACGTTGTACCTACAATTTGTCAACATGTCACATGTATCAGGTTATGTTTAGTATTATAAATACTTATCAGGCAGTGCTTAAACTACTCAGATAGTAGTGTAGCAGATTTTCGGTGTTGTGACATGTTTTGGCAATAGGGGTACGTAGTCAGGAATGTTTAAGTAGGAAGGTTTTGACCAGAACAGATTTGTTGATATCAAACATATCTTAGCTGAAGTGTTCAGAAATTCTTGGACTTAACGTTCATCAGTAAAGGAAGAAGGACTTATATGCAGATTAAAAGCCACTCGTAGTCCACAGTAAAGGGCTACGTAAGTTCAGGTTTTGATTAAAGGATTAAAGATTAAGCGTACTATTTCTGGTAGCAATCGAGTGGAGTTTTCTATTGAAAACAAGGATCTTGGACTCGACGTCCAGAATGAGAAAAATAAGTTTACGATGCCGAGAGAATGTAACCACAATTCATGTTATACGGGTTGTTGTATACTCAAGAGATAAACATGGGTAACATTGGCGGGGCAAACCTGGCAAGCCAGTCGAAAGGCAAATCCCGAATGTTACAAAATGAGTTAAGAGTAAGAAAAGATTCTCATTTGATGTGATAGTGTCTCAAATATGATAAGATCAAGAATGATGTCCCGTCAGTCGGACAAGGATGAGATGATGTATTGTGTACCCATCAGTAGTGTACACGTGCTCGCTTATGTATGTAAATTATATGCTATGAAATGTACCATGTGGTGTTATGTGAGATGATTACTACTCATCACTCGGACTAAACTTCTATGAGTTTGGTTTACCTATATAGAAAATATTTATGCTACGGCCAGAATTCGAGAATAGTAGTGACAAGAAAGATAGGAGATTAGTAAACTCCAAGTAATGAAGAATGATTTCTAAGTTATTAAGATAAGTGATGTCGTCATATGAGACGAAAGATAAAGATAATAATTCATGGGAAATAAATGCAGTGCAAGAAATCCACTGAAGAGTGGGAGTATTTGAGGATAATGAGAACGATCTAATGTCGTCAAAGTAAGATTACATGGACTATGAAGGTATTTATAAGAATTAGTACAAGTGTCAGAGCTGGACAACTCCAGAATTGGATTTGCAGAAGTGTATGAACCAGGAACGTGGTCAAGCGAGTTGGATACGATGGTTCAGATAACCTCACCACCTACTACGTAAGAGTTATGCAATTCACCGCGAGCATTTCAGTTAAAGGAAAAGTTGTCGAGTATATAATCAATGGATTACGATAAGCAAGACGAACTGGAATTTTGGCTAGTAGAGGAAGTAGTATGAGAGATTCATTTATATATGATAGTGGATTCTAAATTTCGAGGACGAAATTTCTTTAAGGGGGGTAGATTGTAATTTCCCGCCTAAGACTCTAATATTTATTAATATTGAGATGATGTATCAGAAATGTTTGACCAAAGGACAATTTGGTAAATTGTCAGTTAATGGGTTTATTTATATGGTAAGTGTGATATGCCGCTTATAAGTATCAATTATCAGTATTAGAAGCTATCAAGAAGCATGGCAATCTTGTAATTTATGGCAATGGCATTTTGGTGATTATTTGAATTGGGAAGTTTTATTTATTAAGGGAACAAGATATTTATTCCTTCCATTTATCTTCTTCCCTCATTCTCCCAAAAATTCAGCCCTCTCTCTCCCTCTTCCCCTCACTCTCACGCCCACACCATCCTTGTTATCATCCATCAAAGCCTCACCCAAGCTCTTGTGAGATTATGAAAGCAAGCTCAAGTGTTGGAAAGCTAGATCAAGAGGAAGAACCAAGAGAAGAGGTAGTTTGAAGCTAGGGTTTGGATTTCAGTTGTAGCAAGCACCATTTGAGAATCAAGGTGAGCTCCCTAGGGTTTTATAACCCATTTGAGAGTTGTTTACTCTTAGAGTAATTTTTATAAAAGTGCCCTAGATTATGTAAATTGCTAATTCCTTGTTCCAGCCATGTTTAAATGATTTATAAGCTTAAGAAAATCCTTTTTATGCCTTTTGGGAAGCTTGGGTGTGTTGGGATGGTTTGGAATGATGAAAAATATCATTTTTGAGATTTTTGGACCTGTCATGGTCGCTACAGCGAGCTGGAGCTCGCTACAGCGACCAGGCAGAATTTTATTCTGCCTACTGTCGCTACAAGCGCCCAGCTGGTCGCTTCAAGCGCCACTGGTCGCTACAAGCCCAGGTTGGTCGCTACAAGCGCGCAGGCCCAGACAGCACTTGACAGCTTTGCTGTTTTGAGTGTTCTGGGGCGTGTAGGCATGGTTTTCCGCATCCGTCTTCTCCATAAACATTTTAGAAACATTCACCACCATTTTAACACATTCAAGAGGCTCCCAAAACGGATGAAAATGTATGGAACAAGGATTGAACATTGATTTAGAATAGTTCAGAATTAAAGGGCAAAGTCTAGACGAATACAGGAATATCATTACAATGTTTATGTAAGCCTTAAGAACGACATATGAGAACGATATGTCTAGAACCTTAAATAGGTTAACAGCAATAGAATTACACTCAGGTATGTTAAGGGTAGTTTATCAGGATCCCCTTTAACCAGGCAGATTATAGTGTACCTCAGTCAGTGGTACTTAGTTCCCTCAGATCAGGCATAGTTACAGGTATATCAGGACGTGCCTCAGTTGTTCACGTCAGAGTGACACTGGGGGGTACACATATCAGTTTTATCAGGATATGTATATTTATGTAACAGGAAAAATAATTGATAATCAGGACAACTTTGTGTCCTTTGCTCTCTCGACCAGTTAGAGAGAACAGGGGGTTTCAGCATTGCTGAAACGGGCAGGAACTTTCCATGAGGATAACCACACAGAGTTATAGTGTGTCTCCTGTGCTCTCGACCAGTTAGAGAGGACGGGGGGTTCCAGATACAGCTGGAACGGGCAGGAATCTTCCGCGAGGATAACCACACACTTAGGCAAGAGGAGTCCGGTGTTAGCCTGATATGATAGGAATTTTCACCGGTTATCAGGGGAATGTGCTTCGGGGTTACTCCACCCGGGGGCATTCCGTAAAATGAACCCAGATAATATTGCTTGTTCAACGCTAACAGCTAAGATAAAGACATGTATCAGTTATTCTATTTTTATTATGTTATCAGGCAGAGAATAGTTATCAGTTATCAGGCGGTGATCCTAGGCTTCCCCTCGATCACCCAGTTATCAGGATATAGTCTAGATCTCATGACTATTCAGTATCAGACTCAGACAGTGATCCTAGGTTTCCCCTTGATCACTAGTTCAGCAGAATGTAGTCCAGTTTATGACTACACAGTTTAGCAGGACAGTCAGGTAGCCCTCTATGGGTAAGGTTAAAACTTGGCGATCATAGGTATCCCCAAGATTGCCGAGAGTAGGCACGGCGACCCTAGGTTTTCCCCGTGGTTGCCAACAGTAGGTTGGGCTGGAGCTCACTGAGACATTATGTCTCATCCCAATCCTTCTGGTGCAGGTTTACAGGTTAGCAAGAGATGTTCATGAAGATCTTCAGGAAGACGCTGGATGGAGTGCAGACGCTCGTCAAGGACAAGCTCAGGAGGTTGACAGATTATCTATGCATTGAGAGTGTAATTGTAAAAGATATCTGGATATTTGTATATACGAGCTATTTGTACTCATTCAGTAGTTTTATATTGTATTTATTATTGAAAATTTTAATGTACCCAGTATCAGTTTAATACACATGCTAAATATTCTAGATAATTTAGTATGGGTGTTACAATTGGTATCAGAGCAGGTCGATTCAGACCGTGCCTTGGGTCATTAAAAATTCAATAAAACTAGTGGGACCATTGGGTTCTGGATGTTGTTCTAAATGTCATATCTAGTTGAGCCTGATCAACTCAATCTAGTATATGACAGTTAGGATAAATGTCCGAGAGCTGAATGTGACCAAGCAGGAATGAAGTGTTTGAAGGGCGAAGATTAAGGTGATAGAATTTTAAGACGGAGTTGGCGAAGAAGTATTCAACGCCAAATGGTGGCCATCAAACCATAAAGTGACTAAGAATGTCAGAAATATTTAAGGATAAGGTGAAGCACCTCAACCCAGTTGGACGACGTTGGACGATACCTCATCTGCGGAAGACATACGGATTAAGAAATTATGGAATACTCTAAGGAATGACATGGAACCTTAACGGGAACCGCAGTTCGAGAAGTTAAAGTGAAGTGTGGATTAAGTATCAATTCTGAGTACAGAGTTAAGGAATTGCGGTACCAAACCTAGAGACTCAAAATGAGGAATTATCGTTCGGTTTTTGAAACCTCTAGACTCCCAGCAAAGATATAGTGCTGAGAACCAAACTCCAATCGGATGAGATTTAATGTCCAGATAGTTAAGAGAAAATTATGGATTAAGCGAATTATTTGGACGAATGAAACTAACCACTCAAGGGTGGTCTTTGAGCATGACTCGCAAGTAAGTCTAACCCCATCAGATCAGCTGCACCTCCCGAACCATAAATGCTAGATTTGGGAATTAAGAAAAGAAGTTGGTATGCAACCTAAGGACTAAGATGGATGAATAAGTGTTGATAATAAGACCCGTTGCATATCGAGGCGTGAATCAGATATTCATATGTGTTTCATTAGTAACAAGATTGGAAATAAGCTAAGCTTAACTGAAATTTTATTCAACGAAAGGTATATTAAATGGTCAGTCATTGGGATTTAGTGAACTGATGGACGAATAAAGTTGAATTTCCTTGATTGGATGAAGAAGGCAAGTTCAAGATGACACAAGATTATAGTAGACCAGTTTTGAAGGATAATCGGAAATTTTAGCCGAGAAATTATGTGGAGACTGTATTATACGAAAGGTTAAGATTGTGGTTAATGCTAGTGAGTTTTAAGTTTTCAACTGATGAGTTTTCTTCCACAGTTATTCTAGAAGCTTAAAGAGGTTACCTCGTGTTGATAAGTTCCGAGGGCGGTAATAAGGTATAGATTTCGGATTGTTCAACTATATGCAGAATTACTCAGATGTTAAGATCAAGATCTGAAATGAGAATGTCGTAACGAGTCGTTGAATGAAACAAAAGGTAATGATGAGGTATTAAAGTTCAAGATCAATTAACTGAAGGGATTCGAAGGTAATCTAAGAGGTATGGTAAAACCATAGAGACCGTAATTGTTTTGAAAAGATTTTGGGTATGAATTTTATGGATAAAGATAGAACGATTAGTAATGGTACTCAAACCCTCAGTAGATTCAGTATATGTAAAAGATGTGAACCTCCAGAAGCCATAAGTCGTTTTAGAAGTTGACACAAGTGTTTGTGTGTGTGAATTTAAGTTGTCTCAAGCAAGCTTTCAGTCGGGTTGCGCAATGTTTTAATGATTATACATAAAGAACTGGCCAAGAGATGGTTACGGAATTCAGGATATGGAAGGTAAAGTTAGAACCAGAGTATAAACTGTTTGACAGGAACATTGTTGAACTCTAGACAGTTGTTGGAAACCGTTTATAGGTTCTGGCGTTATATCGTGAAAGTAACTGAGTATATGGTTCATGTCCGAAAGGAAGTACAGTGCCAGTTGACGATCAATCAGTGAGTTAAACAGGTGGTTTAAGCCACAAGAGAATCAACGAACGTAAGATGAATCTGCTGTGATAGCTACAAGTCATTAAGGAACAAGTCAGCCAGAGAATTGGATAATGGTGTATTACTCCTACTCCAAAGTGTTTTGTTAGATCAGAGTTGCGCAGCAGAAAAGTAATTCAAGGATGAGTTAACAAACAATTCTAAACTGAAGCTTAGAGAACAAGGATGCTTATGTAGTCCTTGTCAGGTGAACCACAGGAGGGCAATGAGTGCCCAATTATTGAACCACAGAATGTCAGTGAGCAGTGACAACTTGAACTTGTTATAAGTTCTAGAAGGAAATTTTAAAAGTTAAGCCGAGCGATATTTCAAACCTCGAAATACAAGGGAAATGGAAATCGAAGCAGTTTAAGATTATGTGATAAGAATGAGAAGAATATGTTTCTAGCACAATAAGTCTAGAACAAGGAAAGTCACCGCTAATACGGTAATTTAGTTATTTAGCCCAGTAACTTTAGGTGGACTTGAAGAGTAATGTTTAGTCAAAAGGATCAAGCATAAGGCAACATCAAAAAAAAAGGTTGCACTTGCAAGATGATACTTTGAAATTGAAGCGTTGACCAGAAACGGCAATGCAGTGACATATGAGTTTAAACCACGTTGTACCTACAATTTGTCAACATGTCACATGTATCAGGTTATGTTTAGTATTATAAATACTTATCAGGCAGTGCTTAAACTACTCAGATAGTAGTGTAGCAGATTTTCGGTGTTGTGACATGTTTTGGCAATAGGGGTACGTAGTCAGGAATGTTTAAGTAGGAAGGTTTTGACCAGAACAGATTTGTTGATATCAAACATATCTTAGCTGAAGTGTTCAGAAATTCTTGGACTTAACGTTCATCAGTAAAGGAAGAAGGACTTATATGCAGATTAAAAGCCACTCGTAGTCCACAGTAAAGGGCTACGTAAGTTCAGGTTTTGATTAAAGGATTAAAGATTAAGCGTACTATTTCTGGTAGCAATCGAGTGGAGTTTTCTATTGAAAACAAGGATCTTGGACTCGACGTCCAGAATGAGAAAAATAAGTTTACGATGCCGAGAGAATGTAACCACAATTCATGTTATACGGGTTGTTGTATGCTCAAGAGATAAACATGAGTAACATTGGCGGGGCAAACCTGGCAAGCCAGTCGAAAGGCAAATCCCGAATGTTACAAAATGAGTTAAGAGTAAGAAAAGATTCTCATTTGATGTGATAGTGTCTCAAATATGATAAGATCAAGAATGATGTCCCGTCAGTCGGACAAGGATGAGATGATGTATTGTGTACCCATCAGTAGTGTACACGTGCTCGCTTATGTATGTAAATTATATGCTATGAAATGTACCATGTGGTGTTATGTGAGATGATTACTACTCATCACTCGGACTAAACTTCTATGAGTTTGGTTTACCTATATAGAAAATATTTATGCTACGGCCAGAATTCGAGAATAGTAGTGACAAGAAAGATAGGAGATTAGTAAACTCCAAGTAATGAAGAATGATTTCTAAGTTATTAAGATAAGTGATGTCGTCATATGAGACGAAAGATAAAGATAATAATTCATGGGAAATAAATGCAGTGCAAGAAATCCACTGAAGAGTGGGAGTATTTGAGGATAATGAGAACGATCTAATGTCGTCAAAGTAAGATTACATGGACTATGAAGGTATTTATAAGAATTAGTACAAGTGTCAGAGCTGGACAACTCCAGAATTGGATTTGCAGAAGTGTATGAACCAGGAACGTGGTCAAGCGAGTTGGATACGATGGTTCAGATAACCTCACATCCTACTACGTAAGAGTTATGCAATTCACCGCGAGCATTTCAGTTAAAGGAAAAGTTGTCGAGTATATAATCAATGGATTCCGATAAGCAAGACGAACTGGAATTTTGGCTAGTAGAGGAAGTAGTATGAGAGATTCATTTATATATGATAGTGGATTCTAAATTTCGAGGACGAAATTTCTTTAAGGGGGGTAGATTGTAATATCCCGCCTAAGACTCTAATATTTATTAATATTGAGATGATGTATCAGAAATGTTTGACCAAAGGACAATTTGGTAAATTGTCAGTTAATGGGTTTATTTATATGGTAAGTGTGATATCCCGCTTATAAGTATCAATTATCAGTATTAGAAGCTATCAAGAAGCATGGCAATCTTGTAATTTATGGCAATGGCATTTTGGTGATTATTTGAATTGGGAAGTTTTATTTATTAAGGGAACAAGATATTTATTCTTTCCATTTATCTTCTTCCCTCATTCTCCCAAAAATTCAGCCCTCTCTCTCCCTCTTCCCCTCACTCTCACGCCCACACCATCCTTGTTATCATCCATCAAAGCCTCACCCAAGCTCTTGTGAGATTATGAAAGCAAGCTCAAGTGTTGGAAAGCTAGATCAAGAGGAAGAATCAAGAGAAGAGGTAGTTTGAAGCTAGGGTTTGGATTTCAGTTGTAGCAAGCACCATTTGAGAATCAAGGTGAGCTCCCTAGGGTTTTATAACCCATTTGAGAGTTGTTTACTCTTAGAGTAATTTTTATAAAAGTGCCCTAGATTATGTAAATTGCTAATTCCTTGTTCCAGCCATGTTTAAATGATTTATAAGCTTAAGAAAATCCTTTTTATGCCTTTTGGGAAGCTTGGGTGTGTTGGGATGGTTTGGAATGATGAAAAATATCATTTTTGAGATTTTTGGACCTGTCATGGTCGCTACAGCGAGCTGGAGCTCGCTACAGCGACCAGGCAGAATTTTATTCTGCCTACTGTCGCTACAAGCGCCCAGCTGGTCGCTTCAAGCGCCACTGGTCGCTACAAGCCCAGGTTGGTCGCTACAAGCGCGCAGGCCCAGACAGCACTTGACAGCTTTGCTGTTTTGAGTGTTCTGGGGCGTGTAGGCATGGTTTTCCGCATCCGTCTTCTCCATAAACATTTTAGAAACATTCACCACCATTTTAACACATTCAAGAGGCTCCCAAAACGGATGAAAATGTATGGAACAAGGATTGAACATTGATTTAGAATAGTTCAGAATTAAAGGGCAAAGTCTAGACGAATACAGGAATATCATTACAATGTTTATGTAAGCCTTAAGAACGACATATGAGAACGATATGTCTAGAACCTTAAATAGGTTAACAGCAATAGAATTACACTCAGGTATGTTAAGGGTAGTTTATCAGGATCCCCTTTAACCAGGCAGATTATAGTGTACCTCAGTCAGTGGTACTTAGTTCCCTCAGATCAGGCATAGTTACAGGTATATCAGGACGTGCCTCAGTTGTTCACGTCAGAGTGACACTGGGGGGTACACATATCAATTTTATCAGGATATGTATATTTATGTAACAGGAAAAATAATTGATAATCAGGACAACTTTGTGTCCTTTGCTCTCTCGACCAGTTAGAGAGAACAGGGGGTTTCAGCATTGCTGAAACGGGCAGGAACTTTCCATGAGGATAACCACACAGAGTTATAGTGTGTCTCCTGTGCTCTCGACCAGTTAGAGAGGACGGGGGGTTCCAGATACAGCTGGAACGGACAGGAATCTTCCGCGAGGATAACCACACACTTAGGCAAGAGGAGTCCGGTGTTAGCCTGATATGATAGGAATTTTCACCGGTTATCAGGGGAATGTGCTTCGGGGTTACTCCACCCGGGGGCATTCCGTAAAATGAACCCAGATAATATTGCTTGTTCAACGCTAACAGCTAACATAAAGACATGTATCAGTTATTCTATTTTTATTATGTTATCAGGCAGAGAATAGTTATCAGTTATCAGGCGGTGATCCTAGGCTTCCCCTCAATCACCCAGTTATCAGGATATAGTCTAGATCTCATGACTATTCAGTATCAGACTCAGACAGTGATCCTAGGTTTCCCTTTGATCACTAGTTCAGCAGAATGTAGTCCAGTTTATGACTACACAGTTTAGCAGGACAGTCAGGTATCCCTCTATGGGTAAGGTTAAAACTTGGCGATCATAGGTATCCCCAAGATTGCCGAGAGTAGGCACGGCGACCCTAGGTTTTCCCCGTGGTTGCCAACAGTAGGTTGGGCTGGAGCTCACTGAGACATTATGTCTCATCCCAATCCTTCTGGTGCAGGTTTACAGGTTAGCAAGAGATGTTCATGAAGATCTTCAGGAAGACGCTGGATGGAGTGCAGACGCTCGTCAAGGACAAGCTCAGGAGGTTGACAGATTATCTATGCATTGAGAGTGTAATTGTAAAAGATATCTGGATATTTGTATATACGAGCTATTTGTACTCATTCAGTAGTTTTATATTGTATTTATTATTGAAAATTTTAATGTACCCAATATCAGATTAATACACATGCTAAATATTCTAGATAATTTAGTATGGGTGTTACACTATCTCTCTCTCTCCTCTCTCTATCTCCCTCATAAAAAAATAAAGTAAAATAAATAAAAGAGTTTGTATTTAGAATATTGTAAAAAAATAATGTGTTATGATCATTTTTTTTAACGAGTCTTTCAAAATTCATAAAATCTTTTGAAATTCATAAAATCATTTGAAATCCTTTAAAATCTTATGAGTTAAATCCATTGAAATCCAAATTGTAAATCTCAATAGTCTTTTAAAATCATCAAAGTCATTAAAATCCTGCAAAGTCATTAAAATCCTTAAGACTTTTTTAAACAAAAATTGTCTTTTAAAATCTTAATTCAATACACCCTTCTTAGGTGTTAGGTTGGAGAGATCGTATGTTTATTAAGTATTAATTATAAACTTGAACATTTGGCATTTTTTAAAAAATGCAAACAACTTTGTACGCATTTTATGTCAAACGAACAAAATACACACGTATGTTGGAGAATAAACTTATTCTCTTCAAATTTTGAAATTACATTATATTTTTTCCTTCACCCTAAAAGCTGCAAAATATACACATTTACTTACGATACAAAGATACAAGGAATTAGGTGCTGAAACAGCTTGTCTTTACCCAAATGTTTCCCCTTTCCAAGTAGTTTTGGTTTCTATATAGAATGAAACAGACTAAACTGGGGATACTACAAATGCCAAGATGAAAGAATACAATGATCTGTTTAACTACATTAACCACGCAAACGTTTCAACAACCACTTTTTTCTCAATCTCTCATTTAATTTCAAAAACATCAATCCTCTCTTCTCATCGAAACATAAATATTCACAAGCTTCAATAATGAGATCATCATCAAAGTCAGGAATATTCTGTACCTTTTCAACCACTTCCTCCAAGCACGCAGTTTTGTTACTTTCAGTCAATGCATCGGCTATCCGACCGATATCAGCAGCCATAACGTTCATCATTTGTAGCATGACATCATCGGTGCGTCTACGTTTTGATGGCTGCTTTGAATGTGATGATGAAGGCCTTGCCCCTGTTTGCTCAGATGAACCCTGCACTTCATCACTTGCATTATCATGGCTCATCCCCTCTTCATTCGCTGAAATCGGTGTTGGAGTTTCAGCATGCTCTTCAAAGTGAGAAGTGAGATTTACATCAGCGTGCTCTTCAAAGTTAGGAGTAAGATTTACATCCGCATTCTCTACAACGTTAGGAGCAAGGTTTACATCAAACATCTCGGTGTCTTCCGACCAATTTCCACTAGCTTCTTCATTGCCAACAATCAGACCTAACTCGTTGTAGTTCTCTATTCGTTTGTCTCGCAGATTCCTAGCATCTCGATGTTTCTGAATATACACAGGCCAATGATCAATCAAGATTATCTAGGAACACATACATATACACTTTCGATTAGTCAGGAATATATAGGAACACATATATACCAACATATGGTGCACCTTGCAGGAGCGTGTGAGCGTCTACACTATTGAGCACTCATTGGGACAAAGGTGCCCAATATGGTTGTGGCTGCAGTTTGAAGCAACTGAACCCAACCAAAATGCACAAACAAAAAAATAAGTCAGAGATGCGCATTCAAATACAATCTTTGGTGTATTTTGGCAGCTACTATAATAATGGGTCTTTGATTAAACTACATAGAGAAGATAACAAATGGTTTAAGTTATGACAAGATCGCCAGGCTTAATGACCTAATCTTGACATCCAATGAGCACTAGTTAAAGTACTACAGTAGCAAATAAATGTAACCATAATTACTTCTGAAACTAAAATGAATATGGAGTTAGACTGAATAACTATACCTTAATGTATTCATTCCATGTTGAATCAGTTGCAACAGCCATCTTACGTCCTTCATCCCACTCAAACCCCCCACGAGAAAGCATTTCCTTCATAAGGACATACTGCTTCTTCCATGTTCTTAACCGGCTTTTAATGTTTTCTATTGTTAAATTCAGGTCAAATCTCTCATTTAGAACTGCTAGAGTAGCTATGTAAGCTGAGGTCTTGAAATTTTTCTCAAGCTTATTTCCCAACATCACCTGCTTGACAAGCAGCTCTGTCAAGCAAAGATCCATTTCATCTGTCCATGTCACACTCTTTCCTTTTTCCGTTGTATTGTCAGTTCCATGGTAATTTGTCTCTTGAGCTTCCATAACATTATAATCTGTAATCATACCCATCTTAGCACGAGCAGTGATCATACCTGGTGGATCAATGTGACCAATGATTATGCACAGCTCCTCATAGTTTCTGATGACTCGTCCTTTAAGAATTCGAACATCAGGATTTATCTGCTCCGGAAAAATGTAATAAGCTTAACAGTAATATTGTTATGCTACAAGCCTACAACAAATGTCAAATAGAAATTTAAAGTAGTCTATAACATGCACCTTAATATATTCATTCCATACAGAGTCATCTGCAATGACCATTTTTCGGTTCTCATCCCATTCAAAGCCGCTCTTGCCCAGAAGTTCTTTCAGGATATCATATTGTTTCTTCCATGTTTTAAGACGGTTTTTAATATGATCTTTCGACATATAAAGCTTAAACTTTTCATTAATAGCCAGCACAGCAGCTTCCAATGCAGCAGGTCTTAGTTTGTGGTCAAATCTGCTTCTGTTACCAAGTTTAATTTGCTGCACGAGAATCTCACTTAAACAGCTGTCCATATCACTTGTCCACCTCATATGCTTCATTACATCTTTAAGATTGCTATCATAGTTAACTGGACAGACACTTTCAAATTCAAAAGGCTCGTCACAAGGCACAGAGTCATTACGATGCAAAGGCTCATTGAAATGGCCAAAGATAGTGCAGAACTGCTCATAGTTCTCCAGGACCCTAGCACGGTAAGTCCTTGCATCTGGATGTGTCTGACATGATAGAAAAAATGAGGAACAAGAATTAATGCTGGTAGGAACTGACATTTTAGTAAGACAAATACAAGAGTGCCACTAAGAGCTATCTGCAAACAGTGTACCAATGAAAAATACAGAAATAATAAAATACGGTTTTAAATTACGGCGAAACAAGATTTTTTCTCTACCCATCGCATCCTCTCCAATGTCTTACTGCAAACTGTTCATTCTATTACATTAACTTCTCCAAGCAACTATAATTTTGCCCCTTCCCTTATTTCTCAAACATGAGTGTCTAATATGCAAAATCTACAACCAAGTTTGAATTGTCAAATAGTGTGATCCAACCCTTTTGCATAATTAATGGTCTTTCAGAATAAACGAATTGATAAGTTGATTATCTGAATAAAAAATGAACCAAAGCTACAGAGATCAAATATGACACTTGAACACACACAAAATGAACTCTGAATGCTGTGCTACTATTATTGATGGTGGGAGATTTATGTCCCAAACCCTAATTGGATCACCTACAAGAACAGTTAAGGTCAACCTTACGCAGAACTCGTGTAAGTGCTCCTTTGGCTGAGAGAGGAAGTGTGCAAGGAATACATAAAGAAGTTTGAAACCATTGCAAATTAGAGAGCAAGATCATCTCATCGGAATCTTTTTGAACGGGTTGAAGGATGAGGCAATGGCTTTAACTTAAATGTTGCCTCCCCAATTTATTAGCAGAAGTTTGGAGAAGGGAAACAAATGGAAGGTAGGCAGTGCGGAGGAGTAGATTCTGGAATTTGAGTGACTGACGACACATGTAAAGCAATAATCAATATTTTGGGTATTTGATCTGTGGTTTGAAGGAGGGAATCAAAGGAAGGATGCATATACAAACCATGCCCACCACCCCCCTGCCTTGGTCAATCCTAAGCAGTAGCGAGACGCAAAACAGTGGGACGGAAAATCTTTGTGCATAGGATTTTCATCATGGGTCAGGCTCCAATTTCCGACCTGGACCATACAACTTAAGCCAGCCCAAACAACACAGGTTGAAGTCATTAGCTAGATTGGGTGTACAAGTGCAAATCAGGGAAACAATGGCATGAACTTGAAATACAACTCTGAGTGAGAAACGACAAACCGGTGAGAGGGATAGAGGGATTATACATCTATTGCCATCAGTGTCGCCATCGCCAACAAGAAGTGTCATTTTGCTCAAATTGTTGGAGAACATTTGGGGCGAGTCCAGATCTGCTCCAGTTTCTGTAACTGATGTGCGACACATGACGGGCAGATTTCAACGGATCAGATTTTAAAAACAAACCCATTTTTTGCTTTGATAAAAAAACACTTAGCGCTCCGCACTCCTCCGCTACTCTTCTCCGTTTAAACAGTGCTCACCGCTCTTCTTCCTCTTCTCTTCTCCGTGTCAATAGTACTCCACCATTCTTTTCCCTTTCTCTGTTTCAACAGTGCTCCGCCACTCTTTTTAAACAGTGATTTCCAGTTTCACTCTCCGTCTCTCCGATTCGCCGTTATTTTTGCCATTTTTCCCTTTTTACAGTGTTAGGACCCAATTCAAGATTGATGGAGACGATTGAAATCGATGAGAGCGTCTTTGGTGGTGATGAAATCGAAGATTGTTTGTTTGGTGGTGTTTGAAGATTGTTAGTATTGAGTTTCAATGGTCTCATGCCTTATTCACCAAAAAAAATAAAAAAATAAATCCTATCAGGCTTCACATATGCCTGTGCTTCATGTATGCTTGAAGATTTTAGTAATAAAGTATGTGCAAGTCCTGAGAAATTTTTTATTTTTCCCGTTAGTATTTAGTGTATATGTGACTATTAATGTAATGGTTGGAGGAATAATGTGTATAAATTACTATGACTCAAGTTCATGTTGTCAATCGCGGATCATGGAAAAAAATGGTTTGTTCATGTTCCGCTGCACAGCAGTGCTACAGCGCCAAGATAGGCGCTATTTGACAACATTTTGTACTAAATAGCGTATCGTGGAAGAACAATAGCAACTTGTTAACGCCGCGATTGAAGAACACTGCTCAAGTTACATGTTAACCAAAAATAAGTTATTTGCTATGTTTCCTTAATAATTCTTTGAGCATTTTGTGTCATTCATGACCATGGTTCTCACACGTTTTTCTCCCTCAATCGTATCAGTGCTAAGATCGTGGCATGAGCCCGTCCACAGTGGAAGATCATGAGATCTTGGGAGCAGTACCTTTCCTCTTGCTGGTTTCGCACATCTTGCCCCGTTTGACCTGTTTCCGACCCGGTACCAGTAGCGCCTTTTCAACCCGGTTTCACACATTTCGACTCGGAATGCGCCTGAGAGAGAGGCTGAGTGGGTGGCTTATAGAGAAAATGAACAAAGATAAGACAAGAGGCAAAGTGGGTGGCTTGTAGAGAAGATGAACAGTTATGAGACGAGAGGCAGAGTAACAACTAGGATTAGAGGAGACTGTAACTCTAGTATTAGCTAGGTTTCTCATGTGGGAATTGGGTCATTGAGCCAAATTCTCTTTTTTGTCCCTTTTTTTTTGTTAAGTCCAGTTTTTATTATCTTAATAACAAAAAAAGGGTTCCAATACTAATAACAAATAGAATAAATTAATGTTAGATAGTAAATAATTCACCAAAAATTTATGATATAAAAAGTAATTAAATATAATTGTCATTTTGGTGGGATCTTACGATCCATGTTAAGATCCCACGATTTACAATTTTTCAATACCCAAACGATCTTAGGTACGATCACGAGTTTGACAACCATGTTCATGACTCTATTATCCAACAAAAAACTTTCTAATTTAAATGTTTATACCTACCCTTCATTGACAGCCAAGGCCGGAACACATTAATCTTGAATTTGAAGGCCTAATAATTTAAAATCAACAGAGAGCTAGGTAGCTGTAAATTATTGACATTTGCTACTACAGTTCACTTTGACTATATGCTACATATCATTTTCTTCGGGAAATATTAAAAGGTTGTAACAAATGATTATCTGATGCAGACGGGATGTCAAATAAAAGGTGGGATTCTAATTACAAAATTAAAGCAATACGAAAACAACCAGCTATCCTACTATCCACCCCCCAAAAAACTTGTTACGATGTTATGCATTAAATAAAAACTAGACGATGTTTTGCAACATGTGAAGCATAGAAAACATAATGGTATCCCTTTTAACAAAGAGACCAATTTTACTGTATAACTTCATCTAAATAGCATTGGTTTTGAAAATATCATAACTCAATTGCCTTAACAATAATAGAAAAAAGATTACAGATGCCTGTGCAAATATTCGATGCTGTAAAGATGCCTTTTTAGCATTACACAGCAAGTGAATTCAAAAAATTTGTCCTACATACCTTATTTCATTCCAAATTAATTTCATTAATGAGAACAATGGATTATGACTTTTGCAAAGAATATAAAGAAAAATACATTTTGCTACTGCATAAAGGTTTCTCTTCCAAAACAAAAGAGAAGGGAACTATGTGAATGACTTTTTGTTTGCGTCAGAAGATAAATACTTTGTAAACCATTGGTACTTAACAGTTATAAAGGTCGAATGGATGAAAACATACCCGGATGTAGTCAATCCATGTTGAATCATTTGCAATGATCATTTTCTTTGTTTCGTCCCATTTAAATCCAGCATGACACAGAATTTCCTTTGCTATTTCATACTGTTTCTTCCATGTTTTAAGACGATTTTTAATGTGAAATTTTGTTAGATGATGCCCAAATTTTGCATTCATGGCGGAAACAGCTTTGTCATATGCTTCTGTCTGAAAGACATTATCTATTTTAAGCCCTTTCCTCACTTGATCTACGAGAATCTTTCCAAGCCAGTGATCCATTTCCTCTGTCCATCTGAGGTGCTTAGTCAGGTTTCCATCAGTTTGTGTTTCAGATAAAATGACAAGATCTGGCTCCTCGTCATCAACTGTGAAGTTTACATCAATTTCAGCAACATTGTCAGAAAATCTTGCAATTGATTGATCACTTTCAAGAATAATACATAATTTATCATAGTTTTCAATGGACTTTGCTCGGAAAATCTTGGCATCAGGGTGCTCCTGCAGGTATCGTAAGAATTTTACTTATTACTTATCAGACAACGAACAGAAAACTATAAATTAATGGGGTGAATATTGTATTGCAGGTAACAATATTACCTTGATGTAGTCATTCCAAACAGAATCATTGGCCACGACCATCTTTTGTGTCTTATTCCAAACAAATCCTCTATGGGAAATGAGTTCCTTCAAAACCCCAAACTGCTTCCTCCAAGTCTTCAGCCGATTTTTTATGTGTCCTTTTGTCATATGCATACCAAACTTTTCATTTAATGCTTTCAGTGCAGCGGCAAATGCTGCCGGCTTCAAGATGTTATCCACTTTATTCCCCTTTTCCACCTGCTCTGCAAGCACATCAGTCAGGCAATTGTCCATTTCACTTGTCCAGACTATGTATTTTCCTCGGTCTGTAGCTCCTCGGTCTATAGCAGTAGAGCTACGAGTCTGGTATACTTTTGGATGCATCCCTGAAAATCCAGACAATACACTATGATACTTCTTCTTCTTGTGTACCAAGATGAACAAACATAAAAGAGTCGCATGATTTTAAGTAAGGAAAAAGAAGGACGTTACAATAGGGATTTAAAAAAATTATTTGCTTATGCCTGGAATTCTCCATTTTCACATATTCAGAATTTATTTAAATTAATGTTCATTATTGACTCATATATATCCCAAGAACAAAGATATGCTTGAAAAACATCATAACATTTTCAATCATCATCATTAGATTCATACATTATATCTTAACACTATTAGCTGCAAAAGCACAATACACCACCATAATTAGAATGGCATGAATGTCGAATTTGAATCACAATTCAATACCAAATAAAGAGATCAGAACTGAAAGTTCACATTGGCAACTCCTCATTAGTTTCACTAGGAATACTCTACATTGAGCCTGATTTAGTATGGTGGACATTCAGAATAGTTCTATTGTCCAGTCACACACCAGACTTTCGCAAAGGTCTCCATGACCAAAACATCCCTAATCTTCTAAAAAGGTGATCTTCTCCGAATGACAACAATTTATGATTTGGTTGGAATTGTAGTAAGAAGAAACACAATCAAGAAAAATACTTTCCGAACTGCGAGTATAAATTTAAAAAGAAAAACCATTGTTCAAAACTTGGGTTGATGTGTTGATCTTAAAATTAACTATATGGCAGTTGTGATGATCTTAAATATGAAAACTTAATAATGTTGCTTATCCAACTGCCAAATTACAAATCAGATTCAATTAATAAAAGAATAGTCCTTATGTTACAAATTTCTCGAATACAACACAAGAAGTTAATTGATGGCGACTTTAAAATCTCATTCCATCTCTTCCAAAACTAAGTTCGAAAAGAAATGCATTTTAACAAAAAAAAGCCTCTGACGACTTAGATTACTTTAACTCGGGCTATATTTGAAGCCTATCTACATCTACATCAGAAACAAACCCAAGGACGTGAAGCATCCAAAGATCACACATACGTAAGGCTCTTGTGATCAAACCTTACCTTGAAAAACATTTGAGTATGCAAATTACACAGTACTCAAATAGAGAAACCAATCAGATCAAATAATCTACACATTCAATAAAATATCACAAATCAATGCTAATTTACATAGTTCACATAATGTCAATCGGATATATATAAAACTACTATGTTGTCAATGCGGAAATGCGGCGCGGCGCGGGAGCAGGACGCTATTTCAATGTTGCAGACACAAATAAATTTAATACTAAAATACCATACTATTCAAAATTAAATGCTAAAATACCTTAAAAATTACTCACTATTCATAATTTGAAATAAAAGGGGATAGCAAAATCGAAAATCATAAAATCGCTAAGACCAATTATATACAACTAATTCAAGTTACTATTTTACTATTTGTTTATATTACGTTATTATTGTATTATTCAAGTAGTGGTCTATTGTTTTTTAATTTATTGATCTATTATTAATAAATAATACTATTTTTATTCAAATATGTTGCTATTCTTTTTTTATTTGTCAAAAAAAAACTACTATTCGTTTTATTCTAAAATAAAAGGTAAAAAGACGTGATGCATTGAAAGGTAATAAAACAACACATCTTTTGTTTAAGCTCATTCTGTCGGGTTGTTTAGATTGGGGCAGCCCATATACGTCTTCACCAACAAATAAACCCTAGACCTAATTATGTGCATGGAGCTGCCGCACAAACAATCTCCTTCTTTAATTCACTTCTTTCCTTCACTTCTTTTCCTCCTCCTCAGTTTCTTCACAGTACAATCAAAGATCTTCACTATTTTTTGTTTCTTCTTTCATTTCTTCTCTTGACCGTGAAAAAGAATGAAGGGGACGGTTTGACCCGTGTAACCTCAGATCTAGCCGCTCTGATTGTACGATTTTGACAACATCAGTTGTAGCGGCCGCTTTGGCCGCGTTAACACCATGCCGCACCGCGGCATAGCCGCTCGCTTTGACCGCTTTCAACTTCCGACGCGGCCTGGCGCGGTGGTCCTAATTTTTCCGCTTCACACCGCTGTAGTTGCCGGCGCGACCGCTTTTGACAACAGAGATATCAAAACAATAAAATGCTTAGTTTAAAATACCACATCATATATTAAATAGATCCTAACTACCCCATCATGTAATACCAAATATATTCCTAACAGATGATACCAATATAGCATGATTTTCTACGTACTCAATTAAGTATGGCAAGCATTTACATCTACTCAATATAAATATATTATAACTATCACATACATTTCTATCATTTTTTACTGAAACGGCACGTATTAGTATTGTAAGTATTATACGGGGAGTGGGGCTAGAACCCTCGACATCCTTATCACTCCACTCCTTAACTCCCCCACCCCAACCACCAAACCAACCTTATATCCCCTACATGCATATCTATCTATTCAGTTAATACAAGTTTTGCAGGCATTTCTACCCAAAGGCGTTGAATACCTAGATCCCCACTAATTACAGTTAATACAATTGTTGTTAATCTTGGATAGTGGAGCAACGCGCCAGACAATGAAACCGTTGTAGCGGTATAGCAGATAGCAGCTATTGCAAAGACTAAAAATCAGTATACAAACTAAACAAACATAAATCCAACAGAATACATAAATACTCAAAAAAAATAACAATACACAATCAAAAGGGTATAATAAATAATTATAATTAACTTTGATCATTTGTCACTAACATTAAAAATCATAATAAATATAATATTAAAAGTAATCAAATGACAATCCATTAAAAAACAAGTTCTAAAAGTAATCAAAACAGAGGCAGAAGTGAAACTAAAAACAGAGGTTGGTGATTTAGATTTAGATGATGCTATTGTTGAACGCAAGCGAAGTTGAAACTGAAAACAGAGGTTGGTGATTTAGATTTAGATGATGCTATTGTTGAACGCAAGTAGCGTTGAAACTGAAAACAGAGGTAGTGGTGAAAGCTGAGGATTTATGAGAAGAACAGAGCCCTCAGTTGCAGCCCTCTTCCTTCATCTGTAGCCTTTGCCAAAAATACAAGTGTTTGCCATTGGAAAGGGAAAAGAAGAAGGCTTCATGATTACCATAGAAAGAAAAGTTGACTTCTTCGTGAAGAAGATGAAGCAAAGACTTTGGAGGAATCTTCACAAAGAAGAATTAGATCACGTAAAATAAAACAAAATGACCAAAATACTCTTAAAAAAAGAGCTGGGAGATTAAATTAGGAGGGTAATTTAGATTTTTAGCTTCAACGCAAGAAGACTATGATTTGGCAATGATACGCAGCCACAAACACCATGACTGCTGAATGTGGCTTGCCAGCAGAATGTGTGGCAGTGGACACGAGTTTGCTATGTGAAGCTGCTATCGCGCACGATCGCACCGTGATTGACAAAGAATTATGCCCTTCTATGGTTCACTCTCACGTATACTTTTGGAGTCCTCTACAAACCGGTACTCACAAACAATTAACACACACACGAACAGAACAGCAATACTCACTCCTCCAAAAGTACACAAGGTCACATCACGACTTATGAAGCCTGGATACTCAAGAAATGGAAAATATCCACGTCGTATCCGTATCTCCGATACTTCTCGGATACTTCCCGTTAAATATCATAAAAGTATACCAACATTAAGTATCCTCGATTTATAACCCCCAAAGCAACAACAAGCATTAGTGAATCCGGATTTGCTCCATTTATCAAGTTCCATTTATTTTCCATTTATGTCTATAAATGTAGCAAATCCGAACTCGCCATTTTTTATTTTTGAATGGCAAAGGTTAGTAGTTAATTTGTTAGATTACTATTTACTTCCTCTTTTTTTCCTTAACTCAAACTAGTTGAGCTACCCAACCCCTAAAATCCGGACTCAAAAATCCGGACTCACCATTAAGTCAGTAAGTAGTAACTTAGCATCACAAATATTAAATAGACAATTAGGATTTTTTTAAATTTCAATTACTCGGCATTACAATAATTAATTACTGAATTATTATTATTAAATTAGAACAAAATAGAATAAAAATAAATTTGGGCTATAAAATAAGGGTTTGGCGAAATTGAAAGTGAAGAGAGTAAGTGTAACTCACCAAACAGAGAGAAAGAAGAGAGACAAGCTACGGCAATGTGCAGACACGGCCAAGGCCGGCGGAGATCGAAACTAAACTTGAAATGGAGCACGCCGGAAAAGGAATCCGGCGGCGGAGATGGAGTTGGTTTCCGGTGAAGCGGTCACTGTGACCGGGAAATGGGATTGAATCAATGAGACTGAATTTTGGAGTGTGGTGTGGACAGTGAAAGGGATTAGGGTTTGTCAATTTAAATCTGTGTTTGGATGTCAAAAGAATTAGGAAAGAGAGAAATAAGAGTTAGATAGAAATTTGATAATGGTTGGATGAATAGAGAGAATCTCTCTCAATTTTAAAATGAAGGTCGTTTATAGTTTTACATATATATTAAAAAATGGAATGATTAAAAAAAAATTATTTTATGAAAGAGTTTTTCCAACCTCGATAAGGTAATGTCTTATTATTTTCAACATAAATTATCATTTTTTAATAAAATGATAATCAATATGATAGTTTATGTTAAAGATAGTAGAACATTTATTGCATTTAATCTTATGCAATGTTGCATGAGTTAAAAAAGCTCTTTATGAAATTATCTTTTTAATTATTCGTTTGTTTTCCATTAAATATCAAATTATTTTTATTAATTATTTGTTTGTTTTCTACTAAACTTTGAAAGTAATGCATATAATATTAATTGAAGGGTACGATTGAAAAAAAAAAAAGTTAACATTGCGTTAATCTTTTTGTATGTCCAATGGAACCACAAATAAAACAAAATTTACCTAATTTCTCGTATTTGAACATCAACCTAGTATTATCTCCTACATCACTTTCAATTACGAGGTCTTGTTTCAGGGGCTCTTCAATAGCAATCTCCACCCTGATTTTCATATATTTCCTCCAATGACCATAGTTGTTGTCCTCGTCGTACTTAACCATTCTGCCAGTATGACTCCCAACCAAGGCTCTTATGGTTGTATCCATGAAACCGAATGGAATTTGATGAACTTAAACCTAAATCTTCGTCGTGTTCATCGGAGTAGCCATAGGATCTTCACCAACCACTACCTTCTTCAATATAATCATGTTGTTGTCGATCGACGATGGGCTCCCTTAAAGAATTCTCTCCATATCACCTTTATGGAACAATTGGACCATAAACTTATTATCTTCCATATGAATTAAGGTCATTTGTCTCCATGGTTGCCACATGCTTCCTAGTATTTCTTCCATCGTGGATAGGTGAATCGGTTTGTTCACCATTAACCTTCCAATGAGACAAAGATCTAACAACTAGACCTGGGACAGTTTCGACTGGTTGCTAGTTGCTCTGCCATCACTGAAGGTGAGAAAAACACAAGAAGGATGTTAAATTGTGTTGGCTTTTTCAAAGTTTTTCAAAGTGTTTCACGAGTCTGAGTCTGAGAGAGTTCAGAGTTTGAGTGCAATTCAGAGTCTGAGTCTAGCGGATAAAATCAAACACAAAGATATATATATATATATATATATATATAGAGAGAGAGAGAGAGAGAGAGAGAGCAGACACAAAGCAACTTTATTGGTTCCTCCAACAATTCAGAAGTAGTCCAGTCCCCTTGCACTTCCGAAGGATTTTCACTATAACCAAGAGACTTTCAATGCTCAAGCACACAAGCAAGAGACTTTCAAATGCTCAATCACAACTGAAAGAGACTTCTACAATCAAATAAAAGATTGTTTGGTTTTTACACTTGATATACAATCAAAGGTGTAAACAATTACAAAACAGTAAAGACTCTTAAGACTTAGAATTTCTAAGCTATGAACTTAGTAAGAAATTCTGTAATATCCCGCTTAAACGTGACTTTTATCAGTATCACAGGAATTAAACGAACTCAATGACATTTTGGTAATTACCACTTATGGGTTTTATATAAATGACAAAAGTCATTATTCTTCTTATTCTACAATCTTCTTTCTCTCTCTCATCACAATTTCCTCCTTCCCCTCATCCTTCTCCCACGCCATCCTCTTCCATCCCTCTTTAATCATCAAACTTCATCTCCAATCCCTCAACTCTCATGCCAAGAAATCATTAATTGTGGGAACTTTGAGACAAGTTTAGCTTGAAGAAACAAGAAGAAAGGAAGGGATCATGAGCTAGGGTTTTGAGGTAAAGGGCAAGCAAGCTAAGCCAGCACCAAATCAAGTTTAAGGTGAGCTCCCTTGAGGTTTTAGAACCTCTCTTTGTGAGTTTTATAGAGATTTTCTTCATAGTTCAAGTTTATGGTTTTACCCTAAATTCCTATACTTGCTAATTCCTTGCTCATACATGTTTTAAACTATCAATTTGTAATAGAAAATCATCCCTAGCATGTTTTGGATGCTTGGGTATCTTTGATTGGGCAAAAATGGTGGAAAATCACATTTTTTACACATTTTTCTACTGATACGGTCGCTGTAGCGACGGGCTGTCGCTTGTAGCGACCAGGCAGGAAAAATCCCTGCCTACCCGCGCTTCAAGCGACCACACTGGCGCTTGTAGCGACCAGGGGCGCTTGTAGCGACCAAGGGGGCGCTTGTAGCGACCAACCCTGGACAGCCCAACTTCGTTGAGCTGTTCCGGGGGTCCTGGGGCGCGCGGGCATGGCTTTTTGCAACTGATTTCTTATAATATGTTTTAGAAACATTAACCACCATTTTAACTCATCCAAAGTCTTTTAATGATTGAGAAATTAGAGGAGCAAGGAATGCGCAAGGCATGGTAATTACGGGAATAATGGTTTTATGGATAGGTGAATCCTTATAGCGGCACATGATGACGATGTGTCAAATTCCTTGATAGGAAAACATGAATCATAGTATGAGTGCAAGGATTTATGGATAGATTCCTTGCACGTGAGTTGATAACTCTTAGGAGATGCAGACGACTTTACTAAGTCAAGAACCTACTTTAGGTATATGAAATCATAGATGTATTCAGTTAGAATACAAGGATTATAGGAATGTTTCTACAATCATAGTCCCAGATAAGATTTATAGTGTTGGTTCTCCAACGATTATAGGTGGCTTATGAGAACGATAAGCCAAGAATCATAGGTTATAGATTATAAGTTACAGGAATGTTATATGATTATAGTAACAGATTATATGTTCATACGTTAAAATTAAAGAATTAAAGATTAAAGGCATTGGCGTGCTTGCACGTTTTACAGTCATAGGCATGTTCAGCAGACTCCGGGATACGCCGGATGGGATTTCTCCGAGAGGGTTATCCACATGCAATTTCATAGGGAGTCCGGTGCTAGCCTGATTGTCAGGAGTTTCATCGGGTCATAGGGAGACGTATCTCGGGGTTGCTCCACCCGGGGTGCCCTCCGTAAAATTGAACTCAGATAATTGTTTGTTCAACGCTAACAGCTAACATAAAACTGCTATCGAACTGTGTATATGTTTTATGTTTTATAGTTATAGTCAAAGTTACAGTTACAGTTATAGTCGTAGGAAACTCATAGTTATAGTTATAGACAGTTATCAGAAAGTGATCCTAGGTTTCCCCTCGATCACTAAGTTAAAGTTATAGGCAGATTACAGTTATGGTTATAGATAGTCACAGTAAAGGTTATAGGTAGTTCAAGTTATAATTACAGGAGGACTTATAGTCATAGGCAGATAAAGACTTGGCGATCATAGGATATCCCCAAGATTGCCAAGGTAGGCATGGCGACCCTAGGTTCCCTGTGGTTGCCAACAGTAGGTTGGGCTGGAGCTCACTGAGACATTATGTCTCATCCCATTCCTTCTGGTGCAGGTTTGCAGGCATGTCAGAGGTTCGTGATAAAGTTCTTCATAGAGATGCTGGATGGAGTGCGTTTGCTCGTTGTGTACCAGCCAGAAGCTTAATGGATTTATGTAAAAGTATTGTAACGGTTTTGGATTATTGTACAAACGAGTAAACATGTATTTATTCTGTTGTGATGTAATATTATTATTGAAATTTTTAAATGTATCCAGTATCAGTTTAACGCACATGCTAATATACTAGTTAAAGTTAGTATGGGTGTTACAAATTCTTAAGTGTTTATGCGCTTTTGAATTTGACAGAGTAAGGGTGTTCGAACAAAATTGGTTTTGTAAAATTCTTCTTAAGTTTTGATGATAACAAAGTACTACCTCCGTTCCTTTTTAATTGTCACATTTTGACATTTTACACAAACCAAGACAAACTATAAATGTCACTACTTTTGATACAATAATTTATATTTTTACTATAATAACCTTATTCATTAATATATCATCTCATATATTTCTCTCTCCGTAATAAATAACTAAGGATAATATTGGTAAAACAATATTTAAAGTTGCATTGAATTTTGAAAGTGACAGTTAAAAAGGAACAAAAAATTTCTTCAAAAGTGACAATTAAAAAGGAACGGAGGGAGTATTAAAGAACAACTAGATATGTTAATATATGTTCAAGTATGCAGAACCATAGAGTCAAACATTAAATATCAATTAAATTTTCATTTTATTTTTGAAAAAAGTAACGATGTCAACAATAATGAGTATCAGACTCAGTGGCGTCAAACTCCAATTTATATATATATGAATACTTTAGGAAAGGAAAAAGTCTATTGAAAAAATGAAATGAGTGAATTTTGTTATTACTCTTAATATCAATTTTTTGTTGGAATTTTTGTTGTCTTTACAAACAATAAACCGGTAATGTATTAAAAAAGTGCACGATAAAATAAACTTTAAATTCTTATGTAACATAGCTGGAAATTTTTGTTATCAAGAGTAGTAACAAAAGGATTATGCTGGGCACTTGTTAATGAAACCAAAAATAATAAGTTTGTCTTGAATTCAACATTTTTTTAACTTTTAAAGAAAACTTCGGTATCTTCTCATTGAATCTTGATTCTGCTTTTGATGCACTTAGAATATATAATCGATGATATATCTTTTTAAACCAATGTACTACATTATTATTTGGCATGTGAGATGTTTAAATGATATGACTTAGAAAAGGATTTGAATTGGATGTTTGAATGATTAGAAAAATATTTGTTCCTTTAATTATTTTAAATTTGGGTAAATTATGATAAGCATAATCACCTTGTTTCTTACCTTTTTTGTTTTGATGGCAAGGTAAGGTCTAATTTCTATTTCATGTACTATTTGCAAATGGTATGACTAGGATAAATCATCCTAGAATCAAAGGAAGATGAAAATGGTAGAAATATTAACTACCTCTTGGAGCATTTTTCCCTCTCTATGCTTTTGTTTCTTCATCATTGGTAGTGCCACACTTAAAGGTAATATCTGAGTCTTTTGGGGATGCATATGAGCAAATGAAACACAGTGAATGGTGTGTCACATATGCATCCCCAAAAGCATATGAGCAAATGAAACACAGTGAATGGTGTGTCCATTCACTGTGTTTCATTTGCTCATATGCATCCCCAAAAGACTCAGATATTACCTTTAAGTGTGGCACTACCAATGATGAAGAAACAAAAGCATAGAGAGGGAAAAATGCTCCAAGAGGTAGTTAATATTTCTACCATTTTCATCTTCATTTGATTCTAGGATGATTTAGGGCAAAGGTTTGTGGTAGCAGCAGTAAAAAAACCAAGTGGAAAACGCAAGCCTGAGGAAAGGGGTTTGAAGTTAAGTGAAGGTCGGTTTAAAAATGGCATACTCGATGTGAAGCATTTGTTGAAGACAACACCCACGAGAGGTCATGACACTGGAAAAAATATTTCCAATACAGGAAAAAGAAAAGGACCCAAGTGGAAAAATGATAAAAAAAAAGGGACCAAATGTTTTAGAAAATGACATGGCTCATTTGTCAATGTGTATGATCTTTATAAATACTAGTAACATAACCGTGCATCCGCACAGGTACCCCTTGGTTGGGATGATTTAACAGTAAAATCGTTTAGTCATAAAAAATGTGTATAGTTTAGATTAAACAAAGAAAAATAATATAAAGTTTGATAAAAATAAATAATTAGTTAGTTAAAAAGGTATTGAATATGAACAAAATATGAAAAATATATTAATAAAATGAGGAAATTATTAATGTAAATGAAGTATTTGTAATGATATAAAATTGTGTCATAATTTTTTTAAAAAAAATGTTCGATTTAAAGGATAAACAAACAAACTTTGTTTTAGCAGGGACTAAAAAAAGTTGTAAAATATTTCTATATGGTAAAAAAACTATTAAAATTAAATAAGTAGTAAACTTGAAAGTATAATATTTTAAAGGGATGAAAAAGAGAAAGAACCTTAATAAATAATAGGATATGTATGTATTAAGCAATAAATAGGGGGTAAATAAGTATAAATCAGTTGGGTCAGTAATTTGGTCGGGAAGCACATATTGAAGTAACCATATTACCCCTGTGTTGTTGTATAAATATTACAGGTTCTCCTATTAGAGTTATTTTGCAAGCAATCGAACAAAAGGCAAGCTTTGTTCCGCAAGATGGCATCATCGAAAAGGTAAATGCTGCACATGTAAAGTGTTCATTAGAAAGTGTTGAAGTGCTGCTATTTTGTTCGATTTTGGATAATATAATTTAGTTTAAGAATTAAACTTAGTGAGTTAACTGATTAATCAAACTGGTATATTTGGAAATAAACAACAGTGATTTCAAAGAATCGTCAGAATCTGGATCGAATCAAGTTGATGATGCAGTTAGATTTTCGCCTACCACCAGAAGTTCCTCCGTTTTTGAATGTCAGAAAGAATTTGTGGGAGATGGTTGTAACTGCTACACATATCAAACCAAATCATTCTCTGGTAAACCGAAAAATTGATTTAAATTGATGTGTAAGTTCAATGATTTGTTTTGAGCTTAATTTTATTAATTTTGCAGAAAATTCCTCGACATCTTGTAGCAGACGGTATTCTTAGTGATGAAAAGATAATTGCATTGACCGGACTTGATTCAGATCTAGATGCAGCTGGTGATTATCTTTGTGAGTTCTATGTTGATGCTGATGTTCCAGTGAAGAGATATTTAGGAGGAGGCTGGTATAAATTTGTGCAAGATAGAAATGTTGAAGTTGAAGATAGGTTGTTGTTCACTGTTGAAAATAATCCTAATAATATTTATGTTCGACTTCTGGGTAGCGATTTAGATTAAGGTTATGTTGTTGAATCCGAAGATTATGGGTATTGATTTAGAATAAATAGTTAAATGTATGTGGTTGTTTGTGTTATGTGATGAAGTTGTTTCCTTAAGAATGATGTAGTGGAAGTATGAAGTGTAGAGTGTTGTTTTGTAGTATTAAGTATTTGTTGAATTATGTATTTATTTAGAATGGAATTGAAGTAATGCATTATATTTTTATCCGAATGTATGGGCGTCGCAAATTATTCTAATGGCTTGCAACAATGGCATGATTTAGGTAAAAAGTATGGATTATTAAGACAAAGGAAAAATGGCAAAATGAAGAAGAAAGGTAAAAAAAAGTTATGAACCAAACCAAAATTCATATTATAGCAAAACTTAAAATAGTACATGTAGAAAATTGACATTACATAGAAATTTAAAATCACAATTTATAAGACCGTCACAATATTAGTTGCCATGATTGAGTCGCATTTGAACTGCAATACATTGTTAGGAAAAATATTATTCCTAAGCATAAACCTACACCAGCCTTTTCCAATTTCAACAATCACTTCATTTGTTTTTTCATTGATTGTAAACAACAAGGCGCAAATTGTTATAGTATTTGAAGTTCCGCATAACCTTAATTCAGTATGGTTTTTTCCGAGTAAGAAATGAGCAAAATCTGTTGGTAGAATCTAACATAATAAATAAACAAAACTCAATCATTAGCAAGAAAATAACTAAAACTACTGAAAAAAGTATTGAACTAAAATGACTAACCAAAGTTTTTTTAAAAGAATCAATGTCTGGAATAACAACCACAAAAGTAGGATTTTTTGTTATAGAAGTTGTAAGTGTATGGTAACATGGAAATTCGCTTGTATGAACTGGTCCATGGAATACATGTATTTGAAACATACTCTGGCCTAAGTATGAAAATGAGATAAGTCATTGTTCAGTGACTTGATAGAAATCCAGGAATGGACCTCAACCGCTTGTGAAATAAGGTATTGCAAGGCTGTGGTTAAATTCCACTATTTGTTGATTTTTATGTTCATCTATCAACAACCATTCTTCCTCAAGTTCATGTAAATACTCAGCTATAAAAAAAGGGTCACATTCTGTAATTATCTGTAACAATTGTTGAATAACAAAAGAAATTGTTTAGCAAATTGAGAATGTAACTTAAAATATTAAAAAAAATATTTATTAATAGTTGTAAATAGTTTAACAATGTTAAATAATGAAAAAGAATACATGATTTTTGTTGCAAACAGCAAAGAAAAAAGTTCTATTGGAGCTCATTTTGGTTGGTTTGTCGTGATAGAAGTTATGAAATGTGTAGTATAAGTTGTGAAAATTAAAGTCGTAAGAGTTAGATATATATATATATATATATATATATATATATATATAGATATTATACAAATATATTTGTTTGATAAGTTCTTATTTGTCCATATTTATTGTGAATGTTTCGATGGGAATTGCATAATTAAATTGAGCATTGAAAAATAATAATATTCTTGGTGTAGTGTGAGTCATTGAGTGTTTGATTTGAAGAGAGTTTGGAAAAAAATTGACATATAATTTGTTTGATAGTGTGTTATGGAGATATTTAATTTTATCGCAATATAAAGTTCTGTAAAATTAAATGCATTGAAATTAATATTTGAAAGGGAAAACAATGAAATTTAACGGATAAATAAAAGTAAAAAAATATTGTAATTATTGCATAAACGAAACATTGCCATGTAATTGGATACATTAATATGATTGTAGTATATAACGATACACAACCTAAATCTTAAAAGCATGACATACATAACAATTATTGATCGAGAACTTAAATCTTATATTTGACCCCAATCGAAATTGATTGCGACGACAAAATTTGTTCCAAAGAGGTCCTAATTGTGCAGTACTTGTTTCATCGTTTTTGCGTATGATATCAAAAGTTTGGACTTTTCCATTGTCGCCACACAAAATTAAGTTGTCGCAGACGTTGTAGTTTAAATAATTTGCTATATCTGATGGCAAAATCTGCATGATATAAAATAACAAATAAGTAATAAATATTGTATGTAGTTGAGATAATAATTGACCGAATTTGTATATCATACCGTTTTTTATCTTTCCAAGTCACTTTTCCAAAGTTGAATGCCAAAATACTTGGTTTCAGTCGGTACCAAACTTCTGTTGTGAAATATTGGTATTTCTGTATAACTCTCAATTTCTTTGAAATTTGTCACTTTGAAAATATGAGTGCCGAAAAATGAAAAGTTTACTTCAACATTTTGAGGTAAATTATAATATTGTTTGAGTTCTTACCAACCACCATTAATAGTGGGAATATAATATTTTTTTTAAGTTGAGTCTTAAACTTGAACTATCTTCGTTTATAATGTCCCAGCGATCTTAGAAATGATTTGAAAACTTTTCAACAAACGAAGGATCAATCTCGGTATGTAGTTGTTAGAAAAGAGAAATATAGAAGAGGTATATAATTATGAAATAATGATATAAAAAAAATATGAGATCATTGTATGTTGATTTGAAAATGTAAAAGAATGTAACTAAACCTGGAATGATAATCTGATTGCCTTAAAAGTATGAATTGTACCCCTTTGAATAATTTCTTGGAGAGATGTCATTGTTAGGAAATTGAAAGCAATAAATTATGACAATGATGTGTGTTCGGCAGCATATATATAGACATATATATACACACACACATGTGTGTGTGTGTGTGTCTATATATATATATATATATATATATATATATATATACACACACGAAATTGGAAATGAAAGCCAAGTGGGATTGAAATTAATTTTTGTTGTATTATATTGATGGTAATTGAGTTAAAAGCATTTGTCTGGTTTTGTTGCAAAAGCATGAGTGGACAACACATTGAAAAGAATCACTACTGTGGAGGAAGTACAAACTGTGCCAAGCTTTCATTTTCGTGGTAAGCTTTAGACCCAATAATAAGTATTTGAAATGAGGCACTATTTGTTTGCAGTGTATAATCAGTCCAGATTGAATTGTCTTAAGGTAGTGAAAAGATGAGTGTTTGCAAAAAAGAGAAGCTAGCATTGCAGTACAAAGAGATACATATAATCTAGTCATATAAAATATTTCTTTACATAGGGTGCCAAATTGATTGAGAGAAAAGAAATATTAAACAATACAATAACGAAATGAAGTCATTATGCACGATACAAACAAAGTCATTTAAAACACCATGGTTAATTGTACTAACATTACATAATTAGATACAAATGAAATTTAAAAACATAGATAAGTTGATGAAATTATAAAATAGACACCATACTAATATTTAGAACATCATATCAAGTCTAACACATATTAATCTTGGAAATTCCTTAAAGCTACAAAATGTAGATGTGCATGAGGAATCATCCATTCCAAACACCAGCCGGTCTCCCAAATTTAATTTCATATTGACAGAAAATTCATACCAACCAAGGCCAATGAAGAATTCAGGGGGTATCCTGGTTGATTTCTTGATTGTGCACAGTTTCATTTCATCTGTTTCATCATTAATCAAAGTTATCTTAGCACCAACAGTTAAATGACGATGATGTTATAAATTATACAATTACACAACATTATGTATCATTTAACCAACGGTACATATTTAAACATACTAATCTTAGATAACTCGATTGGAGGTTGATGGTGCAGTTGATAATTGATATACATGGCACATGGTGTGAGAACTAAAATTCATAAATTTGAACTGAATAACTCTAGTCTGAAAATTATTAAATTGGCAGAAATTGTTCCAATCAAGTCATATTTCAACTGTGAATTGTTCATCGTTCTTGAGAAGTACTTCAAAGGTTTTGTAGCAACCTTTGTCGCTGCAAACATGATAAATTCTCATAGTGAAATTTTTTTAGGAACGCGCCAAAAAATTTGGTAAAATCTGAAAAAACATACATTTGAATTTAGATGTCAATATTTTCAGATTAATTATAAAATAAGTAATGAAAAAAACAATATCGATAGTATTAAATGTATAATTCAAGTTCACCATTTTAGGTATATTCAAGGTGTAGCTATCCACACCAACATCAAAGTAAAAGGTTCCATTTGGATCAACATTTCTTGAATGAAATTTTGGATATGTACGTGGATCATCAAGTTCTCTAAACATTGCTATTACATAAATATTTTTTCCATAATATTTGAACAAAACTTCAGCATTTTATGGGATTTGATGGTGTTCTTTAAGCTCCGCCCATCCTTCAGATAAGGTTGGCAGTATGAAGCAATTCCTTAATTTTATCTCATGCAATCCTCCCTCGTCATTCAAAATAGTTAAGGATTCCTTCAGTTTTTTTATAACTTTTTTCCACAAAAGTTGGATCTACTTCCGCGTAGGTCTATCATTATGCGAGAAAAAAAATGAATTGTTAGCAAAACATAACAAATAAAATTAATGTACGCATATAAAAAATATCTTTACCTGAAATGTCAATTTTACGACAGAAAAATGTTCAATTGGTGCTGTTTTTAGAATCTTTTGGAATGCAGACATTATGAAGTAAGCTTATAATGTTTGGTGTGAAGAAGCTGATGAGCTTCACATGTATGTATTTGTAACACCCATATAAAGATTCCCTAGGATCTTATATGAGTATTAAAATTTCGTACTGGATGCATTAATTTACAATACAGAAAATTGTCTCATAATATTACATCACATAAGTAATAATACATCCAACTGTTTATACATATCCTTTTTGATAAATATACATCAAAAGTACAACATCTGATTACAGGTTAGCTGAAACAACAAGAAAACCAGCACGCTCAATCCAAAGCTTTCTCCTTACCCTTGCTGCGTGCAACCTGTGAACCTGCATCAGAAGGAATGGGATGAGACATAATGTCTCAGTGAGTTCAACCCAACCCACTGTTGGCAACCTCAGGGAACCTAGGGTCGACATGCCTACTTTTGGCAATCTCGGGGATCCTATGATTGCCAAGCTTTAACCTTACCCATAAAGGGTTTATACTTGCCTGAACATGATAACTGTATACTCATGAAAACTAGACTATATCTTGATAACTTAGTGATCGAGGGGACTCTTATGATCACTATCTGATACCTACCTGAAAGGTATTACTGCCTGATAACATAATAAAGCATAAACATATATGTTAGATGTTAGCGTGTAACAAACATATTATCTGAGTTCATTTTATGGAATGCCCCAGAGTGGAGTAACCCCGAAGCACATTCCCCTGATAACCGGTGAAAATTCCTATCTGAGGCTAATCACCAGACTCCTCTTATCGTTGTGTGGACAACTCTCTCGAAGAAGTCCCATCCGGCATAATCCGGAGTCTGCTGAACACAACTTATCTTGCATGTAGACAACCCTCTCGGAGAAGTCCCATCCGGTATAATCCGGAGTTTGCTGAACATGCTAAAACTTACATGTGGACAACCCTCTCGGAGAAGTCACATCCGACATAACCCGGAGCCTGCTGGACATGTTAACTTAGTCTTATAAACTTACGTGTGGATAGCTCTTTCGGAGAAATCCCATCCGGCATAATCCGGAGTCTGATGAACATGTGTAACCTTTGAATCTGATACTTATCATAAGTTATTCATGTATATCTAATACATCATTCTAATCTTATGCATATCTAATGCCTTCATCACATTATTAAAAATATGATGCTTAACCTACAATATAAGGTTCTTGGCTTATCGTTCTCATAAGCTACTTAATCGTATTGGGAATCTAAACCCCTTATGCCTATCTGAGGCCTTGAATATGAAATATTCCTTGTACTTGAACACTCAAATGAGTATATAATAATCTGCTTAGTTAAGGGAAACCTGAAGACTAACCCTTAACTACTTTGATAACTTGTGGATTAAATACCCATCTCTCTATATGATACATATCCTTATCCTAGATTAATCCTTGAAGGTTCATGAGTATCTCTACCCCAAAGCATATCAAAGATCATTGGCAAGGTACAATTGTTTGTAATTAAAAAGTCATTCTGGGCAACTTCGCTTTGCAACCCTGAGGGTCGCTCTGCGATCGCCTGCGTCAGAACCTTCAGACTCTGAAATCAGCTTCTGAAGGTTCAGAGTCTGAAGCTTCGCAGAGCGTCCAAAACTTTGCTCTGTGAACTCAGCTTTTGATCACTTTGCAAAGCAAAGTCTGGGCGATGACTAGGCGATGGTAGACAGTAGTAAAATTGTGCTACTTCGCAGAGCAAACTCATGGTCGCTCTGCGACTGTAGCAGGACATAGAATTTTCTGGAAAATGTGTTTCAATATTAAAAACTGTTGGATATTTGGTTGTTGGCTTCATGTTTGCTAAAATAAAATATACAAGCAATGTGCGTTTTCAGAAGCTGGACCTAAGAAACAGTACTTCAGAAGCTGAACAGTACTTCGAAAGCTGGGTCATCAGAAGCTGAACAATACTTCAGAAGTTGGGTCTTCAGAAGCTGAACAGTACTTCAGAAGCTGGGTCTTCAGAAGCTGAACAGTACTTCAGACGCTGAATCTTCAGAAGCTGATGTTCAGACGCTGAACAGTACTTCAGAAGCTGACCTTCAGAAGCAACCTTCAGAAGCTGAAATGTTCAGACGCAGAACTTCAGATGCAGACTTCAGAAGTACCTTCAGAAGCTGGTTTTCTGCGTTCTATGTTCGCGCCTTGGAGTGTTTATTTTCTCATGTGATTTGTTGAAGATTTAATTGAAGAATTCTCCAAGCTGCGTTTCTAAAAGGAAGAAGAATTTCGCAAGATATTTTCTGAAGATTGGATTCAATTATTTGTGAATATATTTTCAAAGAAAACTTTGGAAAATATATTTCTGGAAAATAAATTGCTTCTATATGTTTCTAAAGTATTTTGGAAATATATCTTTGAAGGATTTGGCTCAAGTTTATGTTGCTGTTGAAGCTATAAATAGTGGACACTGTCATTGAAGAAAGTTATCTCAAAAAGCTATCATTGAAAGAGTCTTAGGTTTTGAGTCTGTAAGCTTTGTGCTTTGTTTCTGTCCACCACTCAATTGTTAGAGTTGGTTTAGTTTTATTAAGTTGTAATCATTTGAAGCTTTTAAGCAAAAGTGACTGATTATGTTTTGAAGAGTATCTTCATCTTTGTTTGTTTAGAGTCTGATAATCACTGGGGCAGTGATTGACTGAGGGAAGTGAGATGGGATCTCAGGTCTAGGAGTTCCTAGGTTGAAGTCAATACGGGTAGTGATTAAGTGAGAAGGCTGTGAAACAAGGGCTGTTGTCATAGGACTTCAAATTGATACTATCATAGTGGATTTCCTTCCTGGCTTGGTAGCCTCCAGATGTAGGTGTGTTTGTCACCGAACTGGGTTAACAAATCACTTGTGCATCTTTACTTTATGTCTGTTTTATTCTACTTCTGAACTACTGTTTTGCATACTCTGTTTTACTGCACTAGTACTCTGTTTTACGTTCAGAACCAGGTCCTGCCAGGAATTTCTATTGGCATCAGAGAAGGCACCCTGCCTGTTTTAGGGTGAGCTCCAAGGAAGATATTTTCTGGCATAATGGAGAAAAAATGAGGATTTGTGAACAGACCACCTCTGTTGGATGGTTCCAACTATGATTTTTGGAAATCTCGTATGAGTGCTTTTCTGAAATCTATAGATAGAAAGACCTGGAAAACAGTTCTGAAGGGTTGGGAACATCCTGTTGTGCTTGACAAAGATGGGAAGAAGACAACTGTGTTGAAACCAGAGGAAGAGTGGTCCAAGGATGAAGATGAATTGACTCTTGGAAACTCCAAAGCCTTGAATGCTATATTCAATGGAGTGGACAAGAATATGTTCAGATTGATCAAGTAGTGCACTGTAGCTAAGGATGCCTGGGAGATTCTCAAAACTACTCATGAAGGCACATCCAAGGTAAAACTGTCCAGACTTCAACTTCTCACCACCAAATTTGAAAATCTCAAAATGTTGGAGGATGAGAACATACAAGATTTTTACATGAATGTTCTAGATATGGCTAACTCATTTGATTCTCTTGGAGAAAAAATATCTGATGAGAAACTTGTGAGGAAAATCCTCAGGTCTCTTCCCAAGAGATTTGACATGAAGGTGACTGTCATTGAGAAAGCACATGACATCTCCAGCATGAAGGTTGAGGAATTGATAGGATCTCTTCAGAATTTTGAAATAGCCAGAACTGATAAGAAGGGGAAAGGTGGCTTTTGTAGCAAATGATGAAAGTATATCAGAGGATCTTGTGATGCTGAGTAAATAATTTAAGAAGATTCTAAAGAAGAAGACAAGATCTGATGAGAAAAGCAGTCAATCCAAAGGTGTTCAGTGTCATAACTGTGAAGGGTATGGCCACATCAGGACAGAATGTGCCACATATCTCATGAATAAGAAGAAAAGTTTAGCAGCTACTTGGTCTAATGATGACTCAGAAGGAGAAGTTGAGAATGAATCAGCCAAGCATGTTCTTGCTTTAACTGGTAGATGCATGTCTGATGATGGAGTCAAGGTTTCAGAAGCACCATCAGGTTCTGAAACATCATCTGATACTGAGTCAAGTGATGGAGAACTATCTTGTGAAGAACTGGCTACTTATGAAGAAGTTTGCAAGCAGCTGGAAAATCAGAAGAAGACTATCAGCCAATTGCATGCTGAAAGAAGTGATTATCTAGCACAAATCTCTGATCTCAAAGATGAGGTAACCCATCTGAACTCTCAACTTGAACATGTGAAGAAACAAGTCAGAATGTTGAACACTGGTACTGATGTGCTTGAAGAGATATTGGAGAGTTAGAACCAAGGGAAACCAAATGGTATAGGATTTGATGATATGACCTTGAACAACAAACAACAAAATCCAGCTAAAAGGTTCATTGCAGCTGTTAAAACATGTGATCCAATGATGGATAAACCTAAGTTGGAACACCAGAACCAACCTCAGGGATCTAAGAACAAAAGGGAATCTCATCCTTGGGTTTGTCATCACTGTGGTAAAAAGGGGCACATAAAGCCTTTCTGTTTCAAACTGCATGGATACCCCAAGCACTTTCAACAAAGAAAATCTGAATCTGTTGTAGTCAATGTCAAGAAGGTCTGGAGACCAAAATGTGAAAAGTTGACAAGAGGCTGAAGAATAGGAAAGGAAAGGTTGTTGCAGTTGCCAGCAGGCCTACTCATGTTGCTAAGAAGAGTGCAGGTGTTGGACCATCTAAAGTCTGGAGCAAGGTAGTGGTCCCTATCCCAAAGAAGAAAGCACTAAAAGGAAAGGAAATGGATCCTAGTGAGTCTGAGGATCCTAGTGAGCACTAAAAGTCCGGTTGTTGGTGGGACCCAAATCAATCTACCAATGATAAAACCCCTCTTTCTTTGTGTCCAAATCCTTTCTTTTTTGTTATAAACAAACTTTGTAACAAACTGAGCATAAGTCAGCTGTCTGGCAGCCTCATACTTGTGATTTGCTACCAGCCATGCTGTGAACATTGACTGAGTGACACTTGCTTTTTCTAGTACATTCTCCATTTGAGAATGGTCAGTAAAGTAAATAGATTTCTCACCTACCAAATGAAAAAAACATACGCTCAACAGCTGGTTTTCGACCATGAATTGAGAACAAAAAAAATCTCCAACATGCCTCACTTGGTGAGATATATCTACAATCAAGGTACTGTTTGATTTCATCAACAGGATGTGGTTGAACTCTATCTTGTTGTTGAGATGGGACGAATGTTTCATAAATACGATCATACCCCTTGTGTATATATTTGAATAAGTACTTAATTGATGTGCTTTGGTTACACCATTCCATGTTTATATGAGCTTGGAACTTCAACAACAATCTCCTATCTCTAAAAGTTAAATATTGTGTGTCTCGTACTTTGCGTATATCTTCATAAGTTCTTGGTCCTTTAACCACAGTTAACATCAATCTTAAGTGGAATAACTCTCCGGTTGTTGGTGGGACCCAAATCAATCTACCAATGGTAAAACCCCTCTTTCTTTGTGTCCAAATCCTTTCTTTTTTGTTATAAACAAAATTTGTAACAAACTGAGCATAAGTCAGCTGTGTGGCAGCCTCATACTTGTGATTTGCTACCAGCCATGCTGTGAACATTGACTGAGTGACACTTGCTTTTTCTAGTACATGCTCCATTCGGGAATGGTCAGTAAAGTAAATAGATTTCTCACCTACCAAATGAAAAAACATACGCTCAACAGCTGGTTTTCGACCATGAATTGAGAACAAAAAAAATCTCCAACATGCCTCACTTGGTGAGATATATCTACAATCAAGGTACTGTTTGATTTCATCAACAGGATGTGGTTGAACTCTATCTTGTTGTTGAGATGGGACGATTGTTGCATAAATACGATCATACCCCTTGTGTATATATTTGAATAAGTACTTAATTGATGTGCTTTGGTTACACCATTCCATGTTTATATGAGCTTGGTACTTCAACAACAATCTCCTATTGTAAGGCACAACATGTCTATTGTCTAATGTGATTCCATTTTTGACAATAGTGTGAGTATTAGAACTTCTTCTATATAAGGGGTAACCATTTTGATCAACAACAGTTGTTTCATTGAATGTTTTTGGAACGAACTTTAAGCATTTCTTGATTTTCATGCAAGGTGACGACAATCGGGCTCCACCACAGGGACCATGTATCATATGACTCTTGACCAAATTGTAAAGTTCCAAGTGAGTTGCTGGATCAGGAATTTCGGCTGAAATGATGAGGTCAATATCAGCCATTGTTGGATACTTGCTAGTTGGATGTAAAAAGATTAAAATGTGAGCATGTGGTAATCCTCTTTTCTGAAACTCAATAGTGTACATGTCTGAAAAAGAACAATTAATAGATTAAAAAGAACCGTATGATATAGTGTTAAGGATCTGTAGAAAACATGATTGGTAACTTGAAAAAAATACTTACATGCCAAAACTTTGCCAAGTACATGTTTTTTGGTAAAAATCCTTCATAAGCTCGTCAAATTTGATCTTGAACACCCTTGTTATTAAATCAGGATGGTCTTGTGGCTTCAAATTGTATTTAGCCAATTCTCTTCTGATTTCAGGCCAATTTGGATTACAGGTGAAAGTAAGAAAAATATCTGGAAATCCTACAACACTTGAAATGGCCATTCCATCAAAATAAAGTTTATCCATGTATCTTTTGCTCTCGACAAATGTTGAAGGCAAAACAACTGTTTTTCCCTTTGTCGTCCTTTGATTCGGGCCAATATTCTTGGATGATTAATTAAGTTGTCGGTATTTCCCAACTCTTAATTTAGATTGATTCTTTCTAAGCCAATTGAGTCTCTCAGATTCCATCATAGTTTAGCCATCAACCAAAAATTGTTGGAATAATTTTCTTGAACAAAGCAAAGTCTTAGCCTCACATGGTTTGGTCTGGATTCTAAATGAAAGCCAGGCCTTTATAGTCAAACGATTATGCTTTGTAACGGTGGTTTCATCTTTGTATCTTAATAAGATACCTGGACGATATCCATCCTCACCATATGGAAAAATTAGTGGATATTGGAAACCCAAATAACTTGCATGGAGTTCATCGATTCTCTGAAGATCCCCAGACTGTCCTTGTAGGATAATATCCCTATGAGAGGCTGAGTCTATATCTCCTTCAATCAGTGCAGCAACTTCTGATACAGTGGGTTTGTTATATATTCTTCCATCGGTGTTTCTATCTGAAATAAGCTTCAATTTAACATCCTGAAACTGACCATCCTGTAACATATCTCTTGCCATTCTGAAAGCTTTAGCATGTACATGATTGTCATCAATCATATATTTTAATTGTTTGACTATTTCCTCATCAATCTCTTTGTTCGTACTGTATAAGGATACAAAAACAGTAATGTTAACATGTTATAATATAAGTCATACTGAAATCACAAATAAGATTTGTTGTCTGCATTATATTGCTAACCGGAAGGAACTCATTCTGTTTGAAATCTCATTTCCAGTGTCAAAAATATAAAGTTGAGCATACTTTGGCCGCTCACCAGGTAATGGCAACATGCTTCCAATTTTGTGACAAGTTTGACCTTGAATTCTTAAAGTTGGTGGACCCCTGCCTTTGTTAATGTTTGTGTCCATTTTCATACCAAGAGAGGTAAATGAAAACATTTCATTATATGTCCTACTATTGGCTTGATAGTTCTTACTTTGTGTAGATTGATTCCCAAAGAATAGATTTTGAAGCAGTTGGAGGCTGCTCCAATAGTCGGAGCTACACTTTGCCATTTCCACAACACAACATAAACTTTGGTATAAAAGTATTTCTACATTTATCTTTTCTCTCTTGATACCACACAAGAGCTCCACACATCTCACTCTCCCAAATAGGATCACCTATATCAGAATAAACTGGTTCCATACAAAATACATTGAACATATTCAAACGACACAGATATAATATGTTTTATCAAAACATTAAATGTAAAAGTAAAAAATTTTGACTCCATCAAAGTTGAGATTCAGTTATATGATATGGTTATAAATACCTTGCAAAAAGGAATCCACTTCTTCAGGTATGCCCTTATCAATATCAGTATCAGAATTGGTTTGACCAGAATCATCAAAATCTGATTCAGACGAAGATGCCTCGACTTCATTATTTGTATGAAGCAAAGTACTCAACATCTGTAGTGATTGCTTTTCTTTTGGTTCCTCGTTTTGGCATTGAAGAAATGCTTGCACCATCTTCTATAGTGGCAGAAAAACGATCAAAAAGATTTGTACCTTTAACATTTGTCCTTGGTTGTTGAAAAGATGGTAGGATATTAGTAAGAAATGTTGTTGTGTTGCAGGTATTTGGTAGAGATGATTGCACAGTTGTCTGAGGAGTGTTTGCATTAACAGATTTATTCCTATTACGTTGTTTTAGTATTGATTGAGTTATATCAGCAAGAGGCCTACATGATGAAGTTCTTGTCTTGTTTGTCATTTTACCGGGGGCACCGGGTATGGAGACAACATTCGCTGGTGATGGTGTCTGGGACATTGCAATATTTGGAGTTGAGCAACTTGATGGGTGGAATTGCGAGGTAGACTGACTTGATTTAAGAGCAATGAACCCAGGTACAACTGTAGGTTCGGTTTGATTTGGATTTAAATTTTCATCAATCGATTGAGCTGTTGATCTTGGCTTGTCTTTAGTCATAGGGGTATTGTTAGTTTTTTTTTTTCTGTCTTGTGTTCGTATGTTTGCTAACAGACAAGGAAGAACTGGAAGAGATTGGTGTTTTGCTTTGTATGATCAACCGCCTTCTCTGTCGTGCCTTACTGGCCTTAGTATACATATGACCCTCAGGTTTGTCCATCTACAACAATGTTAACAGTGAGAGTGTTTAATGTTGAAATGTATATGAAAATTAAAAACAATGAAAGAGGGGCAACATACCTAAACATACAAAGTGATGGTGTTTTATGTTTAAATGAAGTTGTTAAACTATGAAGAAAACAAAACAAATTAAATGTTTATTATGTTAAATCAGAAAGTACAAATATATATAAAATAATAGTAGATTAACACGTGATAGTTTGTTTTAAGTTGGATTGGAGAGAAAGCTAAGATTGAACCAAAAGGCTGAGGCAGCTTAGCTGTGACTCTGAGTTTATACGTGTGTGACAGTGAATACTGTTGCTTCCTAACCAAAGTAGTAATGCATTAAATGCAATGCAAGCATACCACATAGAAAAAGTTGACAAGGTCAAATCACACAATTGTATAGCTGTTAAAGTTCTATGTATGTAATGTCTATATTACGATAGGTGAATGATATCTGAATAGCTAGTTTGTGGATACATTGTTGTGTAGTATGATATGGTCATTAGAAACTTGCCTTTTGAAATCTTAATATATATATATATATATATATATATATCATTCTCATACATGTCATTCTCATGTTTATAATATATATATTTTCTGGACATGGTTGGATAATTGATCTAGGGTTGATTTACGACATAAAAGAATGTTTATACTTCACGGTATGGACTCAAACTTTGAAGTTATATACATTTGTAGCCATCAACAGCGCATATGAAGATATTTATTTAAATCCTGCTGATAAAAAAGAAACATTTACTAATAAGATCCTTGTTGCATAATGTGGACATTAATAGATGCATAATATAAGATTAGTGTTACACAACATTGTCTTGGATAAGATGTCTGGTATTACTTGGACTTAGTATATGAGCCAAGTTAATACATTAGGATCATTACACCACAAAGCAACAAAGTCTTAAAATCCTACACATAAAATATTTATAACCAAAAATTGAGACTTAATTCTCAAATATTTCATTGGTAGCACAAAACTTAGAGCACGATGTATCATAGGTTAAAAAACCATCACTTATTTTCGGTCTTGATGAGTTTGACCCTCTTGGATGAGGAATGTTTTGCAGGGGTAATTCATCATGGGAACCTGGTGGAGGAAGGACATGAGTATGGATGAGCTTATCAGGAGTGATTTCCTCAAATGACTTAACTTTGCTTGGTGGAGTTGTTGTCTTGTGGCTCATAGGTGTCATTTGGCTAAGACTCTCAGGTTCATTCTCAGCAGTCCCAGACAGGTCAGGCTATAACAAATAACCAATGGTTAGAATGTATTTTGGCAGCAAATATTTAAGCAGAATTTATAAAAAAATATTCGATCCATGTTAAAATATGATGTACTTACCAGAGACATGGTACCATCTTCTGTGATGGAAAGATCATCAGAAGGTTTATCAACAACTTCAGTGGATTGAGATGGCAAAGCTAGAACCTATATAGATTATAATAAACATGATGGCAGACATTATAGCCCATACTGAACTTAATTCAAAGTAGCAAACAATTAGCCATATGTTATAGTTGAATAAGCATATACTGGAGAAGTAATAAATTTTGATATGATTAGCCAAGCAAGATCAGTTCCATCTTTGCAACAAATTACAGAGCTTGTCTTCCACTTACGTTGCCATTTCACTTTAAACACCAAGATCTTTTCATTAAGGCTATCGATCAAGAGAGGATACTCTAGGCGATTCGTGATACCGGCCTGCAAAGTTTTGGTGACCTATTAATGTTAAAATTTAATAGGGATAAGACAATGGCTAGTTCAAGATAAATGTGATTTTTAAACATGATATAACCTCAATCATGTTCATCCGGAGCTGAGCAGCTGAAATCCCCAACAACTGAGAGACCTCACGGTCCCAAAGAACAAAAGTACCCTTAACATCTTCATAGGATACCTCAAGTTCAAGCCTGTACCTTAACAACCATGAAATTTATAGATTAATGAAAAGCATTAAAAACTTGTGACAACACAGAAGCTGGTCATGATATTTAGTAAAATGTTTGAAAATTATCATGTTTGTATACATTACAATCTCTGTTTCAGTGTTATGGCCAGAATCACATGTATAGGGAGGTTTTTCACCTTTCGCTATCTTTGGACACTTGCAGCAAGCCAAGTAATACCAGCCAAATTTAGTTGAGTTGACCTTTTCAACTTTAACAACAGTAACACAATAAGAAATCTACATAACATAAAATTGTTATCAGGAGGTTGAATCGGGTTGTTTGATGCAAAAATATATTCCAACAAAAAGAAACACAAATGTTGAATGAAATGAAGAAAAAACTGATCAAGTTGAATAATATTAGACAGAGGCATGATAAGATTATTAGCAAAAATTTCATCTTCCTTATTGAATTGAGACCCAGAATATGTTTGTGTACACACGATCTGTGTTTGTGACTCGTGAGTTCTTCTTTAGGCAAACTAAAAGTCAAAATAACAAAATTGCAATGATTGTACAGGAACTCATTGCTAATTCAGTGCAAAACACACTGCATGTAGTTGTCTTCTGACCTTTCCTTGAAATGTTGAATCTCAGGAATATCCTCATTGATAAACAACTTTGTCGCACCATATGTGTTTGTAACTCTAAGTGGGTAACGACCTACAAATGCTTAACTTATTAAAAGAGGATAACTGATAGTATATATAGGTTGTTTCATTTGTAAACGTGTAATATTTTGCAAACCTTCTTCCTTGACTTTGGCATACTTCAACATCACAACGATTGGACCTACTTCCTTCCGTTCATTGCTGAACTTGATAAACTTTGCAGCACATTCCTCCCAAAGAATACAGTTCAAAGGTATGTCACTACAACATTCAAATTTATTAGATAATGTCACTGCAACATTCAAATTCATGAGATAATGAGTAGAAAGTTATATCAATGATATTAAACCATAAATATGTTTGTATGTTTGATACCTTAAGTCTTTCAACAGAAAGTTAACTTGAAGTTTCTTTGAAGTTCCTTCACTCATTTGACAATAACCCATCTCATGAACAAATCCAATAACATCTATACATTAAAGTGTGTGTTAATCCACTTAGGAAGTATACTATTTACAGGTTTTCCCAAATAATGAAGTCAGAACAGTGGGAAAAAAACTTACGAATTAAAAGATCAGAGCGCCATCTGCCAGCAATTATTTCAGCAAAAGGCTTGAACTTCAAAGCAACTTCAAGTATTTCATGAACGTTGACTTGTTCAGCAGTAGTTCCACCAGTCCATTTCAGTTTGTACTTATGAACAGAAGCCTTGAACACCAAATCATTGGACTGAACCTGAAAGTTACTTAAAGTATATGTATTTTTTTCTTGAATGATCTTTTCATATTGAGCTTTGTACGCAGTTGGAATCATAACTTGAATGTCATTTCCCCGAGACAACAAATGAAAGTGTTAAGTCAAAAGGGTTAAATTCCCACTTATATTCAGGTATAAAGAATATTACCTTAGAATCAACAATGATCATTTCTGAGTGTTCCTTTCCGTCTTTAACCACCGTCCATTTGTCCAACACCTTAACAACCAGTTGCAACACGAAATATTTGTAAATGATAAACATTGAAATGAGTCCACAACAAATTATATATGGATAGATATACGCTTATATTAAGGCAAAGATCGAAACAAAACACGTATTTTGTTTTATAACGAAAAATTAACAGAAACGAATGAAAGAAAATAACACACAACATAGAAGATGAAACGAAATATAAACGCAAAAGCTTACCAGGAAAAGGAGAAAGATGGATTGTTGAAAGAATGAAGTGGACCTTCAGAAGCTTAGAGAAGGTTAGTTTGAAATTTGAAAATATTTTAGGAGTGAAGTATGATATAAGTAGTGGTATTGATAAGAGTGAAGTATTGAGAAGACTGACCAAATAGACCGTTTTGACGTCTGAGTGTGTACTTTTCTCTAAAGCAAAGTTGAAGTAGTTAGTCCATATAGGAAGGAACTGTCAGTTTCAAGTTGGAATGGAAGTACAAAGGGTGATATGCAGTGCAAGGAAACCGAACGATGGGAAACATATAAGATATGGTTGGAAAAAGCAAAATGAAGACATGTTTTAGCCTTAAATGAGGCACGTGGCAGAAGGACAATGAAGGACAGAATTTGATTTTCCACAACATACTATGTTCTTATTATTAAAAGAGGATGGCATTATCCTTATGGTATTCAACTTCTTTATGGATATCTTATCAATTTTTCAAGTCATTTACATGTTCTATTGGGACAAGTCAAATCTTGAAACAACCTCAGGGTTTGTTGAACTTAGAATGCACATGATGGATGGAATTTGTTAATTTCTATTGCATTTTTATCAAACAAATTAAAATAGTTTCCATATTTTAAGACTTAAGTAATATTTTGTGACTTTTTATAAAATTAATTATCGTAAAATGATTATTGATGTGTGTTAATATAAATTATGAACACTAGAAATACCAATCCTTCTTGATTAACTGAATTTCACCCATGTAAAATAAAAAATAAGACCTATCTTGCCATAATTTTACAAGCTTGTGGGTTTTTTGTGACCAAATTCTTGGGGTCATTTTGCATGATGTACATTATATTATAGGTTTAAATGTAGTTTTAACCCCTTAAGATTGACAATTGTTTGATTTAGACTCCAAGTTTCAATTGCTCATTTTGACCTCAAGCTTTACAATTGTCTTCTCCCAAGTTTCAATTGTTTGATATTAGCTCCCAAGTTCCTTTTGCATTTGTCGGTCCCTCATAGATATTTTAACTGAAAAAATATGATGTGGCAATTCTTTTACAAGTGAGTTGTTAATATTCAAGTCCCATAATTTAAGCACCAAACATCTTGTAGCATAACAAAGAAAAAAATATTTAATCCCTACATTGATAACAATGACTTTCTCCTTGAGTCCTTACCCATTATGATCAAAAGTATGCTAAGGGACCTAGAATTGAAACATCTAACACATGAACTTCTACTTGGCAGGCAACGGAGTATCTCAAGATTGACCTTACAATCTACAACCACTTAGCCAAGAGATTTGGTTAGGTGGATGCCATTATAAACATGTAATTTAATGCAAATAATTATCCTTCAAACTTCTATGCTTAATTATGAAGAATAGTTTTAAAAGGCTACAATCTAACGGCATGAACAATTTAAGTTGTTAGTTTTGTCAACATCTCAACATGTACTAGAAACTAAATATCTTCATATTGATCATGTTTTCTACTATTGGAAAGACTACAACTTCAAGTACCTACTTATCGTTAAAAGAAAAAAAAGAAAGAAATGCGTACTTATGGCTACTTATGGCTAATATTAAATATTGAATTATGATGTTAAGAGAAACTAGCAACAAACTCGTACGAAACATGATTATGAGGAATAAAAATTCATAATTAATTAATCGTTCTTTTAAAAACTAAAAAATTTAGTGATGGAGGTTCTTATGAATTATGATGTTATAAACATGCTAGGAAAATTAGGGAACGAAATTTCACTCGTGAGTATATGCTTACTCATAGCAAAATTGCGAATTTGCAGGTTTTGGTTGAAAAATCAAAATAAATCGAGGCACAGTTAGAATACTACGAAACTTTGTAGACATGTCTATGTATTTTTATATAGTTGTTTGCAAAACAAAACAAAAAAACAACACAATTTGATAAGAGAACCTTTGTGAAGATGAAGCTTAATTCTACAATACAATTTCTTTTAGTTTTTCAGTAATACAAGTTTTTTTCTTTAAATTCAATTTCTTTTGTTCCTAACAAACCATTTTTTTAACAAGCCAAAATGAGATATATATTAACAAACAACAAATAGACCCTCCAACATAAGGTGTACTAGAGAGACTACAAAAGTTTACAAAAATACAAACCGAACAAAAGCGGCATCAACCAATGCCCAAACAAGCTAAAGGATCATGCGACCACAAATGATAGCTGAAGGGAAAGGTAGCATACTTAGCCTTCAGCCACCAAAAGGAAATCAATTGAACTTTGTCTAACAATTAAGATATAGATCTTTCTTTTAATTTAAAAAACATATTATTTCTTTCTGTCCACAAGACCCACACAGATGCAAGCCAAAGTAACTGTAAAAAATTCCTGCGAGCACGAGAACCTCCTGCGGAGTGAGAAAATTGAATAAAATGATCCAATACATGATTAGGATCCACCGAATAAAAACCAATCCACCTCCAACACATGCTGAGCTGTCTCATTGGTGCCGCAACCAGTAAGACAAAAATGACCATATGGTAAAATGATACCGCTTCAAACCAAGTTATCCTTTGTCGGTAATCGGTTTTGCAAAAGGCGCCAAGCACAAATAGACACCTTTAGCGGAACCTGCTTGTGCCAAACTATGTCCATGATCGTAACCAAGTGTTGATCCTCCTGCTGAGTGAGCAACTGATAGGCACCGCGAACAGTGTAACCATCACCTTGATTGGGCAGCCACATCCAAACATCCGGACTATCAACCTGTAAAAAGACATCAAGTAACATAGTCCTACATTCCTCTACCAACTTGTCCTCCCAGGCAAACAACCTCCGCCGCCATTTCCAAGCGTCACCACCTTCCCCCCAGCCTAAAGCACACATCTCAGCCACCGACTTCGTCCTATGATCAGACAAAAGGTAAAGACGACCAAATCTCTCACACAGAGGCACATTCCTTACCCACCTATCCGTCCAGAAAAGAGTATCAACACCATTACCCACCTTCCTCTTCACATTCTCCGCAAACCACCTAACCCCTTTTTCCCCCCCAAACCATCACAAATGCACCATACCTCTCTCCACCAGGAAGAACAGTGACGTCCTCCCTGCTGCAGACCCCCCGAAAACCATTAAAATTGGTTCTACTCTGCTGGTTCCTGAATGTGTTTTAACATAGATTACAATTTTTAAACCCAAAACTCATTTTCATTTCAGAGTTCAGATCATATGACGTAAACGGTGTTTAGTTAATCATAGGTAACATAAATTATCAATTGGTGTATTTTCCTTTGAGACAATTGAATATGATGTATATACATTATATGAATATTATTTTTCCTCCCCAAGTATCATAATCGAGTAACTTTTTGATATTTCCATCGATAAATGATACGTAAGAGTAACTAAATGGTATCTTTCTCATCTAATTTTTTTATGAGACCAAATTATTATTGTTGATATATACTTTTTGACCAAAATATTATTGAAATATTCTCAAAACTCACAATTTTGACTTAATATAACTTTTTATAATAACCATGATGATACTAACTTTTTATATTCACAATTGTTTGATATTCCCATTGCTTATAAGGCTATTAAAGCCTCCCCAAGCTCAACACATAGCAAAAAAAATAAAACAAACGGAGGAGAAAGAAAAAAAAAACCTAAAAAAACATTGATTTTTTCTTTCTTTTTGATTCTCCGATGTTCTAAGATCGATCTTACGTTGATTGTTTGTCAATTGGGAATTTATATTAAAAATTAAAACTTTTTGATCGATTTTCTGATCTGTGATTGACTTTGAAGCTTTGTTATGTAATTGAATTCAACTGGGTAGTTTTAATTTTAATTTTTTTTTCAACTGGGTTTGTTCTATTAAGATTACTTGTGCATGTTTTTGGACAGTGTTATTCATATTAATTTTTCATTGTTTCAGGAAATTATTCAACGTAGATTGTATTACAGAGATTTAGAGGTAAAAAATTTTCACTTGTTAAATTCATATGCAATCACTTGGAACCAAACATACACTTAGATGCGTGGATTTGGCTACTTTTGTATGCTTGTTAACTGGTTTATGTTTCTTCATTGGATTGGTTCATTTGATGCGGAGAACATTGAACTCACTACAATAAGTAATCAGGCCGTTTTTGGAGATGTGCAAACAACTCTAGTGAGCTGGGTCTCCAAAATTTTAAGTCTTCAAAATATTTTCACGGACCAATACCCCCACTTAAAAAAAAAAAACTTAGTTCCAGCCAAAAAAATTAGAAACGCATTCCTTCCTTTTTCTCTTCTTCACTCCAGAAAGTCAAGTCAGAAAGGCTCTTCTTTCTTCTTCCACCACTCTCCGCCGCGTCCCCTCTCACCACCACCACCACCACTGCCGCGCGCCGCCTCATTCGTCACCTCACCCCCAATCCAACAAAAGGGGAAAAAAGGGGAAAACGGAATTGAAGAGGAAACACGGGAAAGGGAAATCGAAATTGAAGGTTAGTTTGAAAATTGATTCTTCTTTCCTCTTATCTAATTGCTAATTACTTATTATTCTTTGCTAATTTCACTGTTATTATGTTGATTTTATTGTATTTGCAAATTGTGAAATTTTACTGTATGGGTATAATCTTGTTAGTTTTCACTGTTAGTTTGAAATTGTGAAATTTCACTCAATGCCTTAGTTCTGTATGCGTTTCCTTTATTTGCTATTTGCTAACTACTAATTATCTCTCAATTTTATTTACTGGTTCAGCTTCAACGCTGCGGAATTGCTCAAGAACAGTCAGAAATTTCAGGTTCTATGTTTTTTTCAATCTTCCTCTATGCCTCCTGAATCCTAAAATGCCACCTAAGTTCAGAAAGTTTGATTCTGGATTTGAGAAGAGTAAGAATAGGAAAAGAGTTGATGAGTTAATTAAATCCCAAAAGAGATCTTACTATTGTGAAGGGTCGTAAAGATAAATCTTCTAGACGTTTTACGGCTAATTTGTATACTAGAACTTTATCAAATGGAGAGAAGTGTGATAGAAATTAGCTTTTTTATGTTTAGGGGTATTATTTTCAATCTAAATAGAAGATTACTCTTTTAAGAACCAATTGCATTTTTATTTTATTAAGGGTCCACTTTTACTATGAGAGCCGGGCCACAAATTTCATAGAGGCGGCCCTGAATCCATGCCAGCTTCCACTGAGCTTTTAAGGCATGCATGTTCCCTTTCTTTTTTTTCCCGTTTTAATCTTTAATTGTTTTTGGACTGTGTATATGTTGGTGATATACAAGCAAAACCAAGTATTGAAAATCTTTGTATGAGCTAGCTACTGAACTGTGAGTCTTTGCCCCAATTATATGTCCATATGACTTAATAAATAGACCAATAATGTTAAGTCTAAATGGATTGGATATACCATAATATCTAATGGGTTTTGTTTTTTATTTGTGGTTTGCAATGATTTTTCCAAGAAGAAATTTTTGGACTTACGATACATTGTATTCGCAATGATACACCGGCAGTGTTGAGTGTAAGAGTTCTTGCATTATAACTAGTAATCACCACATTATTTTGGACTTAAGAATTACACGTGACCATTATGATGATTTGTGATCAATCAATAAATAGTATACAACAAAAAAAAAGTAGAAAAGAAAATGAAATTAATATGTTCCCTTTTTTTTTTTCATTAAAACAAAACAGTAATTTATTTGTTTGGCTTCTAACGAGTTTTTCAGTAATACAAGTTTTTCTTTCTTTAAATTCAATTTCTTTGGTTCCTAACAAACCATTAAAACTGGTTGCGGCTCTGCTGGTCCTGGTTGTGTCTTAACACAGATTACAATTTTTTAACCCAGAACTCATTTTCATTTCAGAGTTCAGATCATGACGTAAACGGTGTGTAGTTAATCATAGGTAACATAAATTATCAACTGGTTTATTTTTCTCTGAGGCAATTAAGGAATTCCAATACTTGGTGAAATGGTCTGAGTACCTTATATTGAAAAGCCATCAGTTTGACCAGCCATTTTCATGTTGACGAATCATCAAATGCTGAACATCAAGTTTAGGTGAAAGCAAGCTCCCTATTTCAAAGGGTCTATAATACATATTTTTCTTATGACATGCATTTTGTATTTTATTTGTTATTTGATGTTGATTGTGGACAATATAACTCGATGTTTGCATGAGTTTCATAATGTCTTGTGTACCTGGTATAAGAAGCTGTAATCAATTTGTAGGATGAACTGCTGATCTCATCTGCTTTGATCTTTGCGGAAAGAAAAGGCCCTGAAAGCAGAAGATATTCTCAATTCATCAGAATATTATCTAATCTTCTTGTAGAAAATGGCTGCCGAAGATAATAAGGATCTTATTGAAATCGTTGAAAACTTGAACTCAATCGATGTTGCTAAATATATGAATTTTGTCAGTGCCCCACAAGCTGGTGCTATAGCTACATTTTCAGGCACCACTCGTGACACTTTTGACGGAAAAACAGTCGTGGAGTTGATATATGAAGCTTACATTCCAATGGCAATACGTTGTATCAAGTCCGTCTGTTCATCTGCTAGAGAATCCTGGAATCTACATTCCATTGCTGTTGCTCACCGGCTAGGTACAGTACCTGTTGGAGGAACGAGTGTCTTCATTGCAGTGTCATCTGTCCACAGGGCTGATGCGCTTGAGGCATGTAGATATTTGATAGACGAGATAAAAGCAACAGTTCCTATTTGGAAAAAAGAGGTTTATTCAAATGGCGAGGTCTGGAAAGAGAACACCGAATTCTTGGACAGAAGGTCTGAGCTTGGTAAAAAGGATGTAGTTGTAGATTGCTCTGTGAAAAAGTCAGAAATTAAGGAGCATAGCAAAAAGCTTTGTTGCGGGAATAAGGTTCGGGTTAACGATGAAGGTAGCAAGGAGTAAAGTCAACTTTGGGGATCAAAAATATACAAAGGGTGATTTCTATAATTTAACATTAGCTTGCAAAACATTTCTCTCTTCCATCGTTTTTGTATTTAAGCTTTGAAATCAATAAACCTGTCCATCTCTTGGCACTAATATTATCAATCTTGTTATTTAACTTCTTTTACTGAGATCCCTCAAAAGAAAATTCCTTTATTGAGATGTCATTTCCATCACAGTCAGAAGGAAAAAAAAAAATGAATTTTCAACATTGGCGCGAGAGGGATACAGAGAAATAATGTTAATAGAGAATTGTATAATACATGTTATGATGTTGTTGGGACATCTAATTCTGTCAAATTTATTTTTTATTGGTGAGCATAGGTGATGGTGATGAAAGCAAGAAAATAATATTACACAGTTCCAACTTCCAATAATTGTGATGAAGTTTTCAATTGATCTTGCACAAAGATAACATTAGTTTGCAGGAAAAGAAGTTATCAAAACATAACTGCTGTCAAACTTGAAAAATTGAAAGAAGAAAAAAAGACAATGAGGCTACATCAAAAGAGGAGAAGTGAAAAAACAGAACCTCTCTCTTTCTCTTTAGTTCCTTTTTTTTCGGTCAATTAGCCTAGTGACTCTTTTCCTTTAGTTCCTAATCAAGACTAAAATTATTTAACATTTGATAGATTGCTGATCCACAAGAGAAAAACATCACCATCTCTTGGTACATCTTTTTTAATATGCAGGATGGATAGACAGTTGATCATGAAATTGAAAGAATATTTTATTTTTTAAAGCTGTCATTTACATGGTAAGTGGTCTTTAGTCATTTAAATAAGATTGGCACTCAAAACAGTCAAAAGGAATAAGAGATTTTATTGACAGTAAATGCATGTTGGTAGCATCATGAAGTTCCCACAGATACCTAACTTTTCTGCCATTGGTGCCGATCTGAGTTTGAGGAAAAGTTCATAAACCCTAGTCCAGAATGAGGTTGGTTTTTTCTACCTTAGAGGTTTACTCTATTCTTGAAATGCATTTTAGGATGAGGAGGCTGTTATCGGAAACACTAGGGACCATCCTTAAGGACATTTTCAGCACTCCTTGTAGATAACCAAGCGATGTAGATTTTTTCCCTGGCTATTGAATCTCAACCAGATTCTTGTGGCGCCAAGAGCTCACAATCTTTTGTTTAAAGGGCCGTTCATTGAAATATTTGTTGGACAAAAGCTTTTCAGCTAGAGATTGATCGAAAACTTGTATGTATCACATTGGATGAGATATATGACTTTAAAAAGTCTTTCTAAATCAGAGACGTGTTTGACCATATGAGTCAGTTTTTGTAGGGTTAAGTTAGCTACAACCTAATTTTTAAAATGGTATAAAAGTCTTTTCACGACCCGTTATACTTTCCTTTATCGGATCACTTGTTGTCACACTCCATATGTCTAGTCTTGAGCACGAGTAGGGTATATCAAGAGTTAAACATTACATGAGATATATAACTTGAGAGGGAAAAAAAAGGTAAGTGAAAAACATCTCTCACTATACAAATCGATTTTGTAGAATTGATTTAGACCCCTATGTTCGACCGTCTCAATTTCATCAAACAATGGTATCCACTTCTTCCTTTGAAAGATTGGTGTTCCTCACATGCTCCATTGTGAGGATGAAAACAAACTAGAGAGACAAAAGACAAACAAGCATAGGACATAGAAGGAAAATAGAAACTAGAACAATCTAAGATAGAAAATCCAAAAGACAATGGGGTCCAAGATTACATGGGAAGAGACCCGCCACCCGGAACCCTAGGAGCCCACTTGAAGTACCAGGTTGAGGATATTCAAAAATTTAAAATCCTAACTAAAGCAAATATCAATCACAAAGTTATTTTCCCACTGAATACTCTGTTTCCCATAATTACAAACTCAACACGCTATTCACACATTATGATTTTGTCTCTTGTCCTCTTTGGATCGACGTACATGTGATTCTTGATGAAGAGCTAGAAATTTTTGGCATTTCTACTTAAATAAACTTTGTTTTATAACTAGTTATAATTTTATTAATAATGATGTTCACTAAAGTATGAAGGAAGACACACTCTACTCAACTACTTTGAAGGATTACAAATGGCTTACACCTATATCATGTGTTACCAACAAGCAAAAATACAAGACTCTAACTATCAAACAACAAATCAGTTCCATCAGACCACAAGACACCTCTATAAAGTATACACTCTGGCGCCACATTTAAAAGCCTTCAATTTGATTCTTAACTATAACCATACCTCTTATTTAGAGTCCATTTGTTGCAATTTTTTTAAAAATAATTTTAAGTGTTTCATCTTTTTATAACGTTTTTAAAAAGAGAATTTTTAGAAAAATTGATTTAAATATCAACCAAAAATATTTTAAGTATTTCATCAACCACTTTTAAAATAGGAGAGAGTGATAATTTAGAGGTTAAAGTGATAGATTGAGTATAGCATAAGGCTTAAAATAATGAATTTGTTAAGAATCAATTAGTCAACTAGAATTTATTAGTAGTATTAATATTATAATTAACAATATTCATTACGCTATCAATTGTAGTCAACTCATATGAATGTAAATATAATATAAGTATGGTCACATTAGACACACAAGCTCTCACACAAAATACATTCTTTACATGGTATCAGAGCAGTTTTGATTCTTTGACCCATCTTTGTGCTTCACCACCGCTATCGGCGGCGGCTTTTGCCGCCGGCAGCACTACCTTAGTTTTTTCTCTTTCCAATTTTGGCCGCATACAATTGTCCGTCGTTGTCAACTTCGGCGACCTTTCAATTAACCAATCATACCACTACGACCGCCTCCTCAAAACCAACCTACCCCAAGGAGATCATCGTCGACAATGATCTCCAGGGCCGTATCTGAGGCAGGGCGACCGTCCTAGGCCCCAAAAAATAAGTTCAAAATTTGGGCCCCAAAATATGAAATTAAGGGTTCATTAAGTAAAAAATATATTAGGAAATGCTTAAGCCATATACATTTTTATTAAAAAAAGGACATATTTGAGAATTGAATATCACATTTTCTAACGTAATAAAAACTATCAGATAGTTATTTTCACACATTAGGAATTCAATTTTTTTATATATATACTTATTAGTTAGGGTCCAAATTGTAGGTTAACTCGTAGGCCACCAGAATCTCAGAAAAGGCTCTGGTGATCACATGTGTACATCAGCCTATCAGGAGTTGCCTCGGCACACTAGTCCCACTGACGATTATTCCAGTGGCAACTCTTCCCACATAGGGATCATATTAGAGGTGACTTTTTTCCCACTGACGAAGATCATTCTAGTGATAACTCTTTCCACATATGAATCATATTAGTGGTGACTTTTCTTCCCACTAACGACGATCAATCCAGTGGTGACTCTTTTCCCATAGATAAATCACTAATTATGTCTTCTTTTCTCGTCAAAGAAGACACACATTTGACACACAAACTTTCACACACAATACATTCTTTACATGATTGATAATCGTTTAAGAGCTATTTAATATAGTTTTATAGTTTAGAGACTAAAAAGAAGAAAATGGTAATATGAAATCGATGGTTTATTCTTTTCTAATTTTATTCCTATTCACACAATATGATTTTGTATACTTGTGGTTGAGATCATGTGGTATGAGATGGCGGATATCTCCCATCCGTCGGTGTATTCTAGATATTTATTTATGACTTGTGTAGTTTCATTTTCAGGAGAATGCTTGAACAAAAATTGAATGGACGTGATAACCATATTGAACCATAGCCAGGTCTGTCTTATTAATTAATATGCTAAAAGATGGGCAAGTCCAAACCTACATGATGTAGATAGATAGTGGTGATTAAAATGTCTTATCGTACCTATTCAACTTAGTGGTGGGGACAAGTTGTCAACTTAGTTTTAATAACAACCAACAAGTTTGTGACTGGTATATAAACATAATATTAGAGGTGTGAAGTTACTGCCAGATGAAGATTCAAAGAATAAAAATCAAGAGACTTGAAAAAAAATAGAAAACATGCATGTTGAAAGTTATTGTGTCATTGGTATAATCATAGGAATGTTCTTAGGTGCCAGTTGCGATGAAATATATCTCAAATTATACATCAAAAGTATATGATTGTGAGGCTATAATTAACTCGTTTTATAGCTTTCTCGTCAACATCAAGAGCGATCTTGTTCACATTTGCGGTGGAATTCTATACATTCTTTTTTTGGTCAAGGAATTCTGTACATTCTAAACCACACGATTTACCACTGTCTCGATGAGCTATGGAGCCCGTTTGTTATAACTTTTTTAACAAAAAAAAATATTTTTTTTTAAAAAGTAATCATTTTTAAGAGTATTGAATTTGTTTTTTTTGTTACAATGCTAAACAAAACAAGCAAAAAAAAAGAGAACAGAAAAACAAACTACTCGAGAAAAAAAGTTCCAGCTGCGTCAATCTTTAGAAAACTTTGAAGGTCTTCGGGAGGTGAAGCGTGAAAGGAAAAATCAATATCTGATGAAGCTTCAAACTTGGCCAAAAAGTCCACACATTGGTTCCCTTCTCTTAAAGTATGTCAGATAGTAACATTAATTTGATTAATGATTTCCTTGATGCCTTGGATCAACACTGCATAAGTATGAAACTTCGATGGAGGGCCTTTGATGAGATTAATACAGTGCAGAGAGTCAGAATAACAAACAAGATCAGCTATTGCCATTTCTTTCGCCTGAAAAAGTCCATGGTAAATTGCCAAAAGCTCCGCTTGGAGAATATCAGCTGAATTTTGGATGAAACCAAAGAATCCTGACAAATAGAACCCATCATAATTACGCAAGAGGCCACCAAAACCAGCCCTAGTAGGTGAGCCAAGACAACTTCCATCAACATTAAGGATTACATTAGGATGATTGTTATGATTCCATTTGTTTGTGACAGTTTTTTTTTAAAAATGAGAATTTAAAAAAAAATCTAAAAACAGTTTCAAATAAGAAACTGTTAAGAGTAGCTTCTCAAAAAATAGATTTTTTTTAGAGGTGAGGGCCTGGTTGTTACGGATTAAAATAAAAGTGATTTTGACATAAAATAATTTAGAAATTATTTTTTAGAGATTTATAAAAAATCATAATCAATTTTGCGTTTGTTTACGGTAATAAAAATCACTTTTTTAAACTAAATAATTTAGTTTGTTCGGATACAACTATATAAAAGAGATTTTTTGTTACAAAATTAGTTTAATTTTTTGAACTATATTTTCTCTCTCCTCTAAAAGATATATTTTTTTAGAAGCTGCTCTTAGAGCCCGTTTGTTATAACTTTTTAACAAAAAAAATCACTTTTTTTTAAAAAAAAATAATCACTTTTAAGAGTATTCCATCCGTTTGTCATAACTTTTTTAAAAAATTAGAATCTAAAAAAATAATCTAAAAACAACTTCAAAATAAGAAGTTGTTAAGAGTAGCTTCTAAAAAAATAGATTTTTTTAGTGGTGAGGATCTGTTTGTTACAGATTAAAATAAAAATGATTTTGACATAAAATAATTTAGAGATTACTTTTTAGAGATTTTATAAAAAAATCAGAATCTATTTTGCGTTAGTTTACAATAATAAAAATCACTTTTTTTAAATAAATAATTTAGTTTGTTTGGATACAACTATATAAAAGAGATTTTTTTGTTACAAAATTAGTTCAATCTTTTGAACCACACTAGTACTTGGACCCGTGTAATGAACATAAAGTTTAATGTATCATTGACTAATAAATATGGTAGTTGAGCATAAAATGTTATAATAATTGTTGTTTTGCATGAGTTATTGCTTCCAAAAGACAACAACACAAAAACAACGACAACCAAGCATTATTTCACTAAGTGGGTTGACTACATGGATCGAAATATGTCATATTGTTTTGTCATAAATGATATTTAGATTCAACTTGTTAATCTATAAACCTTTCCTAATAGTTTCTCTTATAGTTTTTCTAGATTTTCCTATACCTCTTGTAATCTTTTTATCCTTTATTTGATTTACTTTTCTTACTACAAAATCTACATGTCTTCTCTCTACATGTCCAAAGCACGTAAGTCTGTTTTACACAATATTTTATATTATAGGTGCTACCCCATTTATCTCTATAATGTTGTCATTTATAATCTTATATCATCTAGTCTTACCACACATCCAACGCAACATCCTCATCTTCGCTACACTTATTTTATTTTCGTGTTGGTTCTTAACCGCCCAACACTCTGTTCCATAAAACATCGTTGGTCTGACAACTGTATGATGTTTTTTCCCTTCAACTTGAATGGTACTTTTGTATCACATAAAACACTTGAGGCTCTTCTCTATTTCAACCATCCAACTTGAATACGGTGATTTACATATGCTTTTATTTCTTCGTCATTTTGTACTATGGACCCAAGATATTTGAACTGTGTAACTTGTATAATATGATATCCAACTTTCATGTCTAAGGTAGAACTACTTCGCTTTTTGCTAAAATTACATTACATATACTCTGTCTTTCTTCTACTCATTCGAAAGCCATACGCTTCTAAGGCTAGTCTCCAAGTCTCCGACATCCCATTCAATTCCTCCCTCGACGCTTCTAGGGCTTATCACATCAGAGAGATTGTTGATAATAATTATTTAAAATCTTTTGTTGACTCTATTACAATATAATAGATCCAAAAATATAGATAAAAAAATACATCAACGAATGTAATTATCAATTAAAGAACAATTTTCAAATTTATGCATGATAGTGAATTTAGGTTCAATTAGGTAAAATAGATATAAAATTACAATATTAACCCTACTTATAGCTCAAAAATATTGGTTAAGAGACTTAAGAACTTTTATATATAAGATAAAATATGCGATCATTTTCTAAAAAAATAAAGAAAGAGCAAAAATATTAGGAAGGAAATTTGCAACAAATTTTTCGGTTGCAAAAAGTTGTCTAAGAGACCTAAGAACTTTTATATATAAGATATGCAATCATTTTCTAAAAAAAATAAAGAAAGAGACAAAATTAGGAAGGAAATTTGCAACAATTTTTTTTGCTCCAAAAAACTGTCTAAAAGACCTATGAACTTTTATATATCAGATATGCGATCATTTTCTAAAAAAATAAAGAAAGAACAAAATTTTTGGAAGGAAATTTGAAACAACATTTTTGCCTCCAAAAAGTTGTCTAAGAGACTTGAGAACTTTTATATATAAGATTTCTAAAAAATTAAGAAAGAGGAAAAAATTATGAAGGAAATTTGAGACAACTGTTTTGGCTCCAAAAAGTTGTCTAAGAAACTTAAACACATTTATATATAAGATATGCGATCATTTTCTAAAAAAAATAAAGTAAGAGCAAAAAATTAGGAAGAAACTTTGTAACAACTTTTTTGCCTCCAAAAATTTATCTAAGATACTTAAGAACTTTTATATATAAGATACGCGATCATTTTGTAAAAAATTAAGAAAGAGGAAAATATTATGAAGGAAATTTGAGACAACTATTTTGGCTGATATGACCAGATTCCCCACAGTTGTAAAAAAATCACATCCTTACTATTGCATTCTATAGCATTGTGTCCCGTCCTCCCTCACTTGAAACAAGTCAAAGTTGGATTCTTACATTCAGCAATACGATGTCCTGTAAACCCACACTTGTAACACCTCACGCCTCCCCCACCTTAACTAGACCCACCAACAACCTTCTCCTCTCCCTTATCAGCTGGAGTCACATACGGTTTACCACGATCCTGACCCTTACTCCTCTTGTCACTTGCACTCTTGTAGTAATTCGATCTAGCCCTGCTATCATCATCATAGATCCTAAACTTGTTAACCAACAACGAAAACACTCAAATCTCATGAAATCCAATGAATTGCTTGATCTCCGGACGCAATCCACTTTCAAACTTCACACACTTAGACACCTCAGCTCCCTCAACATTGTAATGCGGACAAAAGCGGGAAAGCTCCTCAAACTTAGCATCATAATCAGCAACAGACATATTCCCTTGCTTCAATTCAAGAAACTCAATCTCCTTCTTACTACAGACATCAGCTGGAAAATACTTTCCCAAAAACTCCTCCTTAACCACTTCCCAAGTGATAGCAGCACCAACAGCTTCTAACCTCTGACGAGTATTTGCCCACCATTACTCAGCTTCTTTCGCCAACATGTGTGTCACCAAACGGACCTTCTGCTCATCGGTAGTTGTCATAGCCCTGAAGATCCTCTCAACCCATTGCAGCCAAACTTGTGCACCTTCCGGGTTATACCTTCCCTTGAAATTAGGCGGGTTGTTCCTCATGAACCTTTCCAAACGATGCTCATCCACCCCTCCATTATGATTTTGTTGTCTCGCCATAGCATTGTTCGCTTGCATCAAAGCTTGTGCCACTGCAGTCATGGCATTCGCAATCGCTGACCATTCCTTCCAATCATCTCGTTCTCACATTCACAAATCGCCTATTAGAACGAAACAAGTATCGAAGGTATTCACATACCACTCATATACAAGGAAAATAAAGAAGTGTTGGCCCAGACTGGACCAACCAGACTTTGATACTAACTTGTAACACCCTAAACCCCACAACATATTATTGAATACTCATCATCATATATCATCAAATATTCCTCATCATATATAATTCAAGCACTCATCATTTAGACATCTTTATATCAACATATTTACATCAACACATCTATATCGCATCTTTATATCAACACATTTATAGCACATCTTACAACTATACATCATATTCACATCATTAAATGCACATCATTAAATAACTCATCGTCATATCACACAACATCATATCAACACATCGTTATATAATCACTTTATTTATATAACACATCATCATATCAACATTGTTATATCATCATATCAACATCGTCATATCATCATATCAACATATAATCACATCGTCATATAATCACTTCATTATATAACACATCTTCATTTAATCACACCATTATATAATCACTTCATCATATAATCATCTCCAATTATCGCATCAATCTCACATCATTAAACAATTCACAATTTACACATAGCCAAATAATTCATCATTTCCACCTCGTTAAATAACTAAACATTTACTCTTTATATGTGAAACAAATATTCTTCACCATACATCATCATATATTCATCAAGTAAATAACACACCCGTTCACACATCTTCAAATAACATTAATTCTCATATGCCACTAAAAAGGCTGTGCTGAAATTACATGAAAAATGCAGCATGAGCTATGTGAAGTATTTTGATTATAACTCAAGTTCGAGAAATCCAAATGGAGTCAAACCAAAGGCAAATGAAAGCTAACATACATATCTACAACTTTCATGAAGACACCTAAACCCAATTCAGAACAGAAAGGAGTGGAAAAACCAAATGAAATGGGATTCAAAATTACATGAAAAACGCAATATGACCTATGTGCAACATTTTGATTATAACTCAAGTTCTAGAAATCCAAATGGAGTCAAACCAAAGGCAAATGAAAGCTAACATACATATCTACAACTTTCATAAAGACACCTAAACCCAATTTAGAACAGAAAGGAGTGGAAAAGCCCAAAAACATAAAAATTAGAGTTCTAGGTAGTGAGAACATGCACGGTCGTGTGCCCATCTGGCACAACCGTGCGCCCCCCTGACAGCAAAATTGCTGTTTTTCAGCTTATTTCAAAACATGATTTTCAACTTTTAAGCTTCTCCAAGGCTCCTAAATCAACCCAAACTCACCCAAATCATCCAAAAACATTACCCATGATCAAAATACTTCAAATAAGCACTTACAACACATCAAAACATCAATCATGCATCAAATTTCATGAACTTCATTCATTTTAACATAAAACTCAAACACACCACATTAACACAATCACAACATGGATTTAACATATTAATTTTATGGATTCACAAATAATCACATACCCATAATCACAACAACATACTAGAGTACAAATTCAACACCAATTCATCATAAGAACATGAAATTAACAAGAATCATACAAACCCTTTTTCTACCCATTTGCTCATATAATCACAAATGTGAATAGAACTCACAATCTTATCTCTTGAATCTCCAAACTAGCCTCCCTCAAGCTTGGGTCTCCCTTTCTCCTTTGATTCTTTGACATATCCTCTTCACTCTCAACTTTGCCTCTTTCTCCAAATGCTCCTTACGAGCTCTAACGCTAATTCTCATAACACTACCATCTATTTATATCCTCTTGTTTGGGCTTGGTTTTCTCACATCTCTTAATGGACTTAGTTTCTATCATGTTTATTCTCCACAAATAAAACACTACTTAATCACTTCACTTAAACCTCCTATTTACTCATATACCTCTATTTCCTTAATTTCTCTTAAACTCTTATTTTCTAATAATAAACTAACCCATCAACTCAACCACATTATAATAAGACAACAAACAAATAAATCTCTAAATAATACCACTATTACTAATATCGCATAATATTAATATTAATCAACTAATAATAAAAATCGGGATGTGACAGACATCGCCAGTCCACATGAAATTTCTAATGCACCTTTTCAATATCTTTGATAAGAGAAACTAACCAAGGATAAATTAGGAGTTACAGAGGAGTATGTCGTGAACAACATATTTAACTAGCTGCACTCTTGTTGCAATAGATAACAAATATGCTTTCTTAGCATGAATTTTTGTTTTGATCTTGTCTTCAACAGGAAGGAAATGTATTGCCTTAGATTTGCCTTTGAAATTATGGACCCCCAGGTCAATGAAAGGCAAATTGTCAATTGTGAAGCCAAAAAAACTAGCAATGTGAGCATGTCTTTGATAAGATATTGAGCCATATTACACAATGGATTTTGAAGAATTTATTACTTGACCAAAAATTGTAGCATACATGTTGAAATTTTTTAGGAGAGAATCTATAGTTGCATTCTTTTCTTTGCAAAAGATCATGATAACATCAAGATATAGAATGTGGGAGGAAACATTCAAGTTTCTTGTTATTTGATATGTTTTATTTTCTTCTCATTATCCAGCTTAGTAATTCCTTCTCTAAGTACTTCTTTAGCTAGACAAAATAGTAGGGGTGATGGGGATCACCTTTGTCTATATGGTCCTTTTCTTGGTAGGGAGGTTCAATTTAGTGTCTGTTAGTTTTGGTGCTTGATGAGATGCATGGGGATGCACAACTTTTAGGTAGCTGCATGTTTTTCTTTTGTTTTTGTGTGTCGTAGAACATGTGGGTTTTTTTGTTATTTTGGTGGTTTTTTTGGAGCTTTCCGCCAGTTCACCCGGTCTATTGTATTTATGTTTTCACATCCGTCTCGACTTGAGTGAATGTGGTTTGTTATGAATAAAATTTGGATGTTAAAAAAATTGTTTTATATTTAAATTTAAATCCAATATGATTGTTCAATTGAGTGCATAATTTTGGATGTATGATCCTTGATTGTCTGATTTCTGAAAAATTGTGGATGAATATTCTATCGTGGTTAGGAATAAGTTGTATAATGACTAATAATTGTTTTATTCAAGCGGTTCAATTCACATAAATGGTTTCTCGTAAAAAAAAATGAATGGATGTTTTCATGCAATTTGGTTGACATTCATCTGATCAATTTGGAAGCATCGTAATTATGTGGTGTTTGGTAATCATGATGTCCTAACATATATACAACTTTGGACATGGTAAAACTTTTGGTATGGTTTTGGATCAAATCCAAAACTAATGATTTTTCATATGATTTCTATCAATGGAACACTCAACTATGTATCTCTTCGATCTTAGCACTCCTTATCCTTTGATTGTTAGTTTTTAATATATTATTTTTTGGTCTTTAAAAAAAACGTTAATTGTTGTAGGAAAAATTTAGAAGTGGTAAATGACAAAAGGGGAAATCGTAGACTATCTGCCGCCAACCACCTCCCTCCCTTTGTCTCTCATTCATTCATGCATTTGTGGTATGTGTTCAACCTCCATCTCCAATGAAATTACAATATTTCCTTTCAAAATTAATCGACCACTCAGTTTTTTAATTCATTCATCATTTTTAACAATACATGTATATTTAATAATTTATTTGGTTAAAAGAATATTTAATAATTATTTAATTAAAAATGGAAATAAAAAAGTTTGATAGTCATATTATAAACTAATTTCACGTTGAAATTTAATGGGACCCTCAATTTCATGCGGTTCAATTCACATATTTGGTTTCTCGTAAAAAAAAGTGAATGAATGTTTTCATGCAATTTGGTTGACATTCATCTGATCAATTTGGAAGCATCGTAATTATGTGGTGTTTGGTAATCATGTTGTCTTAACACATATACAACTTTTGACATGGTAAAACTTTTGGTATGGTCTTGTAACAAATCCAAAACTAAAATTTGTTCATATGATTTATATCAATAAGACACTCAACCCCTCATATGTTTAGGAGTAACTTTATTTGTAATTTGAGTTTCATATTTCCTTTTTGGTTTGAAGGTACCATTGTTTTAGTGCTATTTATGTAATTGATATAACTATATATCACTTCGACCTTAGTACTCCTCATCCTTTAATTGTTAGTTTTTAATATACTATTTTTTGGCCTTTTAAAAAAAATATTAATTCTTGTACTAACTTGTAAGAAAAATTAAGAAGTGGTAGAGGACAAAACGGAGAAATTGTAGACTATCCGCCAACCAGCCATCTCCCTCCCTTTGTCTCTCATGCATTCATGCATTTGTGGTATATGTGTTCAACTTCCTTCTCCAATGAAATTACAACATTTCCTTTCAAAATGAATCAACCACTCAATTTTTTATTTCAATCATTTTTAACAACACATGTACATTTAATAATTTAGTTGGTCAAAAGAATATTTAATAATTATTTAATTAAAAATGGAAATATAAATTTTAAAGAATATTTAATAATTTTTTTTTGAAGAAGTTTAATAATTATTTAATTAAAAATGGAAATAAAAAGTTTAATAGTCATATTATAAACTAATTTCACGTTGAAATTCATTAGGACCCCTCAATTTTTTTGGGGACCATATGTGCTTAATCAATCAAAGAAAGTGTGTGTTAAAAAATATATTGTTAGCATTATTCATAAAAATACCAAATTTTGGTGTAGCTTTTTTTTTATCTAATTTTACCATTTATTTAAAATTTAGTTATTTATAATTTTAAATTCAAATCATATCAAATTTGATCTAAATTTATATTTCAAATAAAATCTAATTATTAAACCAATTTTAACTAATTAAATTTAAATCCTGATTATATTTTTAATTAAAAATATTGTAATTAAAAAAATAACAATATTACATAAAATATAACAATAATAAATAATAATTTGCCTCCAAAATTTTAACTTTAGTATTTGCAAAAACCAATTATATTATTCACTCGAGTAAATCAAACAATCGTTGTCTCTGTTAGCTTAACTCAATTGGTATGGACAGTCTATAATATATGCAGGGCTGTTTCGAACCTTGGAGACTTCATCTATTGACCTTAATAGGGTGAATGTCTAACTACTAAACTCCTTGACAAAAAAAATCAAACGAACGTTATGGTTCCCACTTCGTTCAAATAACATTAATGTTATAAAACTAAATCAAATAAACAATGCTAAAATAACTAATAATGAATTTGTCAAGGTGGTAAGTAATTTTGTTCCCAATAATTTTTCTATCATGTGCAAGTTGATGCATATTAAGAAGTTTAAAGTAATAAGTTTGTATTGTAATTTGTGTATTTTATATTAAATATATAAATTTTAAATAAATAATTATTGATTTCAATAAAAAGTTGTATGTTTAATTAAATGGTCACAGGTTCGATCTTTAACTCTTGTGTATAAAGAAAATTTAAAAAAATCACCTTTACCAAAAGTTCTTTGACGAAGATTAATCATTATTAAAGTGTCAAACTTCATATTTATAAGACCGTAAACCAAAAATAAATAATAGTAACACAAATATTATATTATAAAGTATAATAAATAAAATAAAATATACAGAGGTAGGTGTCGAAACCTCAATTCTTACATATTATACAATGTCTTTATCAACTGAATCATACTTACAGATACTCCCACTTTTTCACCATAAAATGAATTTCTAGTCAAAGTATTACTTAAAAAAAAATGTGAATAAAGAAACACATTAAAATTTCTACTAAAAGAAAAAGAAAAAAGAAAAGAAAAAGCAAACATACCGTTTCTTCTGGTATTAAATAATGACCACATTCTAATTTGGTGAACCATCCATCCCCTCACCAACCAACTAACCTATTCATTTATAAATATTCACAACTTCATCACGCAACCTTTATTTTACGTTCTTCTTCTCCTCCTCCTCTTACTTTTTCGTAAATATCATCAAATTCAAATTCCCCCAATTTCTAGGGTTTCGTATAAACCCTATCACTCAACGTTTTCTCCAATTCTTCGTCTAATTTTCATTCGTTTCAGGTCAGCATAAATCTTAAAATTCCATATTTTGCTGTAATTTGAAGGCAATTTGGTGGATTGAATGATCAAATATATAATGTTATAGTTTTGTTTATGCTTTATTGCTTTTAATTGATCAGAATAATGTTCAACTTTCATAACTCTGAATTATTTGTTACATGCCTATTTGTCACACTTTGGAGTCAATTGTGATTAGTTGAATGAGGAATGAAATTGAATTTGCTCTTTGACATGTTAAACCAAAGGAATGAATTACAATTTTTGAAGGATATCAGTTGCTATTTAAGAATCGAATATAATGTAGTTTTTATGGCCCCAATGCAGATAATGTATATTGATCCGGTCCCAAATGTAAGCAAAATTTAGTCAAAAAAAGTTTATGCATTTGGTTCAAATTCAAATACATCAATTTTCTTTGACCAACTTTTTCTTATATTTGAGACCGGAAGGAGTATGTCTTAGCTTGCTATGGTTGGCCAAGTTTTGGATATAAAAATTAATTACTCTTCTATGGTGGTTATTGGAGTGTGTTTCTCTCAAGGTCTCATCAGGTCCGAATCCTCCTAGTGCCAATTTCGGTAGGCTAGTCCATACAAAGTTTTGCTCTAGCTTTAATTGGGCCCCCCGCTAGTCGACGGTGTGATTGGTCTCCTGGATTAGTCGGTCCTTTGACTGGATACCGAGTTTTAAAAACAACAAAAGTAGATTATTGCTTGAAGTTGTATTTAGATTTGACCGTATAGAATAGGCACTTAATATGCTTATGAGTGTATATATTTCCCTACAACCTGGTGAAAATGGTTGAAATCATTTTAAATAAATTCCTGTTGCACAATAATTACTCTGAACATCTTTTTCCAGCTTTGTTTCTCTCATCCACTTCACCATGTCAAGTTTGGAGGAGCCACTTGGCCGTGACAAGTTGCCAAGCATGAGCACCATGGATAGAGTTCAGAGGTTCTCATCTGGTTGTTGCCGTCCACAAGTAGATAATTTGGGTATGGGAAACTGCTGGATTGAAGGACGAAGTTGCAGCACATCAAACAGCTGCAAGTGAGTCGAATTTTGCAACTTAGTACAATTCAATACTTATGCATATATTTAATTATCATGCAACTTCATTTTATCCTCCTTTACTTTACATTAACTCCTGTCATGTATTACTGACCTATTATCTGCCCACTATATATATAACATAACCTTAAGACTATATTCCGTGCAGTGAAGACAATGAAGATTACACAGAGGAAACATACCCTTGGAAAAGGCAAACAAGAGACATGTCCCGAGGTGACTCTTTCAGTCCAAGGACTATGACCACAGGGAGAAACACGATGAAATTTGGAATCGTTGACAATTCATTTTGTACCTCAGATTACCAGTATAGTCAAAAGCGCAATAACAATGACATGCGAGATATGGCATATAAGGTATGCAACGGCAGCAGCACTTTCTGTTCAAGGACAATTTTTTATTTCTATTAAATTATAATTCTTCGGCGTCTTGTTTTGTATCTACATTTTATGTCTTATGTCATAAAGTTTAAATTCATTGCAGTTGGTAATTTTATCATATTTCTTGGGTAATTGGTATGTGAGATACGTAAAAATTTTAACTGGGCAATGCAGTTTATGAAAGGTATGCCTGAGTTTGTTAAGATAGTTGAAGTTGGACCAAGGGATGGATTACAAAATGAGAAGAACATTGTACCAACAGATGTAAAGATTGAATTGATTCATAGACTAGCATCTACTGGGTTATCTGTCATTGAGGCTACTAGTTTTGTATCTCCCAAATGGGTCCCACAGGTATATATTATAATGCCTTTGTCATATTTATTTAACTTGATATTGATATTATGAATGATTGTTGTGGTACACTTTCTTCAAAGTGGATTTACATGGTATTAGTTCTCAATCCCATAAATTAAAAGGTAATGGTAAAAAATCATTTTCTGCTCTATAACTGAACTATTATATTTTCTTCTAAAATGATTTCCCCCACTTTTTATTTGTGCTCAACAAAAAAGATATGTTATCCATTTTTCTTCCCAACAGATCCATTCACCCCAAAATCATTCAATCCGAACGGACCGCATTTAGTGCACAGTTGTAGTCTATTTGTCCATTATAAAAGATACGATTACAACTAGAGTACTAGTTGTTATCCTTAACCAATTATTTCCACTGTGATGTGAGATTTACCTGCTTCAATGTTATTTGATTTATGTCTTTCAGTTGGCTGATGCAAAAGATGTGATGCAAGCAGTTCATAACCTGAGAGGCATCAGATTGCCAGTTCTGACTCCTAATTTAAAGGTGCAACTATCTAAAACAACTATACGTTGTCAGATTTACATTCAGATGTCTTATCTATATTTTACATTTATAGGGGTTTGAAGCTGCTGTTGCTGCTGGAGCTAGAGAAGTAGCTGTTTTTGCATCAGCTTCTGAATCTTTCTCAAAATCAAACATTAATTGTAGTATTGAAGAGAGTCTTTCCCGTTATCGAGCTGTCACTTGTGCTGCCAAAGAGCTCTCAATTCCAGTTCGAGGGTATGCATCATTATTCTAAGCATCCATCAAATATCTCCACTTTAATATACTTGCAAGTTGCAAGTGGGTTTGTATGCTTGATTGAAAGGATCCAATTTTTTTTTTCCCATTTGATATTTTCTATAGAATTCACATGTCTTTCCCTGCTATCTTCTTTATATTTGGTGGCTCATGTATAAATTAATTGAAAAGTTCATCTAACATTGAACTGGTTATCACCATTATTCCTAATGCTATTCCATAAGACATCAAATTCTATGAAATACTTAGGCTCTGTTTGGATTGATGGGTTATAGTGGAATGGAATGGAATGGGATGGCATATAATAAAATTCCATTGTTTGGATTGATGGGATGTAAATGGAATGGAATGGAACACAATGGAACCAATTCCATTCTATACCACTCAATCTTTCAATTTCTCATTCCCCCCAATTTGGGGGGTATCCAATGGAATGAAACTTGTGTCTTGAAATTTTACTATTCTACCCTCATTTTATTTGCCTCTTCCTCTACTCAGTCACAATTTCCCACACGTTCTTTTCTTCATTTCTTCCTACTGACTGCTCATCTCACTTTCTTCTTCTCTGTACTGCTCATCTCACTTTCTTCTTCTCTGGTGTCTTCTCATTCCTATACGATTTTTCTTCACAAGGTACTTCATTTCTACATGATTTACATTGATTTTATTTTTACCATGCCATCACACCATTTTATGCTTGTTTATATTACGGGAAGCTTTTAGAAACAATCCATGATATGCAGTTTTGAATCTCATGCAATTTTGAATCTCTTCCAATTTTTACCGTGATTACGGGACCCATCAGCAAGATAATGTTTGATGACTGAAGACCCATCAGCAAATAATTCTGAGTACCGTAATATTTTCCCGCATCAGCAAGATAATGTTTAATAATAATATACTGCTCTGTTTGGGTATCCTATTGATTTTGTCATTTTGAATCCATTTATTTTGTGAACTAGTGTCAAATTTTTCATTTATTTTAGGTGATTGTGAACAATTTATATACTGCTCTGTTTGGGTATCCGATGATTTTGTCATTTTTGGTAGTGTGAAATTTCTCTATGTAGATAGTTGATGAATGTGTAATATAGAGGGTGTGTTCTTTTTATTTGTTTATGCTAGTTTCTTATATATGGCATATGCATTTGATTTGCTTTTTTTTTCTGGAACTGAGATTATGTCTATATGCTAGTTGTATAAAGTAACCATCATTAGAACAATGAAGACTGAGATTTTGTCTTAGTTTTAAGTTGTATGTTCCTTTTTCTTAGTTTTGTTCTTCTGCTATTAGAGTGTTTCTCTTTTCTCAGTTTTTGTTCTGTTAATAGAGTGTTTATTTGTTTAGTTCATAGTATTATTTGGTATATTATTACTACCTGCATTATTTCCACTGTTGTATTATTTTTAATAATTATTTGCAGTTGCACTGTGTTTTGTAGCATGAGTTCTATTCATGAATTATCAGCGGTGAGGTCTGAGGACTAAATAGTGTTATAGTTCAAAATTTGCTTCACATGCCCTGTCTATGTTATGGAAAGTTGTTCTTGTCATAGTTTGTGTTTTGTGTTTTGGTAAATTGTTTGATACATATATGAATATATAATCATAATATGGAACTTATTTTATAAGGTTAAAAATGGAAAAAAATATTGTAACTTACTTTATTCCATCCATTATCCAAACAATGGAGTGGGAACCTTGTTCTATTACATTGTAAAATATCCAAACAATGGAATGGAATCTATATTCCATTCCGTTCCATTCCATTCCATTCCGTTCATTTAAATTCCGCTCCGTTCCGTTCTCTTCCATCAATCCAAACAGAGCCTTAATACCAGTCTCAACATCTATATCTGTATTGTTGTTTTGAGATGATTTGGCACTGGTGAAGACCTTTCTATTTTTGAAACTCAATCAGGTCAAGCCGTCAAGGTCTTAACTCTTAACAGTTACACATGTGAAAGTCCCTTTGTGTTGATATTGTAAATTTTACGGACAGAGAAATTCTGTTTCTGTTGTACTTATTCCAATCAGTGCTGTATTTAAATTTGGTAGGTATGTATCATGCGTTGTTGGATGCCCAGTTGAAGGACCAGTTCCTCCATCAAAAGTAGCTTATGTAGCTAAAGCGCTATATGACATGGGTTGTTTCGAAATCTCACTTGGTGACACAATTGGGGTAGGCACGCCAGGTAATGGAGATAGATGACTTTCTTTTTTGAATTTTTAGATTAAAGTCGTACTTGGTTTGAGAAAATCATTCTTTTTGCTTCTTTTTTTTTTTTTTTTTGAAGAAACCAATTAAAAAATATATTAAAAAACCAACCCAATTAAGCACAAGATGTGCCTAAAGGGAAGAACTAAGAACCACAATTACACTACGGTATACCCTATACAGAGAGACGGCGAAGAATACCAACAGCGAAAATTAAAAGAAAACTTGGGTTTTGCTTCTTGTTTACTCATAGTCATTGAAATTTTTTTACCATTTCATATTTTCAAAGATTTAATAACATAAATGTTATTTTCACCATTTTTCTATACAACTAATTGAAAACAGAAATCAAAGGGAAAATAAGGTAGTATTTTTGTATTAATTACTAGAGAAAATAGAAACGAGTGTCAAACATTTAATTGAGACTAGGAAGAATTGGGGAATTAATGTCAATTGTCAAACTTTGTGTTTTTCCTCTTAATCCCGAATATACATACTCTTTCTGAGAGTTTATTATTTTAATTGTGATCAGGCACCGTAGTTCCAATGCTTTTGGCTGTAATGGCTGTTGTCCCAACAGAAAAGCTTGCTGTCCACTTCCATGACACATATGGGCAATCCCTTCCAAATATTCTTGTCTCCCTCCAAGTAAGTTAACAAATAGCTTGAATTTTTCATTTATTTTTGTTTATTGGTGAGTAGAACTTATTGAGCTTTTTCCTCTTCTATATATGTAATGTGTAATAAAAGCGCCAATTAATGTACGAACTATCAAACGACTATAATTAATGGAAATTCACTAGCATCAATGAATACCGTGAGTATACATTAGATTTGAATTTTCTGCAGTTGGAAAATCCTGAATTTGCCGTAGCCATGCATCTCAGGGCTGCCTGATTAAGATTAAACAAATCATGTTGCAACTGCGTACTTCGAATGTGATTTACCGAGTTGAAACATGAGTAATCCTATCTTGATTGGACTGCCAGAGATACATGACTGTGGCAAACTCAGGATTTTCTAGCTGTAAGGAATCTGGATCGTATATTTTTTAGAATGTAGGTATCTGTATAACCAGGTTTAACTTTAAGCTGGGTCTGCATTTTATGATTTGGTAGTCTCAGTTATTAATGGACATTATTGGTTTGTATGCATATAAATAGATGGGAATAAGTGCAGTGGATTCTTCAGTTGCTGGTCTTGGTGGCTGTCCATATGCTAAGGGGGCATCAGGAAATGTAGCTACTGAAGATGTTGTGTACATGCTGAATGGACTTGGTATCAAAACTAATGTTGATATTGGAAAGCTCATGTCAGCTGGTGACTTCATCGGCAAGCAGTTGGGGCGCCCCTCTGGCTCAAAGACTGCCATTGCCCTTAACCGAGTCACTGCCGATGCTTCCAAGATATGATAACATCTATATATAGATTTATATATTGTACCATAAAAATATATATCCAGGTGCTTCAACCAATGGCATATCATTCTATATGTTTCATGTGTCTTTTATTTTTTTTCATAGTTATTATTGAAGAAGAATAAAATGTCCACTCACGTTGATGAGTTAGGAAGTAGTAATGCATATAATGTGCCAATAGCAAATGCAAGCTTCTCATTTTGAGTCAAAACTTGCAATTTTTATACAACCATCATGCATTAAGTTGTGTATGATGTATAGTTAGCTATACGGATGATTCAATATGAACTCTAAATATAGAGCAAAGAAAATATTATATATAAATTTAAATTATTTACCTCCATTTTGAAGGTATTGTGTAAAGTGGAAATTGATAAATTTTATCCTTTTGCAAGGTTAGCCTTACTAACAAACTAACGTGTCCAGCCAACTTTGTTTCAAAATCAATATTGTCAAATAAATACAAAAAGAACTAAAATTTACTTCTGAAGTTGTGCTTGTCGTTGTTTTATAGAGTTAAAATCATCAATTATCATATTTGAGGTAATATTTTCATATAAACAATTAATCCTCATGATTGTTTTATATTTTACTTGGTTAAAAGACTTACATAAGTGTTTAAAAAGAAGGCCAGTTATACAATATCCTATGAAGTTTAAAAAAAAAACAGAGACCAAATTATATAAATAGCATACCTATGAAGTTTACATGAAAAACAGAGAGACCAAAATATATAATAGCATACTAGTAAATTTATGAAAGAAAAAAGTTTGGATGGATCGTTTCCTTTGTTAGTCCTCCTTCTACATCCGTCTTTGGTTATCACAAAAGTGATGTTAGAAAAGTAACATTCCTATGTTTGGTAGAAGTCTATAAAAATCATTGTATTATTTATTTTCAAGAATAAAATTTACACACAACTTCTCAAAATTTTATTTTAATGTTTAGAGGGTGAAAATATTTTATTCCTGAAAATAAAACACAACTACCAACAACTACCCACTTTCCTCTTTTGTCAAAAAAAAAAAACACCCACGTTCCTCTATTATTTCTCATATTTCTATTTTACATTTTTAAACTATATAATTTTTTAAAAAAAGAAAGTTTTCTAGGAATATCAAGAATATGCTCAATACATTCATGAAAATAATATCATTTGTAATAGGATTTCTAAGATAAAACTGATTTTGTGAAGTGAGATAAAATGGATGAAAACTATGAATTTCATTATATGCAATAGAAGATACATGGTGGATATATACATACACAAACGTCTCTACATACTATCTTATTCTGCTCATACAAGCACTTGAAACCAAAAAAACAAGAACTAAACCGAGAGACTTTGTTAGAATAAAACAAAACTTGGACGCATACAACTGCGAAAGAGAACAACCAATTTCTCTGAGAAGTTCGTTCAACAAGCACTTGTTAGAATTGACTATAGTTTGATTCACTTGTGTGATTTTATCTATATCTATGTATTATCTGTTAGGATTGAACAGCACTTTCGTGTAAATTTATTAGGTCAGGTTTATGTCCACCCTAATTTTTGTACATCGTTTTTTTTTTAATCTAATTTTCCTTTTGCTTAAAAAAAGTGATTACAAATTTTCTAAAGAATCTAAAACGATTAGATATGATTAACTAGAATTAAAGTATTATCGAAATTAGCCAACACTAATCTACCAGTCTTATTTCTTGATATGATGGTAATCCAAGTATATACTGTCTTATTGAATTGAACAGTTATATTTTATTTATTTTGAACCAACTTTTAATTAAATAGACTAGTAGTATTTTTTTTTGAAGGGAGTAGTAGTCTTATTTTTATTTTTTTTAAGGGGAATAGAGTAGTAGGCTTGTCCAAATAAAAATAAAATAAAATAGAGCAGTAGTTTGGAATGAAACGACGTCGCATGAAGGTGAATAAAACATAAACACATTTTCCCTCTTTCTTTCATAGTTGCAAAACCCTGCTTAACAGAAGTTAGAAATCAGAATGAACCAAAACGGCGTCGTAGCGCTCAACATGGAAGAAAGAGAAAACAAAGGATTGCAAAAGGAAGAAGAGGAAATGGTTTGCTTAGATGCATCGTTCTTCATCAATGACGAGTAACTCCTCTCTCTCTCTCTCTCTCTCTCTCTCTCTCTCTATACCTTTTTCTTTTCACTGTCACTGTTGTAATGATTGATCTTTTCTGGAATTTAATTTGAAGTTACCAGCTTACGGAATTCACATTTGGCTCTCAAAATATTCAGCTCTTCTGTTTGCAATCTGCTTCCAGTAAGTTTTTTACATTTCTTTTGATTTCATTTTTTTGTATGTCATGTGGCCAATTTTGGATTTACGAAAAGCTTAATTAAATACTATCCTAGCTAAGCAAAGTGTTTGGACTCAGATCATTAATGAGTTCCATCTGAGAACGTATCATTCGGGAGAACCCGAGTTTAATTCTCGGGCAGAAGAACAATTATTGGTCATACTTTACTTTCCTCTCGGCCCCTCGCACTAGGAACTAGAGGGTTAACACCAAATAAAAATAAAATACTATCCTAGTTACTTTTCTTAAGCTATTCAATTGCGGCCCCACCTTAAACACCATTGCATTGCGGTTGAGATAACGGCCGTGATTGTGAAACTCTTACAATGTTGATTTTTGTGAACATTTACCCTAAATTTCGGAATGAAAACGAAATATCCTCCTCCTATCTTGTCAATTCTTCTCAATGGCTTTATCTCCCGTCCTCATCTTTGAGGCTTTCAGGCGACCCTCTCTGCACATATCTAGCAGTATTGTTCACCTCGGAGATAGTGATTATATTTATTTCAATTTCTTAGATAATGGAGTTGGAGGCCAACATTATTTGCTTTATATTGGGTTTAAATAATGGTAGCAATGAACTTTGATTATTAGTTATGAATATGTCTTTAATGTGATGTATTTTTCTGTGTTTTTGCCTTTTTATGTGTATGTGTATGGTCTAAATTTCGTGTACTGTTTCCTTAAACTTTGACGTGGCGGCCATACTGCACCCGCTATACCTCAATAATAATGTCTAAGCAAATGAGGGTAGATTCAAAACTAAAACTGTTTTACTATGTTTTACCAAAGAAATAAACTTTACTTGGTTCACCTCTTTGAAAGGTTTTCCTGATATAACGACATACAAGACAGGGCGGCCAATCCCAATTGATTCGCAGTTATGAATTTTTACTAGATTAAAAATTATGTAACATTTGAAGATATATCTAGCCAAGTAACCCTTTACACTGTCATTCTTATTTTTGAAATTGGATAAATTGGAGTAGAACATTAATAGAAATGCACAATTGAGAACCTGGAAGCTTTTATATATACTTGAATGCATACAATTTTCTGTGTTTTTATAACTGGTGCCTTGATTTTTTGCTTTCTGTATCTTCTAGGTATTTTTTTTTTGGATCATAATACTAATTATCTTTTGAATCAGCTGACTTCGATTTGACAGGGCAGCTGGTATGGCCTGGAGCCATGTTGCTGAATGATTATCTATCAAAACATGTTGAGATGTTTCAGGGTTGCACTGCCATTGAATTAGGTTCTGGTGTTGGTATGTATTCACTTTTAAAAATAATTATCATTACGTACGTTTATACTTTTTATGTTTGTGGTAGAAACAATTCATCCTTAAAATGCCCCTAGTTTTACAGATAAGAAGGGGGATATTCTAGTGCAATCACACATTGCACAATATTACCTTGTTTTAGGAAATGAGTTACTTATCTTTATTGATAGTTTATTGTCTTCCAAAGTATTACTGGGTCTGGAAACCTATGAATGTAATCATAATCTGTTAGGAACCCAATAATTTAATTCAAAAGAATAAAAGAAATAACACTTTTATTAAGAAAATAAGAAAGAAAAGGGAGAGAAAACTCTCCTCCTATGGTTCCCCCTTTTTCAATAGAGTCATTACTCTATACACTAAACTTTACAAAATATTCAATGATACTCCTCTATCAATGCACTCTTCTATTTATACAAGATACTCTCTAACTAGCTTCCCATATTAACTCCTCCTAATCCTATATTGTTACTATCTCTTCTTATCCCATATCCTAAAAAACTCCCCTCTTATACCAAATCCTAACAAACTCCTCATTATCTTATATCCTAAAATTCAAATCCTAACAAACTCCTCCTTATCCTAACATACACACTGAGTCATAGGATCACACGATACTACAATTTTTACAATCTGCTTTGATCCCCATCAGGGGTGTGCAGGTTTTGGATGACTGGACCAAAATGAAACAAACCTGTTTATGGTTCAGTTTCTACACAAAAAAAAAAAAAAAAAAGGAAAAGCCAAACCTATTTTTTGCCAAACCGCTTTTGGTTTAGTGGTCTGGTTTAAAATGAGTCTGGAAATGGATTTTGTTTAGAAATGGTTCAAAACCGATTTTTTTTATGTAATCTGGTTTTCAAAAATGGTTTATGCTTCAATGCGGTTTTCAATATCAGTTGTTTGCTGCTATTAATCAGTTTAAATAACGGCTTTTGCTGTAAACCAGTTTAAATAACCAGTTTCAATATCAGTTTTATGTAATCTGGTTTTCATTTAAAAAATAGGTATTTTATCTAAACCAGTTTTAAACTGGCTCAGCTATTCAGAGAAAGACAGAAATCAGACATTTTTCCCCTTCTGTTTTGTACAAATGATTAATTAAATAAAGTTAGACATTTTTTTATTTAAAATTTTAATGGCAACCACTTAATCATGGACTATTTAGAACTAAAAACTAATATTACATGTGGCATGTTGGTTCTATTGATAGCAATGCCAAATGATGTAGCACATATTGCTTTTATAAGGTCCACATGTTCAGAAATAACAACTGATCCATCAGCTGCAATACCCCAGAAGACCTTAGTCTTTCCACTAGGGCCCTGATCAATAAAAAAAAGTGCATAAACAGTCCCGAAATGTATACAGATCAGTAAGGGATTAATATATACAATAACAATTGTTCCATCCTTGTTGCCATGGATCAGAAATAAAAAACTGCCTTAATGTCTCCGAGGAGCTAATCAGCTGGGCATGGACCCTATGCCACAAAGTATCCGATAGGCTTCTATGTTAAACAGAGCCTAATTGGTTCCCTTTGATAGCTCATGTCATGAACAATATATATCAGGCTCTACTCTAGTTAGAACACTTTATTATTATGAGAAACAAGAACTATTGATCACAGCTGTCAGATACAATTTAACAGAAAAAATTAAAACAATTCATTAAATGTTCACGTACAGCCCCTTGGCCCTCGTACACTCTCTTCCTGCATGAAGTATTCTTATTAATATATATATATATATATATATATATATATATATATATATATATATATATATATATATATATATATATATATATATATAGGTTTTCCTTACCACTAAACAACCTGCCACAGTGACACATTATTTTTATTAGCAAGACAAAATACCCACAATTCTCAGATCCATTTCTCAAATAATAGATTTAAAAAATAATAATTGATCCGTAGCTATATAGAAGTAAATAACAAAATTATTAATTTATAAGTCATTTCCAGCATACTTCTGATGATTGGAGGGCTTGTTTGGAATGGAAAATGCTGGACATTACAAAACATGAAATTTTGTAGGATTGAATGACTTGGCTCAGGGTTAGTGTGTGAATTCAAAGAAATTGGACAGTTAGGTTAGCTCCTTGGGTGCATTAACCAACATCTCCTTGAAAATCTCCAATTTATTTGTCTATTAGCTCCCAATGTTTTTTGTGTCAAAAGAAAAAAAGCTCCAAATGCTTTTTCCCTTCCCTGTCAAATGTATAGACCAATATCATATGCCAACTAATATAACTAAGAGACCAAAAGAACTAATTGTGTTGTATTGATTGGTATCTATTATCTAATACTGTTCTATACACTTGATCGGGAAGGAAAAACATTAGAAGCTAAGAGGCAAAGACGTTAGGGTTTATAGTTTGCTGAGTTATCCAGTTTTTTGTTTATAGTTTGCTGATGACGCCAGCTTTTAGATCTATGTGTGGTATAATATTGTATTTTTGATACGCGTTTATAATTCATATCACATTCTCATGTTTGATATGTTTATCCCCCTTCCTATCTTAGGTAAGATCTCAATCTTGATCATTTGATGCTTATCCTTATTCTGTATGACATTAGACCTTGACGGCGTGAGTATTTCTTGCTTTGAATCACAGGTATTACTGGAATACTTTGCCGCAGATTCTGCAATAAAGTTGTGTTGACAGACCATAATGAAGAAGTGCTTAAGGTAGGGTTATCAAAAATCTATTTGTATAATACATGGTGGCATATCTCCTTCCAGATTATTCTATGTGGTCTAATTAAACTATCTCATCTCAGATCATAAAGAAAAATATAGAGCTGCATTCATGTCCTGAAAATATTAGTCCTACTTCTCATGGTGAGTAAATACCTAGATGATCAATGGAAGATACTTATTAGTCCCTCTGAATTTTGATTTAAACATATATGCAGGATTAGTAGCAGAGAAACTAGAATGGGGAAACACTGATCAGATCCATGAAATTTTACAAAAACATCCTGGAGGTTTTGACTTCGTTCTTGGAGCTGATATTTATATCCTTCTTATGTATTTAATGCCATTGTTATTATACTTTAAAACTAAGCTTAAATGCCTAAAAATATGATGGCTTGCAATATAGGTAAATACATAGATATCTATAAAGCTTGTGCTTCATATTTCTCACCCAAGTCAGTGGGCCAACCATCTTTAGTTTCTTTTCGAAAAAACTAAGCTTAAATTCCTAAAAATATGATGGCTTGCAATATAGGTAAGTACATAGATACCTATAAAGCTGGTTCTTCATATTTCTCACCCAAGTCAGTGGGCCAACCATCTTTAGTTTCTTTTTGAAAATCAGGTAAATTGTTTCTTCTTATAGTTATGTTGGGAATATATCTTTAGAAAAGGTTATCGGAGCATCTTTTTCAAGCAGTGTCACTCATTTACCTATTTTAAAGCCTTTGCTAGTTGCCATGGCTTTATGATAACTAATTCCAGTTATTTGCTGAAATGAACTAGAGGATCAAATACACTGAGAATTTCTGTGAAACTTGAAATTCAAATATGTGATTTTCATATATAGATTTGTGTAATCATCTTTCATATTCACCAAATAAAATTAATATCAGCAACCTTGACACAATCACAAGCTTTCAGCAGTCAAGCATCCCTTTGCTGTTTGACACTGTTAGACAGCTCCTGCAAGTTAAAGAAGGCAGAAAATGCAAGTTCATACTAGCTTATGTATCACGAGCCAAGATGTATGTTATCTATCTCATTATTCTTTAAATTTTTTTTTATCTCTGGGTTTAGTGAATACTCTTTTATTTGTTTAGAGTATAATTTTGCTGCATTTTTTATATCTTTAAAACCTTTCTTCATGTTGAACTCTGCCTTGTAAGGGACACTGGAGTACCTTTTCCTTCTAAAAAACATTGTAAACTTAGACATTTACAATTAATAGCTCTTTGTTGGAGATTTCAAAATACAAGCTCAATGAATTCTCTAAATGTGCCTACTATTTTTTTTTTTTTTTTTTTTTTTTTTTTTTTTTTTATATTTGGGCTTTTGTGATACTTTTTGTACATCTTTTGTGGATAGCAAGTCCTCTGCTTTATCGCTAGCAAGTCTTAATTTTTGCTGATTGGATGTCCATAAAGATAGAGTAAATATTATTTTTTTTATTTTTTTACTAAGGTAATAATCTTTTTAATCTCTGAAGTTTTAGGGTAAGACAATTTAGTCTAAAATCATTTAGGGTGGTAATTTAGTCTAAAATCAACAAATTGAAAAGTGATTCCTAAAATTTAAAATCCTCAGTTACGTTGGTACCTCAGGGACAATTTTAAAGATTAAATTGATCGACCCAAATGATTTATGTGATTGAGGATTTTCAACTTTAAGGATCTTTTCAGAATTTCTTACAAATAAACTCTACAACTTTAGGAACTAAATTTGTGATTCACTCAAGTGTTGCATCATCTGTATTTTAGAGTACAATAACTTACTTAGTCTCCATAACTTTTGATTTGGTTGACATATGATTTGGTAAAATTTATAAGCATTTTCTTCTTCAACTAAGATTTCTCTTACTGCAGGATGGATTCGATGATTTTTTCTGAAGCTTCTAAGTTTCAGATGCAGATGAAGGAAGTGCCTGAAACAAAGTGTATTGTTGGGAATCTTGAAGGTGTCATCTATGAGATTACTCTCAAGTAGAGCATTAAATTAATATAGTTTGAGGTTTCCAGAAGCAGACATGGCATATGAAAACCATAACTGATTTGACTTGAGCATTGGCCAGTGTTTTGGTTCAAACTGAAAGGTACTCAACCCTTCCCTTGTCAATCGTTGCAGACAACAGAGTAAAGATGACTCAAGAAATCCATGGGTTTGATATGGAAAGGAAGATGTAAAATTTGCATGAAAGAGAGCCCATTTGTAGTGTCTATCTTGCAAAATGTATTTTTCATTGTTTAAGGTGAACATAAAGAACTACCGAAGATTTTCAAGAAAATTTGATATGAATGATTGGTGTCTATATTCCAACTCTTTTTGGATTGATTGAATTTAGTGTTTTTAAATGTATTGAAATTTAAAGATATTTTATTATTTTATCCTGTCAGCTTTTTTCGTGATTCTTAACTTTCCATTAGGTGATTTTATCCTTGATTTCAAACATTTGTTTCTCAAAGTTATAGTGCTTGTTTTGTTAACTGAAAAGTGGTAAAAGAAAAAGAGGGAAGGCCATTTTAATCATTGAGAGAAACTGTGAGATCCGATCCTTGTAAAGTTATCCCGAAATTTGTTCTTATGGTCTGTTTGGGACCAAAGAAAAAGATGAATACAAAAATCTTTTTTTGGCCCCTACAAATCTGAACTCTAGGCGGTTGCATCCCAAGCCTAAGCCCAGGGCCGACCCTGCTTATGACCGAATAATCGCATCAAAGCACTATTTTCTTGTCATACAAATTACTAATATATGCTATAAGCTGTCCCCTACAAGTTAGTAGCTAGATGGTGCAAAACAGGAAAATTGCTCATCTCCCAACGAAAATTGCTCACTCTCATACAAACTAATGAAAATACCTCCAGCGTGATTTAAGTCACGCTGGTGTATCACGCAGGTTATACATCAGCGTGATTTAAGTCACGCTTGTTTTAGGTAAGTTATTTTTTCGCCAATTTTACATAAAGATAATATTTTCTGAAGACCTCAAACATACAATATGTTATGTTCATTTTTTAAAAGCATAATAACAACAATTTATTCATGATCCAAAATAAAACATAACTTATACACAAGTACACGTAATAAATTACAAAATTAATAGAATATGACAAATTTATTTAGTTATAATTTCATCTCTGTTCAAATAAACGAAACGTTACATTACATTACATTCTCCCTAAATATGTTGTATCCTCATGATGTTGGATTAAAATTAAATTCATGAAAGTTTGCCGAAAATGTTGGCAATGAAGTGTCTTATACTTAGTGTAAAAATTTGCAAGTCTCTTTGAAAACTCAAGTGAAGAGAACACAATACATCTATTCTACTGAATCAACTATATAAGTTATCGCATTGAATCCCTTCATATAGGATGAGTCATGACAAAAAGGAATGCATTCCAATATTTTCTTTTGAACTTAATCTTACTGCCGTGCCAACTGACAAGTTTCAATTGACAGAGGAGCATGATCAAGCACAAAACAACATCTTAGAACTACATTCCCTTTTGTCTCACTCATCTTATACGAAGGAATTTAATGTGAGAACCTATATAGCTGATTCGGCAGAATACATGTTGTGTTCTCTTCATTCTTTTGAGTTTCCAAAGAGACTTGCAAACCTTTACGCTAAGTATAAGACACTTCAATGTCAACATCTTCAGCAAACTAACAAAAATTAAACTAAAATCCAATAAAATAATGACACAACATAATACTACCTAAACATCTTCATCCGGCCGAATCAAACTCTTGAGAATATCTTCAGGTGACCTCAACAACGTAGCATCCATCTCGATGGGGATCATGCTGTGCTGTGCAAATATCGAGAACATGCTCCTCACGTCGTCGTCGTTCGTTAACTCTGGCCGAGCGAACGTCAAATTCCCCTCTGATTCGAACGTTGGACGTTCGTACCAAACGTATTCCACCCTCTTCGTGTCTCCGTGGTTGAGTCGTTGGTTGATTTCATGGAGTTGATCCTTCAATTCTTTTAACGTGACATCGTCCCGAACCTTAAAAAGTGAGGGTTTCCACCGTTGAAGGATACTTGAGCGTATAGTTGAGCGTTGGACCAATTATCCATTGTTTCAGATCTACACCACAAGAAATTAACAACAATCAATGATGCGGTTAGAGGACACGTGTGCGGTATCTGATGCACGGGGGCGTGCTATGGTGCGGTGACGTGCACTGATGCTGGCGTGTGCCCTCAGGCGACGCCCCTTGGTGTGGTGGCGTTTTTGTCCACGTGTCACTGTTTGATTCCAGAACAATTGTGATTATGGGTGTGTGATTATTTGTGAATCCATGATGTTATGATGAGAAATCCATGAATTGATTGTGTTGTTGTTGTGTTCTTGGGTTTTATGTGAAATTGGTGAAATTCATGGAAGTTGTTGCTAGATTGTTGTTGTGATGTTGTTGTTATGATTGAATTGAAGAAGAGACGAGGATGTTGAAGTTACCATGTTGAGTGTAGAATTACCATGTTAAGTTTGTGTTGTAGTGAAATTATATGAGACAATGAGAATTATGTTAATCATGTTAAAATGAGTAGAATTAAGTTGGTAATAATGGAATTAATGTATAATTGATTAGATGACATTAGTATGATGATTTGGGTGTGTTTGGGGTTGATTTAGAAGCCTTGGAAGAGCTTAAAATGGTGAAAATCGTGTTTTTGAAATAAGCTGATTTTTGGGACTGAGGCATGCGCACGGTCGTGCTCCTTAGGCGCACGGTCCGTGCTCAGCTCTCGGACTTTTCTCCAAACTTGGGAAATGAATAACATGAGTGACTAGGATGAATTTAGCCAAGAATACAAGCCGATCCATGAGGCATATATGGTGAGGAAAATATCATTCTCATGATTTTGGTTGGAGAAAAATAAGGGAGAATAAGAGGAATAAATGAAATTAATATCCTTGCAATTAATTTGGTTAACAAAAAAACGTTATGTTTCTCTTTTTTTTTTCTTCATGGGTTCAAAATTGAAATGAAAGTGGGAGGGGAGGATTCATATGATTGGATTTCTATAGAGACAATAAAAAGAAATGATTCTATCTTAATGAAAGGATTTAATGGCATCAAATGAGAATTAATTTCAATATGATGTTTGAAGAGCAATGTGAATGAACTCAAGGCAAAACGCTAGACCGAAGCCTCTTCAATTTTGACTAAAAGGATGCATTTGGAAATCAAAGGAGCCACAAAGGAAAGGCAAGGCCAATAAGAAATTTTTAAAGCTAATCAGTTTTTAACTTGGTCAAATTAATTGGTTTGTCACTCTTCATCCTATAACTAAGACTATCAATTTCTATGACTACTAATTTAATCAAATAATTAACATCACCCATAAAATGAATCATATAATCATAAATATCCAATCATCAAATAATAATATAAAATAAATTATTAAATGATTAGGATAAAATATATCATGCAAGGGATAATTATCTTATTCTTGTCACACCAAATTGAGTAGATAAAATAGATAAGTGTATAAATAAAATAGATATGATAAAATTCTAATTTATTAACTAAATCTATGTTTTTTGCATTTTTCTTAAATTCTTTACAGCTAGAATAAAATTAAATGCAAAATCAATAAAATAATTAAAAATACATTTATAAAATATTGGGATGTTACACCAGGTTGCCACAACGGACCTAGTTTTTCTTCAATTGTGGACAAGTGGATCGGTTTATTCACCACAATTTTACCTATTAGACACAGATGATACAACTCAGCCTTGGACAGCTTCGGCCGGTTGTTAGATGCCCTACCATCACCGTTGATGTTCTAATTTTCCATTATACTAAAAAGGGAAAAAATTGTGATTGTAACAAATATTGCGATAGGTGTGGTAATTTTCATGAATCGATGCATATACCACATCCAGTACCAACCATATATATTTGTCACAATTGGTAAACCAATCGTTATTTGGTTATTTGATTTGAGAAACATATTTGCCATAAATATTCTACCAATTTGTGTAAAGATCAGTCAACAATGCCAAATTGCATCGTGTCTTTACTACGAGTGGTGCTGAAATCCAAAGGAATATTTGGCTAGGTAGGTGTTTACTAGGAGGAGTTTTTGTGGTTTGGTGCTGTTTACAAACAACCCAACTGTGTGGAGCGCTTTTGGTACCCAGTTGGTCAGGTTTGTTTATGTTGTGACCGTTTTGTTTGGCTCTTGTTTGCTACTGTGTAGCTAGTTTGGGTGTTTTTAAATGTGAGAAAAATAAGAAGTCGCAACTAATCAACGAACACAATTAGATTAGGGATAATCAATCAAACAACAAACTCCCACTAAAACGTTGGGATTTAAGAGGGGTTTTTCAAATTTTATTGATTCTCTTAGCGGAACAAATCCCATTGAAGAATGGATCTTGATTAAATCATTAATCACAAATCAACACATTCTTAAACACTTTAAGGGATTATGTGTTTACCTCTTGAAGCGCAGAACCTTTGTAGTAGATTTGTTTCTGATCACAAGCAAAGCAAACTAGTGATTCCTTTATTTAGTCCACACGAACAGAACTTCTCCGATGACCGGTGCTAGTCAATTCCAATGGAGATTCAGAAAAACAAGGGTTTAGAGAGCGGCGGCTAGAGTTTTCAACTTTGTGAATTAGGTTAAGTGTTTCAAGTATTTACCAGTCTACAATGCTTCAGCATAAATGTTCTATTTATAGAACCACTTGTGTGGTCAGCAAGTCAAGTACTTAAGTACATCGTACCTTACGGTGCACCATATTTCACTTAAACGCACTGTACCTTATAGATCAGAGTCTGAAGATCAGAGTCTGAAGAACAGTGTCTGAAGATCATAGTCTGAAGATCAGAGTCTGAAGAACAGTGTCTGAAGATCAGAGTCTGAAGATCAGAATCTGATGAACAGTGTCTGAAAACTGGGAGTCTGAAGAACAACGTCTAAAGAACAGTGTCTGATGAACAGTGTCTGAAAACTGGGAGTCTGAAGTACTTGTTTACTTGTAGACTAATCTATTTTATTTTTGTTAAGTTTCTGGATGTTGGTTCTTAAGCTAATCAATCCTATCACGAACATGTGGCTTATATAGTGGTTCAATTTATCCAAATGTTGCGACACTTAATTATTATGTTGAGTAGTCTGGTACTTAGATTCGTAGGAAAGAAGATGGAAATTATTAGTCAATTTTCCAGAATTTGTAGTTTGCTGGAGCAAGAAAACGTCCATTGAACTTTCCAGAATTTGAAGGAGAGAAAATGAATATTAGAGATATAAAAAGAAACATATTCTAGAATGAAGGAATTTCATAAGCTTACCCTTTTATTTCTTCTTGGAGAGAAATTTCATAAGTTTACTTCTGTATTTGTCATAAACTTTCTCGTGTATTCCTAGCAAGAAAATGATTAAAAAATAAAATGGGATAGAAAGATCTTTGTAATGAAAAAGGAGAGAGGGAAATTTTGAGTGAGAGAATTTGAATTTGAAATTTGAAATTTAAATGATGAAAGGTTGAAAAGCTGTAAAGCCTATTGGGTAATAGCCTGTTGTGGCTGTAAAACTGAGAAAGGTTGCTTTATTAGCGCAAATGACCAGAATAACCCTAAAAGTGTGAAAAAACAGCAGTAACAAAAAATGAAGCTGGACAATTATGTAAAATTACCAGTTGTAATTTGATAAAATGACAAAGCTAACCTTGCAGTTGTGAAGTAAAAATCAAGGAGAAATATTAGATATGGGCATTTAAGTAAAAATGGTAGCTATCTCTTTTCATAAATTGTAGTAGAAGACAAATAGTTGAGACCTTTGCAGGAATATGCGTCGATCTAAATATTTCCACCCAATACTACATTGATTGATGAGGAGAAAATATTCGGCACATTAGGTTTTTATTTTCTGAATGTTGCACAAATGATGCAATTTGGCCTGATGTCAACATTTATGTTTCAATTGTTAATTTTGCTATACTTACGAGGCTTCCATTTTTTGTCTTAAATCTCGTGGTTCCATGTAATTAGACATGACCTATAGTTAGACAAAGAAGTAAATAAAGTTTGACCAAAATGTGGTTAAATTCAATGGTTAGTAATCCCAAATTTCTTAATCAATTTCATTTTGTCAATCGGCTCATTAGACCTTTTCACCCAATTTTATTCTTAAAATCCAAAGTTATCTGGAGATCTTTTCAATACCCATACATAAGTTTAACTATTAACTTTTCAAACTCCAGCAATCGATCGTGCTGATTAAGCATTTATTTATTTTTAGATTCAATTAACAACATTATACAAAAATGCAATTTCAACAAGACATAGTTGCTAGGGATGGGAGTAAAGAATCCATCATTGGTAAACGAATAAAGAATCCATCAAAAGCACGATAAATGCTTTAGAATTTATATTAAATAAAAAACTACATGAAAGAAACTAATGGATAAAGTAAACTTGAATATTTAGGCTAAATGAATATATAATATAATAAAATACTCCATCAAATCGAAGAACAATTAGATAAGAGAAAATGAAAACCACCTCTTGATCATATTATAAACTTCCTTAGGCTTAAATGTTTGGGCCACATGTCCAGCACCCTGTAGAATTACAATAGTTTTATAATCACTTGATATTGCTAATAAATTTCACCAAAAACAATAATTGTCGATTGAACTGAAAATAACTTAAAATAGCTTTCTCTCTTGAAAAAAAAAAAACTTAAAATAGCTTTCTCAAATTTAAGACTACTTGCCTTCACGGTCACATATGTTAAGTAGTGGTCGTCTTTCATCTTGTAGATTTCTGTGAATCTGGGCGAAATATTCGAAAGGACCATCTAATTAATAAATTGGTACACACACAATAAAGCCAATGAAGAGCCAACTAAAAAAGAAATTAATTCATATTTACCTTTTTTTTTTATTGAAATTCATATATATCTTTGAAAACTATGTTATGAGCAATCAATTGACGAGTTTACTTAAGGGACAATGGATGAAATAAGACTTAATTACAACTTTATAATTAAGGACAAATCTTCACCTTATAAGTTGGTATTGTAAGATTGAGTTAGATTCAACTCGAATATTACTATAGTCAAGGCTAAGGGCTAAAGGGTCTCGCCCTCGATTGTGGCGTGGGTTGACCCCTACCTAACGCGTCAATCTTTTGACCTCAAATCCACAACAGTGTTTGAGATATTGTCCACTTTAGATCTTGTTTGAGCCCTCACGATTTTGGCCTTTGCAAAAGCATCTCGTTGTGTTGATGAGTGTTTGTGTGTGCTGTATACAAGTGCATATACCCAAACTACAATGGCATTCTAATTACTTGCAAAAATTAAAAACAAAATTACCCGGCTACTTGACCTTCAACAAACCATGCACGCCATTTATCATGTGTGCTCATGTTGAATGACTTGATCCAAAATTGTGTACCCAGTTGTGGTATAGACATGTCAAGATCAGAACTGCAAGTTATCACCCAAATAATGAGTGTGATATAATATAAATAACACCATCAAAGAAAAAAAGGAAAAAAATTATCCAAATTAAAACGTGTTTGTGTCTATGTAGTTACGACACAAACACATATATCAGACATAACACTGACATTAACAAGTAGAAGTAAATGAACATATATCTACATGTGTTAGTTTCGTGTTCTTCAGGCGTTAGTGTTGTGTTGGTGTCAAGTTCAACACTGACATGTGTTGAACACCAAACACGACTTCAATTTGAAGCAGCAGTGATACATAGGTTTGCTTGGCAAAGTGTGCTGAAATTGAAGTTACCTATAAATGAGAGCTTGGATGTTGGCGTTGGTGAGATTGCGATAATATTCTATAACACTGGATAGTGTTTGTGTGTATGCCAAAGTCTTGTTGCATCTTAAAAACTCCCCTTTAGTTCCCTATTTAAATTGGATTATTGAATTAAATTCTTAGCTCCATGAAAATCTCAATTAATTTGAATAAGTAATAATCATTAAATTATAAATGACATACAGAATTACCTCTCTGACATGAAGGGCCTTGCGCACATTTTCATCGTTTGCCCATATGTCGACCAGAATATGATAATAACTCTAAAAGACAGTAAAAAAATTCAATCAAGTTAGCACAATTTGGGAGACACAAATACACATAAAAAAACACACACACAGACACATAGATTTTCTTAACTCTACACCAAAATTCTTGATCATGTTGAACAGATTGTCGAATTATCTGGTTTACAGCGGGCGTAGTGATACAGAGTGGTTCTAAAATTTGTTGTTCGTTTATATAACGAACTAGCTGCAACAAAAAAAGGTTTACATGTTTAATTACTTTTCATGTTATTATGCATAACTTGAAAACTATGAGTAAACCAAATGCATAACTATGAATGCAAGCAGTATCATACTAACCTCAGAATAAGCTTCATAATCTGTGACACACTTTGTGTTATTTGGATCAATGTTTACATAATCACCCTTACAATTTTCCTCCAATGACTGCAACATTATTTTTGAAATTTTTATATAAAAGTTAAGAAACACAAATATGAAAGCATGACACCTTCATAGCTAGATGCAAATTAAGACAGAAAGTCATAATTTTAGATTTGATGAATGAAAATGATTATCATTTGAAACAATATATAATATAGTCAATAATGGCAAAGTAACCTCATAGAGTTCTTTTGGTATAAGATTCATATGGTACGCATATAAAACTTTCACGTTTGTAGACTGAAACATGTCAACAGCAGGGCTTGCAAGCACATAACCCTGATGATAATAATGAGATAATTAGTTATTTTAAAAAAAATAATGAGATAATTAGTTATATATAGATTAGAAAATATTTAGCAAAATTGATGAAAAATAAAATAAAAATGAACTTTTGTGTTGTTTCTTACTTTGATGTTTATGTGTGGCACATGTCTTGCTATGTATCCTGCAATTCAAGGAAGAATTCAAGAAAATAAAAAAATAATGCCAAATTTAAATCATCAAATTAACAGTTGTTACTAGAAACTTAATTAGTAGGTTTAATAAACTTTTATTGCCCTTATTTTAATTGAAACAAGATTTTAGACTTTTAGTCTTCCTATTTATAAATACAGGAGTGTAGTCTCCCAATTTCACTACTTTCAGGATTTTTTCTCCACAACTGAGTTTGATATTTGTTTTTTGTGACATGTCATTTTCATTAGTTATGAAGAGCTACATTTGATGTTGTGACATTACTAATTTGGACCAAAAACCTTGTTAATTTATTTTTTTTCTATACTTTCATTTTTTAAATCTAAACCTATTTTTCTGAAACCCATTGTTTTTTGTTCAGATCAGCAACGTAATTTCATATTCTTTTCTGCAAATTGTAATTTCATATCATGACACGTCGTAAAAAATAAGCTCCAAACTGGATTGTGGAAAATAATCCTTAAACTTGTGCAATAGAAGCATAAAATCCCGAATTTAAAACTTAGGGAACTAAAATCTTGTTTCGGTTAAAATAGAAGAACCAATATTGCATTTAAGCCTAATCTGTGTTTACCATCATATACTTTTTGAACAAGAGGACCAGTGGTCATTCCTGAATATGAGCCACCACCTATGTAAAATGGATTTGAGCTAAACTTTGGATGATCAATAACCCACTGCATTGAAAGTAGAATATTATGCTTCACACATATACTTTTGCATTGATAAATCATAAACAATAGAAGCAGAAAAATGGTTGACCTTTTGTAAAAAAGAATATGTATGATCCACCCACAGTATGTCACTGCTATAGTAGCCTTCTTGTGTTTCTGAGTAAGAAAATCCAGTCCCTACTGGTATATCTATGTACATCATATTCAACATATGTGTCCAACCATATGGATTCAATTTAAGCTTTGGAAGGATTCCGCTGTAATCGTCATCCATTTGTAAAGGACCTGTATAAACAATGCAATTCATGTTAAATGTTCTCTGTTTTATTTTTTACACTTCACTTATAATTTTGTGTAGAAATACTTATATATATTCTTCTGATATTTTTCACCTAAACCAGTACTAAGTAAATTCTTGTGGAGTGAGTTTTTTAAGACTTGGTTCCCAAGGAAAAGGGACCTTCGGAGTTTGGTCACGAAAATAAGTAAAGTCTGAACAAAAATTGTTACAATCATGATTCGACCTCAGAAGGGGATCCATAGATGACTGACTGTCTATAATTAATATACATTTCAAATTTTAATGTCTTAACTTGTGTTCCTCTTGTAGGGCTTAAAAATGACTGCTGCCAACAAACTTATCAAGCTTGGAGATAAAGGGTGACTGGTGCTATAGCCAATGACTAGACAGGTATAAGGAATGGAGATATTGAGGTCTGCAATATTGGACAGCTTGTGAGATTTTATGTTGTGGGATTGTGGCAAGAAATCTTGAATAAAGAAAAATGTGATGATGATGATTAGAGTTGTAAGTTCTGACGATGAAGAAATTCCAAATATCACACTAAACTTTAGTTGGATTCAACTCTCCTCCACAAATTTATGTATATTGGATACAGATGGGTATACTGACGAATCTCAAGAGGTCACCTAGTGTATGATATCAAAAGAAGCAAAGCTAAGTCATCACAGTGGAATCAACAAATTGGTTAGAGAAAGGGACATGTGTCATTTTATCAACAATTGAGCGAATAAAGTTAACAAGAAAATATTCTCTTAACCTTCTATAAAACCTTAGTCCTTCTCAAAGAAATTCTCTCACATTGTTTTGTTTGCCAATCAAAGGAACGTGTGAATGAGCCAACTATATATACATTTGGATAATTTAAACCTTCTTAATCACATTCTTTATGATTTACCATTTTCGAAAAAGAATGCTGAAAGTGCAGAACATCCTGGACCTCCAACGAACCAAAGTAAAATTGGATCAATAGAGGGATTTCTTTGAGACTCCACAAAATAGTAAAACATTTGCACCTTTGCTCCTTCTCCCACTCCTATGTATCTACACAATACACAACCATAATTGGCTAATTAGTTAAAGGTTTTATCGTTCTACTTCACTAATAATGTGTGTTTTATGATATATATTAAAATTAATCTCTCTCAAAAGAATATAGTAATATGTTTCAAAGTTACCCTACCCCCTTAACCGTGGAACATTTTTCAAGAATTTTATCTAAGTTCAGTCAATGTTAACATTTCACGTATTGTACATGCAGAAATCATGACTTTGTTATGTCCCCTTGGTATTTGGAGGGGGAGGGAGAAAATATTTTTAATTTGACATATTTGATTCAATTTTTTTAATGGAAGGGGAGCAAAACCCCTCATAGACTCTTGCTTCCTCCAAATTAGAGTTTTTAGAGGGATAGAAGGTGTGCAATTAATGTCATTATTACATTTGCAAAACTATCTTTAATTTTATGTTAAACCTTAAAATTATTCTTAGTTAAATTTTGAGGACAAAAATGAAAGAGTGGGGTCAAGTGCCCCCATTTAACATAATGTGGATCCGTGCATGCGTTGGACCACACAGTTTAACTATATTGAAAAACTGCAATTAATTTGGTTGACATACAATATTTTTTTCTAGGTTTTGATATCATGTGCAAATTTACGCATGTTAAGAAAATTAAAATGGTAAATTTATCTTGGAATTTATATATCTTTTATATTAAATATATAACTTTTTAATAAATAATTAATGTTTTTCAATAAAACGTTATCATTTTTTGTTGTTTTAACATGTGCAATATTGCACATGTTAGACAAACCTTTTTTCAGGTAGGTTTCATCCATCAAAATAATCTTATTCAAAGTTTGTCGAGGAGCACTAACACCATTTTTGGTTTGAGTGAAATAGGGGAGAAGTTGGGAGAGATAGATCTAACTTCTCATGTTTGGTATGCAAAGAAATAAGGAAGAGAGATGGGATTATGGTGGGACCCACCACTTTTCCCTTTCTTCACTGATATGTGAAGACTCTACGCGAGATGCTCACTTCTTTTCACTTTTCCCTAAATACCCTTATCCTATCCATAACCTCTCTTAGACTAAGAATTAATAAGAATCCGGTATATTTTCACACTCATAAGAGTACATTTATGTTTTTGCTTTATGAATATGAATTTTTTTGGACATTTCTAATAATATCGCAATTTTGTTTATTTTGCAACCAAAAAATCGTTTCTTTTCTACTATGTTTTTGGGTCACGTACACTACTAAGTTCCTTTTTCTTTTCACACATTCTCCGGTTGTATGTTGCTTATACTCTTCGTTAAATAATTATTTATTTACTTAAAGCAGTTTCAAGAATTAAATTACCAAATCAAATAAATTAAAACTGATGCCTTAATTAGTTAACTGAATTATTTGAAATCAAATACAAATGTGATCTTGATGGGTTTGATAATGAAGGGGTATTTAAGTACTTTCAAAAATAACAAACACTTATCTCTTCTATTTCTCTTAAACCAAACAACACTTCAAATCTACTCTATTTATCTTATTATTTTCTCTTACTTTCTCACTTATTTCTCTCTTCTCAATTTCTTCTCACAACCAAACACACCTAAATGTGAGTGCCTCTCTAGTATAACAATGATTATATCTTCAACCAACCACAACAAAACAGCAATGATTGAACCATGATTTAATATAATAAAATATGATTATTATATCAATCAATGAGAATAATGATGCAAGATAATTTCAATTTAATAAAAGAAGAAAGAAACTCACCCGGTTTCAAGCTTAAATGGAAGTTCCCCATCAAAACCAGGAAGGTTCTTGACAATAGAACCCGAAGAAACCATGAATGGCAGAAGCATTAAAGTAACTAACACAACACAGCTACATCTCCAACCCATCACACTACACAACTAGATTTTGTTAAATACCTGAATAGAAACATCAATGAACTCTGCTCTGGTAAATATATGCAAAGAATTGAAGAAAATATAAACCAAACAATTATGTTCAAATGGTTTATGAACTCTGCTAAGGAGGAAAACTTGAGTCCGATTCTCATCCAGATTTTACTTACTTCCCGGCCGAACACTGAATTAGCAGACCCTTTCTGCTAAGAACCAGAGGGTTAAACCCCAATAAGAAAATTGAAGAAAATAAAGTGAATAAACTCACCAGATAATGGTTCTGAATTACTGTGAGAAATGGTCAAGGTTAGTGGAAGTTCAACTGAGCTTAAATAACAGAGGAAAATGAAAGTGCCAATATAAGGAAGCATATTCCTGTGCATTTAGATGTTGGACAAAAGTACTGGTTAACGTCAGAAGACAATAAAACAATGGCATTGCATTATTGGTTCCTTTTTAATTTTTTACAAACCCGACCCTGTTATATTATTTGTCTATATTAATAATTTTTTAAGATGCCAAATACATTATGGTCCGGACCGAGCAAATGCTCAAAGACCCACTTACATAGGCTCAATACAAAATGATCAAAATCCAGCATTTGGTGAATTACTTGCAACATACCTCCTCCCTGCGAAGGGGTGCTTGGAGCAACCGGAGTCTCATTCAAACCAAAGAGTAACATATCCTCCCATGTTCCCGCGAATCTCGCTCGACGGTTACTATTCCCACGAATCTGTAACCGCCGAGCCCAACATGTGCCTCACAACAACTCCTGCAACACCCACTCTCTATATAATTGAGACTCTCAGCAGTCCCCCATGGTTAGAATCTCCTTACTTTCTAAACCCCCCTCCTTTCTGACTCAATACTGACTTGAGTGTCGGAGTGTTTGCATGTACACACACCCCCGCCGTTCCAGTCAACTAGCAAAGGTTCACCACCATCGTATTCAGCTACACCGGTAGTCACCTTCTGATCAGGTACAATCAGTGGCGCCGTCTGTGGGAAAATACAAGCTCTCCCCGTTTTTTAGCTAACCAAAAATCAAAGCTTTCAAACAAATTCTGTATATCATGACTACCAACGGTGCAAGCTCCCATTTCAAGAGTGAAGTCAACCGCGACGGACAGACCTCTACGCCGTCTCCTGCCGACAGCCCCAGAGAGGAAAACTCCCAGTAGATTCCTCAAACAGCGATACCACTTCAAGAGCAACCCCTCCTCGGTCCACTGCGACCTAACGAGGAGGCACACAACGCATCCCCTAGCGATGCCATTCTCAACAACATACTCCGCACAGTACAACATAAAACGTTGATTATCGAGGATCAGAACCGACACCTCATGGACATTGAAAGAGAACGTTCGAGGAAGTAGTTGTCGCCTGCCACGAGACACCTTTCCCCACCACGTAACAGAAGGGGAAGGAGTCATCGCCCTTCAAGGTCAAGATCTCCCAGACACTCTATGAGCGTGAGATCTCCCAGCAGGAGATCTTCTAAGTGATCCCCTGAACGAAGGACCCCGCCAAGGCGCTACAGACGCTCGTCGTCCTCGTCACTTTCTAACGATGCCTGTCCAGCATACGACCCTTTCACAAGGCGTATCAGAGAGGCTCACATCCCCAGGGATTGGAGAAGCCCCCGAAGATGGACTCGTATGATGGGACAACTGATCTAGACGAGCACATTGAAAACATTGAAGTCGTACGTCCTCACCTACCGAGAGGTGCGGGGCGCAATAAAATGCAAGCTCTTCGTCACCACTCTACAGCGAGGAGCCATGACTTGGTACAAGAACCTCGGGAGGAATTCCATTGATTCCTGGGACGACATGTACCATGAGTTCACTGCACACTTTACGACCTCAAGGACCCAATCCAAAACAGTGGCGTCCCTCGAAGCCTTTGTGCAAGGAAAGAACGAGCCTCTTCGAGACTACATCGAGAGGTTCAACAAAGAAGTTGTTCAAGTCAGAGGCGCTGACGAGACAATGAAGAAATATCTCGTCGAGAAAGGGCTTCGCTCCGGCACCGACATGAAGAAGGACGTGCAGCTCGATCGCCCAAGGTCTCTCTACGAGTTCCTAGCGATCACAAAGACTTACATCATGTACGAGGAGCAATTGTACGCTGATAATCTGAACAAGTCTAGGAAGGAGGAACATGCAGTTGAGTCTTCCAAAAAGCCCTTCCAGGAGAAAAAGAAGGAAGTCAAACCTGCTCGGGAAAGGAAGGGACCCATCGGTCACTTCGTCGAATATACACTCCTAGCGATGTCAAGAGAAAAGATCCTAGCTGAGATCGCATCTGCCGATCTGAAAGAGGTCGGGATCAAATATCCTAAGCCTCCCACTCATTAGAAGAAAGGGACCAATAAAACAAAGTACTGCCGGTTCCACAAGTGCAACGGGCACTTGACTGATGACTGCATCCATCTCAAGGATGCAATTGAAATCCTCATACAACAAGGTCGGCTGAAGCAATTCACCAAGAATGCTTCACCAGAAAGAAAGACTGTCGACCAGATCATTGATGGCAACAACCAAGACGTCGTCATTTCCATGTTTGTCGAATAACTGAATGAATTCCCAGAGCACGTAGAAGTAACTCCTTACGCGTGCACCTGGGAACAATTCCCTACCGTCAACATGATTATTGGTGGAATAACGAACTACATCATGGGAAACATGAAGAGGAAGTTCGAAGAACTGATGAGCATCAACCAACTGGTCCTCCCTAACATACAGGCTAGGGGTGACCACCGTTGGCCTTCTATGATTATGAGCTGCCCGACGGAGCTCTAAATTCAGCCATACCCCTGCTTCTTCAAGCGTACATGGCCAACTTTGATGTTCGCAGAGTCTTGATTGACACAGGGGTCTCTTGCGACATCATGTACATCGGGCTCTTCAAGACTCTCTAGTTGAAGGAGAAAACCTATCTCCCTACGTTGGGTCCGAACTCTACGAATTCAACGGCTCTTCAACGAGACCTTGGTGCTACATTGAAATCCTGGTAACCTTCAGGCATGAAGAGGCTAGAAAGACAATCAAGATCCAATTCCTGGTGATCAAATACCCCTCTCTATAATTGTATAATAGTGAGAATGAGGAGGCGGAGCTAGGAGCAGCATGTTTGATTGCAGACCTAAAGCTCAAGTACCATGCCAAAAATGACACCGTCGTCACACTGCACGGAGACATCGAAGCTGCAAGAAGATGTTTCCTCCAAGCAAACAAAAGCCAAAACTCGACTTCCCCGGCAAAACAATCCTCTAAGGATAACGAAAAAGATGTTGCGAGCACTCTGGACTCCAACATGATTGAGCTCGACTCTAGATTTAACAAGTCCGAAGTGAAGGAGCAGAAGAAAGAGAAAAAAGATCCGCTCAACGCTGAAATCTTGAGGCCCATTCCAGATGGAGATTTCGAGTTGATTCCCTTTGGAGATGACCCTTCAAAAAGCTTCAAGATTGGCAAAAACCTTCCAAACCTTGTGCGAGCCCAGCTGATCGCTTGCTTGAGGGACAATGCTAGTCTATTTTCCAGGAGTGCAACTGACATGCCTAGAATCGACCCTAGCGTCACTTGTCACTAGCTAACAGTTAGTTCTAGTGCTAGCGTTGTAGCTCATCGACGTAGGAAGCAGTCTCCTGAGGCAAATTTCATTTCTGAGGCCAAGTACACAACTTGGCTCTCCAATGTTGTACTCATTAAAAAATCTAATGGAAAGTGGCGTATGTGTGTCGACTATACCGATCTTAGTTGATAATTCATCTGACTATAAACTTTTATCATTCATGGACGCCTATTCTGGGTACAACCAGATACCAATGTCTGAAATAGATAAAACCAAAACCGCATTCATGACTGAATCAGGAAACTATTACTACAACATAATGCCTTTCGGTCTTAGAAACATAGGTGCCACTTATCAACGAATGATGAACAAAGTGTACGACAAAGATTCTATGGGCGACATTCTTAATGTCTACATGGATGATATGATTGTAAAATCTGAACAAGAGGTTGATCATACTTCCCATCACAAGAGAGTGTTAAAAAAAACCAGAAAATACAACATGAGGCTCAATCTAGAAAAATGCACGTTTGGGGTCCAAGTGGGAAAATTCCTCGATTTCTACCTTACAGAACGAGGAATCGAAGTGAATCCTGACAAATGTCGAGCATTCAATGAATACCCGACCCCAACGTCGAAAAAATGTATTCAAACCCTCAATGGAATGCTAACCTCGCTCTCACGCTTCGTTGCAAAGTCTGCTCAACACGCTCTTCCTTTCTTTACACTCTTACGAAAGGAAACTGCTTTTGAGTGGGGTGATGAATGTGAGGCCACCTTGGCACATCTAAAAATTGCACTTTCCCAACCTCTCATCCCGTCGCGACCGGATCAAGGTGAAACTCTCTATCTTTATCTTAGTTTCCTCTGATGCTGTAAGCGCAGTGCTGATCAGAGAAACTCTAGAGGGACAAAGACCCGCCTACTTCACTAGCAAAGCCCTACAAGGGCCTAAAACAAGGTATCAAAGGATAGAGAAAGTAGCCTTCGCACTGGTAATGGCCGCTAGGAGACTTAGCAAAATATTTCCTAGCCCACATCATCGTCGTCCAAACTGACCATCCCATCTGACAAATACTAGGTCGCCCTGACGTCACCGGAAGGATGATGAAATGGTCGCTTGAACTATCTGAGTTCTACATCCATTACGAGTCCCGAAAAGCACTCAAGGCTCAAGTGTTTGTCGATTTCGTGGCCGAAATGACTTTTCCCCTGAGGAAAACAAAGAGGGAATATGGATCGTCTATGTCGATGAGTCTTCTAATTCGAAGGGCAGTGGAGCAGGATTGATAATTGAAAATGATGAAGGAATCGTAATCGAGGTATTATTAGGACTATCCTTCACGATGACTAACATTTTCTAGAGTACGTACAACTTTTGCAAACCAAAATGAAAGAGTTCGAGTCTGTCGAAGTGGTACATATTCTGTAATATCCCGCTTACGAGTATCAGTTATCAGTGATAGAAACTTATTATGCAAGCGATGGCAATATGGTAATTACTTGGCTTAAGAAGATTATTTAAATTAGAGGGGGGAAAGATATTTTCCCATTTCATTTTCCTTCTTCTTCTACTCTTCTCTCACGCCCCCATCTCCTCTCTTGATCCTCACACAATTCTCAACCAATCAACATGCAAAAGTGGGATTATGGCCCTTAGAGCAAGCTAATCAACTCTCAAGCACAAATTCTTCCTTTCCTTTGTCTTCTTGGCCGAACTCTCCCTCTTTACCCTAACCCTAACTTCTTTAAATGTCATCAATTCAAGCTTATATGCCAAGATTTCACCTCCCATCATCAAATTGGTCTATTGGGAAGCTTTATCTTGGAGTGGGTACAAGAACTTGTGTAGGAAAGTTTAGAACAAGAAGAATCAAGGAGAAATCAAGCTAGGGTTTTGGAGTAAGCATAATAAGCACCAATCAAGGTTCAAGGTGAGCTCCCTAGGGTTTTAGAACCCTTATTGAGTAAGTTTAAGAGTAATTTATACTTAGAACAATTTTTATAAAAGTGCCCTAATTTATGTTAAATGTTAATTCCTTGTTCCAGCCACGTTTAAATGATTTATAAGCTTAAGAAAATCCTTTTTATGCCATTTGGGAAGCTTGGGTGTGTTGGGATGGCTTGGAATGATGAAAAATATCATTTTTGAGTTTTCTGAACCTGTCATGGTCGCTACAGCGAGCTGGAGCTCGCTACAGCGACCAGGCAGAGTTTTATTCTGCCTACCGTCGCTACAAGCGCAGGCTTGTCGCTACAAGCGCGGAGGCCCAGACAGCACTTGACAGCTTTGCTGTTTTGGGTGTTCTGGGACGCGTAGGCATGGTTTTTCACTTCCGTTTTCTCCACAAACTTTTTAGAAACATTCACCACCATTTTAACACATTCAAGAGGCTCCCAAAAAGATGAATATGTATGGAACAAGGATTGAACATTGATTTAGAATAGTTCAGAATTAAAGGGCAAAGCTTAGACGAATGCAGGAACTTCATTACAATGTTTAAGTAAGTTAGGGACGTAGTTTCCCCACTTTAGATAATGGCTCATGAGAACGATGAGTCAAGAACCTTTTATAGGTTAAAGAGATTTAGAATGGTACTCATCATGTACTAAACACAAGATTGAATCTATATTCATAGTTAAGAACCTTTAATAGGTTAAGCATTCAAGAATGCATCAGATATGCAATAGACATAAGTTATATATATAAGAAGAATAAGTACAAGAATTAATCAGATATTAAGTCGTGGCCTTCGTCGTTCACGCCAGTGGGACACGAATGGTTCATGCAAAGTTAAGATTATTATTATTAAGTCGTGACTTTCATCGTTCACGCCAGTGGGACTTGAAAGATTCACGCATAAGTTTACAGAATATTTATTCGCGTCTTCCGTCGTTCACGCCAGTGGGACACGGGAGGTAAACGCATCAGTTAAGACTAATAATTAAGTCGTGTTTTCTGCTGTTCACGCCAGTGGGACACAGGAGGTTCACGCCAGTGGGACATGTTATTCCGCAAGGATGACCGCACGACGACAAGAGGAGTCCGGTGTTAGCCTGATATGATAGGAATTTTCACCGGTTATCAGGGGAATGTGCTTCGGGGTTACTCCACCTGGGGGCATTCCGTAAAATGAACCCAGATAATATTGTTTGTTCAACGCTAACAGCTAACATAAGACATTTATCAGTTAATTATTTTATTATGTTATCAGACAGAGAATAGTTATCAGACAAGTATCAGATAATCAGTTATCAGGCGGTGATCCTAGATTCCCCTCGATCACCCAGTTATCAGGATATAGTCTAGATCTCAGGACTTTTCAGTATCAGATTCAGACAGTGATCCTAGGTTTCCCCTTGATCACTAGTTTAGCAGGAACAGTCAGGTAACCCTCTATGGGTAAGGTTAAGACTTGGCGATCATAGATATCCCCAAGATTGCCGAGGTAGGCACGGCGACCCTAGGTTCCCTGTGGTTGCCAACAGTAGGTAGGGTAGGAGCTCACTGAGACATTATGTCTCATCCCTATCCTTCTGGTGCGGGTTTCCAGGTAGCCAAGTGGCTTTCAGATGAAGATCTTCATGAAGACGCTGGATGGAGTGCAGTTGCTCGTCAAGGACACGCTCAGGAGGCTGACAGATTGTATATGTATATAGAAGTGTATGTTATGATTTTTGGATATTTGTATAACGAGCAAATTTGTACTCATTCAGTTGTATGTATTATGATTATTATTATTGAAAATTTTAATGTACCCAGTATCAGATTAATACACATGCTAAATATTCTAGATAATTTAGTATGGGTGTTACAATTGGTATCAGAGCAGGTCGATTCAGACCGTGCCTTGGGTCATTAAAGTTTCAATAAAAGTAGTGGAACCATTGGGTTCCGGATGTTGTTCTAAATGTCACATCTAGTTGAGCCTGATCAACTCAATCTAGTATATGACAGTTAGGATAAATGTCTGAGAGCTGAATGTGACCAAGGAGGAATGAAGTGTCTGAAGGGCGAAGATTAAGGTGATAGAATTTTAAGACGGAATTGGCGAAGAAGTATTCATGCCAAATGGTGGCCATCAAACTGTAAAGTAACGAAGCCTGATAGTGGCAAGGTCTCAGAGATATAAGGGATATTTATCTGTGAGGTGAAGTACCTCAACCCAGTTGGATACGACGTTGGACGATAGCTCATCTGCGGAAGACATACGGATTAAGAAATTATGGAATACTCTACGGAATGACGTGGAACCTTAACGGGATCCGCAGTTCGAGAAGTTAAAGTGAAGTGTGGATTAAGTATCAATTCTGAGTACAGAGCTAAGGAATTGCGGTACCAAACTTAGAGACTTGAAATGTGGAATTCTCGGGCGGTTTGAAACCTCTAGACTCTCAGCAACAAAGATATAGTGTTGATGAATCGAACTCGTATCGTATGAGATTCTAATGTCCAGACAGTTAAGGGAATAATTGTGGATTAAGGGAATTATCTGGACAATGAAGCTAACCACTTAAGTATGGTCTTTGAGCATGAAACGCAAGTAAGATTAACCCCGGCAGATCAGCCGCACCTCCCGAACCATAAATGCTAGATTTGAGAATTAAGAAAAGAAGTTGGTATGCAACCTAAGAACTAAGACGGATGGATAAGTGTTGATAATAAGACCCGTTGCATATCGAGGCGTGAATCAGATATTCATGTGTGTTTTATTAGTAATAAGATTGGAAATAAGCTAAGTTTAACTGAAATTTTATTCAACGAAAGGTGTATATTAAATGGTCAGTCATTGGGATTTAGTGAACTGATGGACGAATAAGGTTGAATTTCCTTGATTGGATGAAGAAGGCAAGTTCAAGATGACACAAGATTATAGTAGACCAGTTTTAAAGGATAATCGGAAATTTTAGCCAAGGAATTATATGGAGATTGTATTATACGAAAGGTTAAGATTGTGGTTAATGCTAATGAGTTTTAAGTTTTCAACTGATGAGTTTTCTTCCACAGTTATTCTAGAAGCTTAAAGAGGTCACCTCGTGTTGATAAGTTCCGAGGGCGGTAATAAGGTATAGATTTGAATTGTGAATGCAATGACGAGTTGTTGAATGAAACAAAAGGTAATGATGAGGTTTTGAAGCTCAAGATCAGTTAACTGGAGGGATTCGAAGGTAACCTAAGAGGTATGGTAAAACCATAGAGACCATAATTGTCTCGGAAGAATTACGGGTATGAAATCCTTATGGATAGAGATAGAATGATTAGTAATGGGACTCAAACCCTCAGTAGATTCAGTATATGTAAAAGATGTGAACCTCCAGGAGCCATAGGTCGTTTTAGAAGTTGACACAAGTGTTTGTGTGTGTGAATGTAAGTTGTCTCAAGCAAGCTTTCAGTCGGGTTGCGCAATGTTTTAATGATTATACATAAAGAGCTGGCCAAGAGATGGTTACGGAATTCAGGATATGGAAAGTAAAGTTAGAACCAGAGTATAAACTATTTGATAGGAACATTGTTGAACTCTTGACAGTCGTTGTAAACCGTTTACAGGTTCTGGCGTTTTATCGTGAAAGTAAGTGAGTATATGGTTCATGTCAGAAAGGAAGTACAATGTCAGATGACGATCAATAAGCAAGTTAAACAGGTGGTTTAAGCCACAAGAGAATCAACGATCGTAAGATGAATCTGCTGTGATAGCTACAAGTCGTTAAGGAACAAGTCAGCCAGAGAATTTGATAATGGTGTATTACTCCTACTCCAAAGTGTTTTGTTAGATCAGAGTTGCGCAGCGGAAAAGTAATTCCAGGATGAGTTAACAAACAAATTCTAAACTGAAGCTTAGAGAACAAGGATGCTTGTGTAGTCCTTGTCAGGTGAACCACAGAATATCAGTGAGCAGTGACGACTCGAACTTGTTATAAGTTCTAGAAGGAAATTTTAAAAGTAAAGCCGAGGGATATTTCAAACCTCGAGACTCGAGAGAAATGGAAATTGAAGCAGTTTAAGATTCTGTGATAAGAATGATATGTTTCTAGCACAATAAGTCTAGAGCAAGGAAAGTCATCACTAATGCGGTACTTGAAGAGTAACTTTAGTCAAAAAGGGTTAAGTATAAGGCAACGTCAGAAAAAGTTGCACTTGCAAGACGGTAAATTTTTGAAATTGAAGCATTGATCAGAAACAACAATGCAGTGACATATGAATTTAATTCACCTAGTACCTACAATCTGTCAACATGTCACCTGTATCAGGTTATGTTTAGTATTGTATATATATTTATCAGGCAGTGCTTAAACTACTCAGATAGTAGTGTGGCAGTTTCAGTGTTGTGACATGTTTTGGCAATAGTGGTACGTAGACAGGAATGTTTAAGTAGCCAGGATTTGACCAGAACAGATTTATTGATATCAAACATATCTTAGCCGAAGTGTTCAGAACTGAGAAATGAGTTCACTATATCGATAAGTGTAATCATGATTTATGTTATGTGATAATGTATGTTCAAGAAATAAACATGAGTAGCATTGGCGGGGCAAACCTGGCAAGCCAGTCGAAAGGCAAATCCCGAATGTTACAAAATGAGTTAAGAGTAAGAAAAGATTCCCAATTGATGTGGTAGTGTCTCAAATATGGTAAGATCAAGAATGATGTCCCGTCAGTCGGACAAGGATGAGATGATGTATTGTGTACCCGTCAGTAGTGTACACATGCTCGCTTATATATGTAAATTATATGCTATGAACTATACTATGTGATAATATGTAAGACGACTTATACTACTCATCATTCGGGCTAAACTTCTATGAGTTTGGATTTACCAATACATAAAATATTTATGTTACAGCCAGAGTTCGAGAATAGTAGTGACAAGAAAGATAGGAGATTGACAAACTCTCAGTAAAGAAGAATGATTTCTAAGTTATTAAGATAAGTGATGTCGTCGTATGAGACGAAAGATAAAGATAATAATTCATGGGAATATTTGAGGATAATGAGAAACGATCTAATGTCGTCAAAGTAAGGATACATGGACTAAGAAGGTATTTATAAGAATTGTAAGAATTAGTACAAGTGTCAGAATTGGACAACTCCAAATTGGATTTGCAAAAAGGTGTATGAACCAAGAACGTGGTCAAGCGAGTTGGATACGATGGTTCAGATAACCTCGCATCCTACTACGTAAGAGTTATGCAAATCATCACAAGCATTTCAGTTCAAGCAGAAGTTGTCGAGTATATTTGACATATAAAGAGTTGGAAATCCAAGGGATTCCGATAATCAAGACAAACTGGAGTTTTCGGGCAAGTAAAAGAAGTAGTGTGAGAAATTCATTCATATACGATAGTGGAAACTAAATTTCGAGGACGAAATTTCTTTAAGGGGGGTAGATTGTAATATCCCGCTTACGAGTATCAGTTATCAGTGATAGAAACTTATTATGCAAGCGATGGCAATATGGTAATTACTTGGCTTAAGAAGATTATTTAAATTAGAGGGGGGAAAGATATTTTCCCATTTCATTTTCCTTCTTCTTCTACTCTTCTCTCACGCCCCCATCTCCTCTCTTGATCCTCACACAATTCTCAACCAATCAACATGCAAAAGTGGGATTATGGCCCTTAGAGCAAGCTAATCAACTCTCAAGCACAAATTCTTCCTTTCCTTTGTCTTCTTGGCAGAACTCTCCCTCTTTACCCTAACCCTAACTTCTTTAAATGTCATCAATTCAAGCTTATATACCAAGATTTCACCTCCCATCATCAAATTGGTCTATTGGGAAGCTTTATCTTGGAGTGGGTACAAGAACTTGTGTTGGAAAGTTTAGAACAAGAAGAATCAAGGAGAAATCAAGCTAGGGTTTTGGAGTAAGCATAATAAGCACCAATCAAGGTTCAAGGTGAGCTCCCTAGGGTTTTAGAACCCTTATTGAGTAAGTTTAAGAGTAATTTATACTTAGAACAATTTTTATAAAAGTGCCCTAATTTATGTTAAATGTTAATTCCTTGTTCCAGCCACGTTTAAATGATTTATAAGCTTAAGAAAATCCTTTTTATGCCATTTGGGAAGCTTGGGTGTGTTGGGATGGCTTGGAATGATGAAAAATATCATTTTTGAGTTTTCTGAACCTGTCATGGTCGCTACAGCGAGCTGGAGCTCGCTACAGCGACCAGGCAGAGTTTTATTCTGCCTACCGTCGCTACAAGCGCAGGCTTGTCGCTACAAGCGCGGAGGCCCAGACAGCACTTGACAGCTTTGCTGTTTTGGGTGTTCTGGGACGCGTAGGCATGGTTTTTCACTTCCGTTTTCTCCACAAACTTTTTAGAAACATTCACCACCATTTTAACACATTCAAGAGGCTCCCAAAAAGATGAATATGTATGGAACAAGGATTGAACATTGATTTAGAATAGTTCAGAATTAAAGGGCAAAGCTTAGACGAATGCAGGAACTTCATTACAATGTTTAAGTAAGTTAGGGACGTATGAAGGTGAGAAAAACAAACACACAAGAAGGGGGGGTTGAATTGTGTGACTCTAAAAACTTGTTCCTTTTCTTTTTAAAGCTTAAGGTTCAGTTCAGAAGCTGATATGATCAGTTCTGAACAGATATCAGAAGTTGAATGCAGCGGATTAAAACAAGTTAAGGAGTAAGGGAAAAGAGAAGACACAGCAAATTATACAGGTTCCTTCTCAATGTGAGAAGTAGTCCTGTCCCCTTGTATCCAATAAGAGAGTTTCACTATAATCAAGTTCTGATTACAATTGCTCAATCACTAAGAAAGAGACTTCCAGCTGCTCAATCACAAAGAAAGAGACTTCTATGCTCAACCACCAAGGAAGAGGCTTCCAATGCTCAAGTCACAAAGACAAGAGGCTTCTGACTCAGACCACAAAGGAATGAGGTTACAATTGCTTAGTATTCAGACTAAGACTTTAGGGACCAAACTGGTTTACAAGTAAAGGAGTTTGGGATGAACACTTGATCAAATATCAGAGGTGTTCTCTAAATACAACTCAGGTTAAGACTCTTAACCTTAAGAAATTCTAAGTTACAAAGACTGAAGAATTTCTAAGAGATTTGAACTTTGACAGTTTTTACACAGAAAACAGGGCAGAGTTTCAGCAATGCGTTTCAAAGAGTCTTCAACATTTTCTTCTTCAAATCTCCCTCCTTTTATAGATGAAAATAGAGCTGTTGGAGATTTGCTGGAAATCAGGAATTTAGCCGTTGCAATTGGACTAGGTTGCTGCAAATGTGTGCTGCACTTTTTCTGTCAGAACAGGGCAGGTGCCATTTTTGAATTGGCCCACCATAAAAACTGGAGAATGTTTGGGTCAGGGAGACAACTGTTCCATTGAGTTGTTCTGACACTTCCAGGCATTAAATGCGCACAGTACTGGTTGCTTTTCCATGCCATATCAGCTTCAGAAGCTTCTGAGTGAACAGTGATCAGAAGCTGCTTCAGTTGTACGGATCAGAAGCTGGTCTTCAGATGCTGACTTTATGTTGACTTCATCAGAAGCACCCAGTCTTCAGAAGCTGCACTTCAGGAGCATTTCTTCAGGACCACTTCAGAGGCTTCACTTCAGGACCAGTTTCTTCTTAGCCTTGCAACCTTGCTTCTTGGCTTTCCTTCTTGCTCTTTAGCTTGTTCTTCATAACCATTATTAATCAATACTTGATAAGCATGTGGTTCTGAAACACTTGAACAAAGCATTAGCATATAACCAATTTTCTCTTTAATACCTTGTTATCATCAAAACCATAGAGAGAGATATGTTTACACATAAATGTTTCAACAATCTCCCCTTTGTTTTATGAGAGACTTGTTAAACACATTTTGTTCCAACAATCTCCCCCTTTTTGATGATGACAAACATAAGTATTAAAACAGAAAATTGTTGTTAACTTAATTAACAAGTTAACTACAGGGTGAGGTTTGCAAGCTCCCCCTGAGTTTGATCCAAGTTAATTAAGTTCAGTTAAAAACACAAATGTGGAAATTTCAGAATTGTTAAAAAGTTCAATTAACAATCTGACTTCAGGAGAGATTTGTAAGCTCCCCCTGGGTCTGACAGTCCTCAAGGTTAGGTTTGTAAGCTCCCCTTGATTCTTATCCATGTTAATTAAGCTTAACTTAAGACAATATGGTGAAATTTACACTCAGAATTCAAAATGACTTGTTGACTTCAGGTTCTGAGGTTTGTAAGCTCTCCCCCTAAGTCTGATAATCCACAGGATGAGTTTTGTAAGCTCCCTGAGTCTTATCCAAGTTATTTTAAATTCTTTTTACTCACTAAGAGTTATATATCTCACAGAATATATCAGAGCTAGAATTTTACTTCAAAGCAGTTCTCATAAGTTAAATGTATCAGAGCTAGTCAGAAATGTATCAGAGCTTAACTTAGCTTATCTGATCAGTATCAGAGCTATCTTAACAATTGTATCAGATCTTAATCCTAACAATTGTATCAGAGCTTTAATAGGCTTTGCTTCTGACAATTTTAACTTATTTGAGCTCAGGTGCTTTAATACTTGTTTTACTTTTCTCCCCCTTTTGTCATCAACAAAAAGTACTACTTTCTCCCCTTAAGACAGAAAAATTTCTTCCCCTTTGTCAAGAGAGTTGGAAAGTATCTGTATCAGAGCAGAAATGGATTTGAAAAGAGTTTGAAAACAGTTATCAAAGCAGTTCAGTTTCCCCCTTTTTTTTTTTTAAAAGAGTTTGAAAGCAGTTCTGACACCAAGTTTGACAAAATTTCAAAAGGATGCAGAATTTGGGAGGGGTTGAACTAACCAAGATTGTGAGATATTTGTGCAATCATATGAATAACCAGGTAGCAAGGATAATCATCAGAGCCTACTTGATTTTCAATTAGTATATGACTTGCATAAAAATTAGAATGCTGTTCAGAAGCAGAAAAAGTTTGGAGCTTCTGATCAGGTCATTCTGTGTTCAGACATTACTTTGTTCAGTACAAACTGGTTCAGCATCAGAGCAAAACAACCAGTTGTGTTCAGTATCAGAGCAAAAGCTTTTCAAGAAGTGTTCAGTATCAGAGCAATTCTGAGTTTGCTTTAAAGAAATATATCAGAATCTGATACCAATTGAGGATTTATCTCAGAGTCTGATACCAGCAAAAAGGTTTTAATTCAGAGTCTGATACCAAATGAAAACATTTCTAAAGACTGATACCAAGATGAAAAGAGTTCTAGAAACTGAACATGTCTGAAACACTTTGGGCTTTTAAAATGTGTCTGTGCCAAACATTTTGAAAATAAACTGATACCAACTGAAAATTGTTTGTTAAGCAATTTTAACAATGAGTATCAGAGCATAAAAACACATTTTTACTTGATGACTTTGGGAGGATTATAGTATAAACTTTCAAAGCTTTAATCATCATTGCCCATAACTATACTTACCAGATTCTGACCAACATTAGACTTTTATCAGATTCAGAAGTCAGAAAAATCAGGTTCTGATCCTTCAGACTCTGAAGTTTTTCAGGCTTAACTTTAGTCAAACTCTCAGAGGTAAGTGTTTGATAAGTCTTAGCTAATGATAAACTCAGAATCAAGGAATACATTCAGATTCAAGCACATTTTTCATGAGACAAAATGCATGTTCAGATTCTTTTTAATAAAATTGAATCTATCTTCTGTTAGGGGTTTTGTGAATATGTCAGCCCATTGATGATCAGTATCAATGAACTGAATATCTAACACACCCTTCTGAACATAATCTCTTATAAAATGATGTTTTATTTCTATGTGCTTGGCTCTAGAATGCAGAATTGGATTTTTAGACAGACATATAGCAGCAGTATTATCACAATAAATAGGAATATTATCTGCATGAATCTGATAATCCTCTAATTGATGTTTCATCCAGAGCAGTTGTGTGCTACAACTTGCAGCTGAGATGTATTCTGCTTCTGCTGTTGACAAAGCAATGGTTGCTTGTCTTTTGCTGGCCCAGGATATCAGATTCTCACCAAGAAACTGACAGTTTCCACTGGTGGATTTTCTTTCAATCCTGTCCCCAGCATAGTCAGCATCACAGAATCCAACTAGCTTATAATTTAGAGATTTCTTATACAGAAGCCCCAAATTAGTTGTTCCTTTCAGATACCTGAAGATTCTCTTGACAGCAGTCATATGAGATTCTCTAGGATCTGATTGGAATCTAGCACACAGACATACACTAAATAAAATATCTGGTCTAGAAGCAGTTAAGTATAGGAGAGAACCTATCATACCTCTGTACAGCTTCTGATCTACCTTAGTGCCATTGTCCTCTTTGCTTAATGTGCAGGTTGGATGCATTGGTGTTGTCATCAGCTTGCAATCATCCAACTGGAACTTCTTCAGAAGCTCCTTGGTGTATTTGGACTGATGGACATAAACACCTTCTTTGCATTGGTTGATTTGAATTCCCAAGAAGAATTTCAGCTCACCCATCATGCTCATTTCAAATTCATCCTGCATTAAATTAGAAAATTCCTTGCAAAGGGAGGCATTAGTAGAACCAAATATGATATCATCAACATAGATTTGTACAATTAAGATTTCTTTCTTAACAGTTTTTCTAAAGAGTGTATTGTCAACTTGACCTCTTACAAAACCATTTTTGATTAAGAAGTTGCTTAGCCTTTCATACCAAGCTCTGGGAGCTTGTTTCAGACCATACAAAGACTTCTTAAGTTTAAAAACATGGTTTGGATGTTTAACATCTTCAAAACCAGGAGGTTGTTTGACATACACTTCTTCAGAAATCACACCATTTAAGAAAGCACTCTTAACATCCATTTGATATAAGATGATACCATGATTAATAGCATAAGAAAGAAGTAACCTGATTGCTTCCAGTCTTGCAACTGGAGCAAATGTCTCAGTGTAGTCAATTCCTTCTTGCTGGCTGTACCCTTGAGCTACTAATCTAGCCTTGTTTCTGATCACTTCTCCTTGTTCATTGAGCTTGTTTCTGAACACCCATTTTGTTCCAATGATATTCTTCTGATCAGGCCTTGGTACAAGATCCCATACATCATTTCTTTGGAACTGGTTCAGCTCTTCTTGCATTGCTACAATCCAACCATCATCAGCAAGTGCTTCATCAGCAGTTGTGGGTTCAATCATGGATAGCAGGCCAAGCATGGACTCATTCTGAGTGAATGCTGATCTTGTCTTCCTTGGACTGTTCTTGTTTCCAATGATTAACTCCTCAGGATGTGAAGACTTGTACTTGAAGGAGGTTCTGGATGGATTAGCTTCTGAAGGGCCACGAGGGATTTGTTCAGAACCATGCTGTTCTTGATTAGCATCAGGAGTAGTGTCATTGCTGGAGAGTTTCTCAGAGTCTTCATTGTTTTCAGCTTCTGAACCTTCATCAGAACCTGAACTGGGTTCAGCTTCTGAAGGTTCCTCTGAGATTCTGACATCTGCAAAACTCTCAACCAGCTCTGGTATTTCACTACCAGGCTTCTTATCATCAAACCTAATGTGTATAGCTTCTTCAACAACATGTGTTTCAGAATTATACACTCTGTATGCCTTAGATCTCTCTGAGTATCCTAAAAAGGTACCCTTTTGAGCCTTGGCATCAAATTTCTTTAGGTAGACCTTATTGTTTAGTATGTAACATGTACAACCAAACTGATGAAAATAAGAAATACTTGGTTTTCTTCCTTTAAATAATTCATATGAAGTTTTATTCAGAATTGGTCTGATATAGATCCTGTTCTGAATATAACATGCTGTGTTTACAGCTTCTGCCCAAAAGTACTTAGCAATTTTTGACTCATGAATCATGGTTCTGGCCATTTCTTGTAAAGATCTGTTCTTTCTCTCTACAACTCCATTTTGTTGTGGAGTTCTAGGAGATGAGAACTCATGGAAAATTCCATGATCTTCACAAAAGTTTTCAAAAGGTTCATTTTCAAATTCACCACCATGATCACTTCTGATTTTCAAAATTTTCAAATCAGTTTCTGTTTGTACTTGTTTGCAGAATTTGAAAAACACATCATATGTTTCATTTTTGGTTCTGAGGAATTTAACCCAAGTCCTCCTACTATAATCATCAACAATAACAAGTCCATACTTCTTCCCATTGATTGAGGCTGTTCCAACAGGACCAAACAAATCAATGTGAAGGAGTTCTAGAGGTTTTGAGGTGGAAACAATGTTCTTTGGTTTAAAAGAAGTTTTAGAAAACTTTCCAATTTGGCATGCACTGCACAGTGCATCTGAGTGATAATCAATTTGGGGCAAGCCTCTGACCAGCTGTAACTTGCTAAGCTTGGAGATGAGTCTCCAATTAGCATGTCCTAGCCTTTTGTGCCAGACCCATTTCTCATCACTCACAGACAGAAGGCAAACTACCTTCTGCTGAACCAATTCAGAAAAATTAATTTTATAAACATTGTTTTTCCTGCTGCCTCTGAACACTACAGACTTGTCTTTGCTACTGATTACAGTGCAAGTGTTCTTATTGAACAGGACTTCATAATTACTATCACATAATTGACTTATGCTAAGTAAATTATGTCTAAGTCCATCTACCAGCCAAACATTATCAATGTACAGGGAAGAATTACCTATCTTACCAGTACCAATGATCTTTCCTTTCTGACTTCCTCCAAATCCCACAGTTCCTCCCTCTTTCAGAGTCAGGGTTTGGAACATAGACTTGTCCCCTGTCATATGATGCGAGCATCCACTGTCCAGGTACCAGGACCTTTCCTTTTCTTTGGATGACAAGCATATCTGCAATTGAGATAATTTCTGACTTAGGTACCCAGATTTTCATGGGTCCTTTGGGGTTAGTCTTGAAAGGTTTTGGCTTCTTGTGTCTGAAGTTTTGATATTCAGACTTGTTCTCATACTTTGGATATGAATCCTTGTATTTAGAATAAGTCTGAGTTTCAGAACCTGAGTGCTTCAGAACCTGAGTTCTCAAGGGTTTGGACTCAGACTTCTTCAGAACCTGAGACTTGGAAGTCTTTGGTTCTGATTTGTTCAGAGTCTGACCTTTTGAGTACTTTGATTCTGATCTCTTCAGAATTCTGACTTTGTTTACTTCAGGCACAAGGTAAGCTTCAGTTTTGCCTTTCTTAAAACAGTTTGAAGCAGAAAACTGATTGGTTTGCTTTGGATTGCTTTGCCTAATATTCTGAGATTGAAAATGTTTTGCATTGACTGGTTTAACAACTTTTGAAGTTTTAGTAGACCCAGTCTTAGAAAGATTTGAATCAGTTTTATTCAGATTCTGAGACTTGCTAGTTCCAGGTTCTGAACACTTCAGATTCTGAACAGGTTTAAGTTCAGAGTCTGATTTCCTCTTACTCTTAGGCTTAGGACCTTTTGGCTTAGATTTAGGCAAAGTTTTATCAGTTGCCTTCATCTTACCCTTAGGCTCAGAAACTTCAGAGTCTGAGTTGTTCAGAACTTCTGACTTAGTCTCAGATTCTGATACTTTCAATTTCTCAGAATTATCAGAAGCAGACACAAAGCATATGCCATTGCCTTTTAAAATATCATCAGAACATGAAGGTGAGTTTAAATCATTTGAAGGTTTGAATAAATCATAGCCAATGCCTTCACCTTTATTTCTGATCATATTATACATCATAGAGGCAATTTTAGTTCTGTTGAACCCAGTTAACATAAAATCCTGAAGAGCTATTTCTTGATCATTAGGAACCTCTTCAGATTTCTTATGAACCTCTTTTCTGAGTTCCTCAACTTCCTCATCATATTCAAAAATTTGATTCTGAAGTTTAAGGTTTTCTTCAGACAGCAAGTTTGTTTGATTTTTCAAAGTCTTAATTTCTTTTAACTTGCTTTTAAGATGACTCATAAGATCATTAACTGTTTCAATTAAATCAGATCTAGAGAGTTCAGAATATACCTCATCTTCTTCATCAGAATCTGAACATGATTCTGCATCAGAAGATGCAATTGCCATCAGGGCCAGGTTTGCTTCTTCCTCATCAGATTCTGACTCATTATCCAGATCATCCCATGTTGCCATGAGACTCTTCTTGAGCTTATTTCTGAAGTTGCTGGACTTTGAGCTGGACTTCTTTGCTTTATCCTTTGATTTTTCTTTCTGAAGGTCAGGACAATCAGCAATGAAGTGGCCAGGCTTTTTGCAGTTGTAGCAGCTTTCCTTCTGGATATCCCTCTTTGAATTTGAACCAGATCCTCTGAAGTTACTGCTTCTGTTAGGGAACTTTTTCTTTCTGTTCATCAGATACTGAAGTCTTTTAGAAATCATTGCAAGCTCATCAGCATCTGAATCTTCATCAGAATTTCCCTCAGGAAACTCTTCTTCAGATTCAATTGCTTTCAAAGCTTTAGCAGGTTTTCTTTTAGACTTCAGAGCCAATGTTTTTGGTTCTCTAACAGGCTCATCCTCATTGAGTCCCAGTTCATGCACTTTGAGGGAGCTTATGAGATCCTCAATACTTAAAGTATTCAGATCCTTAGCTTCCTCAATGGCAGTCACTTTAGGTCTCCATTTGGATGGCAGACTTCTAAGGATTTTATTCACATGGTCAGCTGTGGTATAACTCTTCTTCAGAATCTGAAGTCCAGAAACCAGAGTCTGAAATCTTGAGAACATAGTCTCAATATTTTCATCCTCTTTCATTCTGAACAATTCATATTGCTGAACAAGTATGTTTGCCTTAGCTTCTCTAACCTTCTGATTACCTTCATAGTTAGAGCAGAGGGATGTGAATATTGCTTTGGCTGTTGACTTGTCACTCAGCTTCTGATACTCAGTATGAGGTAATGAATCTACAATGATTCCTCTCACATGATGATGCTTCCTATAGATCTTTCTTTCTGCATCACTCAGAGTTCTTCTGTTGACAGTAACACCTTCTTCATCTACTGGGATAGTGATTCCATCTTCAATAATATCCCATAGAGTATCATCAATCCCAATAATGTGACTATACATTTTGCTCTTCCACCAAGAGAATTTTTCTGGGTCACCAGTAAACATAGGAGGTTTATTGTGTGACCTAGACTTCTTTTCTTCAGTATTATAGTCATATTGGACATTTCTTTGATTTCTGGGAGATGGTGGAGGTGACTCACTTGTTGAGGCCATGTTTTTCTCAGGATCCTACTGACACACTGTTAAGTGTTAATATCAGAACCGGAGCTCTGATACCAACTGAAGGTGAGAAAAACAAACACACAAGAAGGGGGGGTTGAATTGTGTGACTCTAAAAACTTGTTCCTTTTCTTTTTAAAGCTTAAGGTTCAGTTCAGAAGCTGATATGATCAGTTCTGAACAGATATCAGATGTTGAATGCAGCGGATTAAAACAAGTTAAGGAGTAAGGGAAAAGAGAAGACACAGCAAATTATACAGGTTCCTTCTCAATGTGAGAAGTAGTCCTGTCCCCTTGTATCCAACAAGAGAGTTTCACTATAATCAAGTTCTGATTACAATTGCTCAATCACTAAGAAAGAGACTTCCAGCTGCTCAATCACAAAGAAAGAGACTTCTATGCTCAACCACCAAGGAAGAGGCTTCCAATGCTCAAGTCACTAAGACAAGAGACTTCCCAATGCTCAAGTCACAAAGACAAGAGGCTTCTGACTCAGACCACAAAGGAATGAGGTTACAATTGCTTAGTATTCAGACTAAGACTTTAGGGACCAAACTGGTTTACAAGTAAAGGAGTTTGGGATGAACACTTGATCAAATATCAGAGGTGTTCTCTAAATACAACTCAGGTTAAGACTCTTAACCTTAAGAAATTCTAAGTTACAAAGACTGAAGAATTTCTAAGAGATTTGAACTTTGACAGTTTTTACACAGAAAACAGGGCAGAGTTTCAGCAATGCGTTTCAAAGAGTCTTCAACATTTTCTTCTTCAAATCTCCCTCCTTTTATAGATGAAAATAGAGCTGTTGGAGATTTGCTGGAAATCAGGAATTTAGCCGTTGCAATTGGACTAGGTTGCTGCAAATGTGTGCTGCACTTTTTCTGTCAGAACAGGGCAGGTGCCATTTTTGAATTGGCCCACCATAAAAACTGGAGAATGTTTGGGTCAGGGAGACAACTGTTCCATTGAGTTGTTCTGACACTTCCAGGCATTAAATGCGCACAGTACTGGTTGCTTTTCCATGCCATATCAGCTTCAGAAGCTTCTGAGTGAACAGTGATCAGAAGCTGCTTCAGTTGTACGGATCAGAAGCTGGTCTTCAGATGCTGACTTTACGTTGACTTCATCAGAAGCACCCAGTCTTCAGAAGCTGCACTTCAGGAGCATTTCTTCAGGACCACTTCAGAGGCTTCACTTCAGGACCAGTTTCTTCTTAGCCTTGCAACCTTGCTTCTTGGCTTTCCTTCTTGCTCTTTAGCTTGTTCTTCATAACCATTATTAATCAATACTTGATAAGCATGTGGTTCTGAAACACTTGAACAAAGCATTAGCATATAACCAATTTTCTCTTTAATACCTTGTTATCATCAAAACCATAGAGAGAGATATGTTTACACATAAATGTTTCAACAATCTCCCCTTTGTTTTATGAGAGACTTGTTAAACACATTTTGTTCCAACAATCTCCCCCTTTTTGATGATGACAAACATAAGTATTAAAACAGAAAATTGTTGTTAACTTAATTAACAAGTTAACTACAGGGTGAGGTTTGCAAGCTCCCCCTGAGTTTGATCCAAGTTAATTAAGTTCAGTTAAAAACACAAATGTGGAAATTTCAGAATTGTTAAAAAGTTCAATTAACAATCTGACTTCAGGAGAGATTTGTAAGCTCCCCCTGGGTCTGACAGTCCTCAAGGTTAGGTTTGTAAGCTCCCCTTGATTCTTATCCATGTTAATTAAGCTTAACTTAAGACAATATGGTGAAATTTACACTCAGAATTCAAAATGACTTGTTGACTTCAGGTTCTGAGGTTTGTAAGCTCTCCCCCTAAGTCTGATAATCCACAGGATGAGTTTTGTAAGCTCCCTGAGTCTTATCCAAGTTATTTTAAATTCTTTTTACTCACTAAGAGTTATATATCTCACAGAATATATCAGAGCTAGAATTTTACTTCAAAGCAGTTCTCATAAGTTAAATGTATCAGAGCTAGTCAGAAATGTATCAGAGCTTAACTTAGCTTATCTGATCAGTATCAGAGCTATCTTAACAATTGTATCAGATCTTAATCCTAACAATTGTATCAGAGCTTTAATAGGCTTTGCTTCTGACAATTTTAACTTATTTGAGCTCAGGTGCTTTAATACTTGTTTTACTTTTCTCCCCCTTTTGTCATCAACAAAAAGTACTACTTTCTCCCCTTAAGACAGAAAAATTTCTTCCCCTTTGTCAAGAGAGTTGGAAAGTATCTGTATCAGAGCAGAAATGGATTTGAAAAGAGTTTGAAAACAGTTATCAAAGCAGTTCAGTTTCCCCCTTTTTTTTTTTTAAAAGAGTTTGAAAGCAGTTCTGACACCAAGTTTGACAAAATTTCAAAAGGATGCAGAATTTGGGAGGGGTTGAACTAACCAAGATTGTGAGATATTTGTGCAATCATATGAATAACCAGGTAGCAAGGATAATCATCAGAGCCTACTTGATTTTCAATTAGTATATGACTTGCATAAAAATTAGAATGCTGTTCAGAAGCAGAAAAAGTTTGGAGCTTCTGATCAGGTCATTCTGTGTTCAGACATTACTTTGTTCAGTACAAACTGGTTCAGCATCAGAGCAAAACAACCAGTTGTGTTCAGTATCAGAGCAAAAGCTTTTCAAGAAGTGTTCAGTATCAGAGCAATTCTGAGTTTGCTTTAAAGAAATATATCAGAATCTGATACCAATTGAGGATTTATCTCAGAGTCTGATACCAGCAAAAAGGTTTTAATTCAGAGTCTGATACCAAATGAAAACATTTCTAAAGACTGATACCAAGATGAAAAGAGTTCTAGAAACTGAACATGTCTGAAACACTTTGGGCTTTTAAAATGTGTCTGTGCCAAACATTTTGAAAATAAACTGATACCAACTGAAAATTGTTTGTTAAGCAATTTTAACAATGAGTATCAGAGCATAAAAACACATTTTTACTTGATGACTTTGGGAGGATTATAGTATAAACTTTCAAAGCTTTAATCATCATTGCCCATAACTATACTTACCAGATTCTGACCAACATTAGACTTTTATCAGATTCAGAAGTCAGAAAAATCAGGTTCTGATCCTTCAGACTCTGAAGTTTTTCAGGCTTAACTTTAGTCAAACTCTCAGAGGTAAGTGTTTGATAAGTCTTAGCTAATGATAAACTCAGAATCAAGGAATACATTCAGATTCAAGCACATTTTTCATGAGACAAAATGCATGTTCAGATTCTTTTTAATAAAATTGAATCTATCTTCTGTTAGGGGTTTTGTGAATATGTCAGCCCATTGATGATCAGTATCAATGAACTGAATATCTAACACACCCTTCTGAACATAATCTCTTATAAAATGATGTTTTATTTCTATGTGCTTGGCTCTAGAATGCAGAATTGGATTTTTAGACAGACATATAGCAGCAGTATTATCACAATAAATAGGAATATTATCTGCATGAATCTGATAATCCTCTAATTGATGTTTCATCCAGAGCAGTTGTGTGCTACAACTTGCAGCTGAGATGTATTCTGCTTCTGCTGTTGACAAAGCAATGGTTGCTTGTCTTTTGCTGGCCCAGGATATCAGATTCTCACCAAGAAACTGACAGTTTCCACTGGTGGATTTTCTTTCAATCCTGTCCCCAGCATAGTCAGCATCACAGAATCCAACTAGCTTATAATTTAGAGATTTCTTATACAGAAGCCCCAAATTAGTTGTTCCTTTCAGATACCTGAAGATTCTCTTGACAGCAGTCATATGAGATTCTCTAGGATCTGATTGGAATCTAGCACACAGACATACACTAAATAAAATATCTGGTCTAGAAGCAGTTAAGTATAGGAGAGAACCTATCATACCTCTGTACAGCTTCTGATCTACCTTAGTGCCATTGTCCTCTTTGCTTAATGTGCAGGTTGGATGCATTGGTGTTGTCATCAGCTTGCAATCATCCAACTGGAACTTCTTCAGAAGCTCCTTGGTGTATTTGGACTGATGGACATAAACACCTTCTTTGCATTGGTTGATTTGAATTCCCAAGAAGAATTTCAGCTCACCCATCATGCTCATTTCAAATTCATCCTGCATTAAATTAGAAAATTCCTTGCAAAGGGAGGCATTAGTAGAACCAAATATGATATCATCAACATAGATTTGTACAATTAAGATTTCTTTCTTAACAGTTTTTCTAAAGAGTGTATTGTCAACTTGACCTCTTACAAAACCATTTTTGATTAAGAAGTTGCTTAGCCTTTCATACCAAGCTCTGGGAGCTTGTTTCAGACCATACAAAGACTTCTTAAGTTTAAAAACATGGTTTGGATGTTTAACATCTTCAAAACCAGGAGGTTGTTTGACATACACTTCTTCAGAAATCACACCATTTAAGAAAGCACTCTTAACATCCATTTGATATAAGATGATACCATGATTAATAGCATAAGAAAGAAGTAACCTGATTGCTTCCAGTCTTGCAACTGGAGCAAATGTCTCAGTGTAGTCAATTCCTTCTTGCTGGCTGTACCCTTGAGCTACTAATCTAGCCTTGTTTCTGATCACTTCTCCTTGTTCATTGAGCTTGTTTCTGAACACCCATTTTGTTCCAATGATATTCTTCTGATCAGGCCTTGGTACAAGATCCCATACATCATTTCTTTGGAACTGGTTCAGCTCTTCTTGCATTGCTACAATCCAACCATCATCAGCAAGTGCTTCATCAGCAGTTGTGGGTTCAATCATGGATAGCAGGCCAAGCATGGACTCATTCTGAGTGAATGCTGATCTTGTCTTCCTTGGACTGTTCTTGTTTCCAATGATTAACTCCTCAGGATGTGAAGACTTGTACTTGAAGGAGGTTCTGGATGGATTAGCTTCTGAAGGGCCACGAGGGATTTGTTCAGAACCATGCTGTTCTTGATTAGCATCAGGAGTAGTGTCATTGCTGGAGAGTTTCTCAGAGTCTTCATTGTTTTCAGCTTCTGAACCTTCATCAGAACCTGAACTGGGTTCAGCTTCTGAAGGTTCCTCTGAGATTCTGACATCTGCAAAACTCTCAACCAGCTCTGGTATTTCACTACCAGGCTTCTTATCATCAAACCTAATGTGTATAGCTTCTTCAACAACATGTGTTTCAGAATTATACACTCTGTATGCCTTAGATCTCTCTGAGTATCCTAAAAAGGTACCCTTTTGAGCCTTGGCATCAAATTTCTTTAGGTAGACCTTATTGTTTAGTATGTAACATGTACAACCAAACTGATGAAAATAAGAAATACTTGGTTTTCTTCCTTTAAATAATTCATATGAAGTTTTATTCAGAATTGGTCTGATATAGATCCTGTTCTGAATATAACATGCTGTGTTTACAGCTTCTGCCCAAAAGTACTTAGCAATTTTTGACTCATGAATCATGGTTCTGGCCATTTCTTGTAAAGATCTGTTCTTTCTCTCTACAACTCCATTTTGTTGTGGAGTTCTAGGAGATGAGAACTCATGGAAAATTCCATGATCTTCACAAAAGTTTTCAAAAGGTTCATTTTCAAATTCACCACCATGATCACTTCTGATTTTCAAAATTTTCAAATCAGTTTCTGTTTGTACTTGTTTGCAGAATTTGAAAAACACATCATATGTTTCATTTTTGGTTCTGAGGAATTTAACCCAAGTCCTCCTACTATAATCATCAACAATAACAAGTCCATACTTCTTCCCATTGATTGAGGCTGTTCCAACAGGACCAAACAAATCAATGTGAAGGAGTTCTAGAGGTTTTGAGGTGGAAACAATGTTCTTTGGTTTAAAAGAAGTTTTAGAAAACTTTCCAATTTGGCATGCACTGCACAGTGCATCTGAGTGATAATCAATTTGGGGCAAGCCTCTGACCAGCTGTAACTTGCTAAGCTTGGAGATGAGTCTCCAATTAGCATGTCCTAGCCTTTTGTGCCAGACCCATTTCTCATCACTCACAGACAGAAGGCAAACTACCTTCTGCTGAACCAATTCAGAAAAATTAATTTTATAAACATTGTTTTTCCTGCTGCCTCTGAACACTACAGACTTGTCTTTGCTACTGATTACAGTGCAAGTGTTCTTATTGAACAGGACTTCATAATTACTATCACATAATTGACTTATGCTAAGTAAATTATGTCTAAGTCCATCTACCAGCCAAACATTATCAATGTACAGGGAAGAATTACCTATCTTACCAGTACCAATGATCTTTCCTTTCTGACTTCCTCCAAATCCCACAGTTCCTCCCTCTTTCAGAGTCAGGGTTTGGAACATAGACTTGTCCCCTGTCATATGATGCGAGCATCCACTGTCCAGGTACCAGGACCTTTCCTTTTCTTTGGATGACAAGCATATCTGCAATTGAGATAATTTCTGACTTAGGTACCCAGATTTTCATGGGTCCTTTGGGGTTAGTCTTGAAAGGTTTTGGCTTCTTGTGTCTGAAGTTTTGATATTCAGACTTGTTCTCATACTTTGGATATGAATCCTTGTATTTAGAATAAGTCTGAGTTTCAGAACCTGAGTGCTTCAGAACCTGAGTTCTCAAGGGTTTGGACTCAGACTTCTTCAGAACCTGAGACTTGGAAGTCTTTGGTTCTGATTTGTTCAGAGTCTGACCTTTTGAGTACTTTGATTCTGATCTCTTCAGAATTCTGACTTTGTTTACTTCAGGCACAAGGTAAGCTTCAGTTTTGCCTTTCTTAAAACAGTTTGAAGCAGAAAACTGATTGGTTTGCTTTGGATTGCTTTGCCTAATATTCTGAGATTGAAAATGTTTTGCATTGACTGGTTTAACAACTTTTGAAGTTTTAGTAGACCCAGTCTTAGAAAGATTTGAATCAGTTTTATTCAGATTCTGAGACTTGCTAGTTCCAGGTTCTGAACACTTCAGATTCTGAACAGGTTTAAGTTCAGAGTCTGATTTCCTCTTACTCTTAGGCTTAGGACCTTTTGGCTTAGATTTAGGCAAAGTTTTATCAGTTGCCTTCATCTTACCCTTAGGCTCAGAAACTTCAGAGTCTGAGTTGTTCAGAACTTCTGACTTAGTCTCAGATTCTGATACTTTCAATTTCTCAGAATTATCAGAAGCAGACACAAAGCATATGCCATTGCCTTTTAAAATATCATCAGAACATGAAGGTGAGTTTAAATCATTTGAAGGTTTGAATAAATCATAGCCAATGCCTTCACCTTTATTTCTGATCATATTATACATCATAGAGGCAATTTTAGTTCTGTTGAACCCAGTTAACATAAAATCCTGAAGAGCTATTTCTTGATCATTAGGAACCTCTTCAGATTTCTTATGAACCTCTTTTCTGAGTTCCTCAACTTCCTCATCATATTCAAAAATTTGATTCTGAAGTTTAAGGTTTTCTTCAGACAGCAAGTTTGTTTGATTTTTCAAAGTCTTAATTTCTTTTAACTTGCTTTTAAGATGACTCATAAGATCATTAACTGTTTCAATTAAATCAGATCTAGAGAGTTCAGAATATACCTCATCTTCTTCATCAGAATCTGAACATGATTCTGCATCAGAAGATGCAATTGCCATCAGGGCCAGGTTTGCTTCTTCCTCATCAGATTCTGACTCATTATCCAGATCATCCCATGTTGCCATGAGACTCTTCTTGAGCTTATTTCTGAAGTTGCTGGACTTTGAGCTGGACTTCTTTGCTTTATCCTTTGATTTTTCTTTCTGAAGGTCAGGACAATCAGCAATGAAGTGGCCAGGCTTTTTGCAGTTGTAGCAGCTTTCCTTCTGGATATCCCTCTTTGAATTTGAACCAGATCCTCTGAAGTTACTGCTTCTGTTAGGGAACTTTTTCTTTCTGTTCATCAGATACTGAAGTCTTTTAGAAATCATTGCAAGCTCATCAGCATCTGAATCTTCATCAGAATTTCCCTCAGGAAACTCTTCTTCAGATTCAATTGCTTTCAAAGCTTTAGCAGGTTTTCTTTTAGACTTCAGAGCCAATGTTTTTGGTTCTCTAACAGGCTCATCCTCATTGAGTCCCAGTTCATGCACTTTGAGGGAGCTTATGAGATCCTCAATACTTAAAGTATTCAGATCCTTAGCTTCCTCAATGGCAGTCACTTTAGGTCTCCATTTGGATGGCAGACTTCTAAGGATTTTATTCACATGGTCAGCTGTGGTATAACTCTTCTTCAGAATCTGAAGTCCAGAAACCAGAGTCTGAAATCTTGAGAACATAGTCTCAATATTTTCATCCTCTTTCATTCTGAACAATTCATATTGCTGAACAAGTATGTTTGCCTTAGCTTCTCTAACCTTCTGATTACCTTCATAGTTAGAGCAGAGGGATGTGAATATTGCTTTGGCTGTTGACTTGTCACTCAGCTTATGATACTCAGTATGAGGTAATGAATCTACAATGATTCCTCTCACATGATGATGCTTCCTATAGATCTTTCTTTCTGCATCACTCAGAGTTCTTCTGTTGACAGCAACACCTTCTTCATCTACTGGGATAGTGATTCCATCTTCAATAATATCCCATAGAGTATCATCAATCCCAATAATGTGACTATACATTTTGCTCTTCCACCAAGAGAATTTTTCTGGGTCACCAGTAAACATAGGAGGTTTATTGTGTGACCTAGACTTCTTTTCTTCAGTATTATAGTCATATTGGACATTTCTTTGATTTCTGGGAGATGGTGGAGGTGACTCACTTGTTGAGGCCATGTTTTTCTCAGGATCCTACTGACACACTGTTAAGTGTTAATATCAGAACCGGAGCTCTGATACCAACTGAAGGTGAGAAAAACAAACACACAAGAAGGGGGGGTTGAATTGTGTGACTCTAAAAACTTGTTCCTTTTCTTTTTAAAGCTTAAGGTTCAGTTCAGAAGCTGATATGATCAGTTCTGAACAGATATCAGATGTTGAATGCAGCGGATTAAAACAAGTTAAGGAGTAAGGGAAAAGAGAAGACACAGCAAATTATACAGGTTCCTTCTCAATGTGAGAAGTAGTCCTGTCCCCTTGTATCCAACAAGAGAGTTTCACTATAATCAAGTTCTGATTACAATTGCTCAATCACTAAGAAAGAGACTTCCAGCTGCTCAATCACTAAGAAAGAGACTTCCAGCTGCTCAATCACAAAGAAAGAGACTTCTATGCTCAACCACCAAGGAAGAGGCTTCCAATGCTCAAGTCACAAAGACAAGAGGCTTCTGACTCAGACCACAAAGGAATGAGGTTACAATTGCTTAGTATTCAGACTAAGACTTTAGGGACCAAACTGGTTTACAAGTAAAGGAGTTTGGGATGAACACTTGATCAAATATCAGAGGTGTTCTCTAAATACAACTCAGGTTAAGACTCTTAACCTTAAGAAATTCTAAGTTACAAAGACTGAAGAATTTCTAAGAGATTTGAACTTTGACAGTTTTTACACAGAAAACAGGGCAGAGTTTCAGCAATGCGTTTCAAAGAGTCTTCAACATTTTCTTCTTCAAATCTCCCTCCTTTTATAGATGAAAATAGAGCTGTTGGAGATTTGCTGGAAATCAGGAATTTAGCCGTTGCAATTGGACTAGGTTGCTGCAAATGTGTGCTGCACTTTTTCTGTCAGAACAGGGCAGGTGCCATTTTTGAATTGGCCCACCATAAAAACTGGAGAATGTTTGGGTCAGGGAGACAACTGTTCCATTGAGTTGTTCTGACACTTCCAGGCATTAAATGCGCACAGTACTGGTTGCTTTTCCATGCCATATCAGCTTCAGAAGCTTCTGAGTGAACAGTGATCAGAAGCTGCTTCAGTTGTACGGATCAGAAGCTGGTCTTCAGATGCTGACTTTACGTTGACTTCATCAGAAGCACCCAGTCTTCAGAAGCTGCACTTCAGGAGCATTTCTTCAGGACCACTTCAGAGGCTTCACTTCAGGACCAGTTTCTTCTTAGCCTTGCAACCTTGCTTCTTGGCTTTCCTTCTTGCTCTTTAGCTTGTTCTTCATAACCATTATTAATCAATACTTGATAAGCATGTGGTTCTGAAACACTTGAACAAAGCATTAGCATATAACCAATTTTCTCTTTAATACCTTGTTATCATCAAAACCATAGAGAGAGATATGTTTACACATAAATGTTTCAACAATCTCCCCTTTGTTTTATGAGAGACTTGTTAAACACATTTTGTTCCAACAATCTCCCCCTTTTTGATGATGACAAACATAAGTATTAAAACAGAAAATTGTTGTTAACTTAATTAACAAGTTAACTACAGGGTGAGGTTTGCAAGCTCCCCCTGAGTTTGATCCAAGTTAATTAAGTTCAGTTAAAAACACAAATGTGGAAATTTCAGAATTGTTAAAAAGTTCAATTAACAATCTGACTTCAGGAGAGATTTGTAAGCTCCCCCTGGGTCTGACAGTCCTCAAGGTTAGGTTTGTAAGCTCCCCTTGATTCTTATCCATGTTAATTAAGCTTAACTTAAGACAATATGGTGAAATTTACACTCAGAATTCAAAATGACTTGTTGACTTCAGGTTCTGAGGTTTGTAAGCTCTCCCCCTAAGTCTGATAATCCACAGGATGAGTTTTGTAAGCTCCCTGAGTCTTATCCAAGTTATTTTAAATTCTTTTTACTCACTAAGAGTTATATATCTCACAGAATATATCAGAGCTAGAATTTTACTTCAAAGCAGTTCTCATAAGTTAAATGTATCAGAGCTAGTCAGAAATGTATCAGAGCTTAACTTAGCTTATCTGATCAGTATCAGAGCTATCTTAACAATTGTATCAGATCTTAATCCTAACAATTGTATCAGAGCTTTAATAGGCTTTGCTTCTGACAATTTTAACTTATTTGAGCTCAGGTGCTTTAATACTTGTTTTACTTTTCTCCCCCTTTTGTCATCAACAAAAAGTACTACTTTCTCCCCTTAAGACAGAAAAATTTCTTCCCCTTTGTCAAGAGAGTTGGAAAGTATCTGTATCAGAGCAGAAATGGATTTGAAAAGAGTTTGAAAACAGTTATCAAAGCAGTTCAGTTTCCCCCTTTTTTTTTTTTAAAAGAGTTTGAAAGCAGTTCTGACACCAAGTTTGACAAAATTTCAAAAGGATGCAGAATTTGGGAGGGGTTGAACTAACCAAGATTGTGAGATATTTGTGCAATCATATGAATAACCAGGTAGCAAGGATAATCATCAGAGCCTACTTGATTTTCAATTAGTATATGACTTGCATAAAAATTAGAATGCTGTTCAGAAGCAGAAAAAGTTTGGAGCTTCTGATCAGGTCATTCTGTGTTCAGACATTACTTTGTTCAGTACAAACTGGTTCAGCATCAGAGCAAAACAACCAGTTGTGTTCAGTATCAGAGCAAAAGCTTTTCAAGAAGTGTTCAGTATCAGAGCAATTCTGAGTTTGCTTTAAAGAAATATATCAGAATCTGATACCAATTGAGGATTTATCTCAGAGTCTGATACCAGCAAAAAGGTTTTAATTCAGAGTCTGATACCAAATGAAAACATTTCTAAAGACTGATACCAAGATGAAAAGAGTTCTAGAAACTGAACATGTCTGAAACACTTTGGGCTTTTAAAATGTGTCTGTGCCAAACATTTTGAAAATAAACTGATACCAACTGAAAATTGTTTGTTAAGCAATTTTAACAATGAGTATCAGAGCATAAAAACACATTTTTACTTGATGACTTTGGGAGGATTATAGTATAAACTTTCAAAGCTTTAATCATCATTGCCCATAACTATACTTACCAGATTCTGACCAACATTAGACTTTTATCAGATTCAGAAGTCAGAAAAATCAGGTTCTGATCCTTCAGACTCTGAAGTTTTTCAGGCTTAACTTTAGTCAAACTCTCAGAGGTAAGTGTTTGATAAGTCTTAGCTAATGATAAACTCAGAATCAAGGAATACATTCAGATTCAAGCACATTTTTCATGAGACAAAATGCATGTTCAGATTCTTTTTAATAAAATTGAATCTATCTTCTGTTAGGGGTTTTGTGAATATGTCAGCCCATTGATGATCAGTATCAATGAACTGAATATCTAACACACCCTTCTGAACATAATCTCTTATAAAATGATGTTTTATTTCTATGTGCTTGGCTCTAGAATGCAGAATTGGATTTTTAGACAGACATATAGCAGCAGTATTATCACAATAAATAGGAATATTATCTGCATGAATCTGATAATCCTCTAATTGATGTTTCATCCAGAGCAGTTGTGTGCTACAACTTGCAGCTGAGATGTATTCTGCTTCTGCTGTTGACAAAGCAATGGTTGCTTGTCTTTTGCTGGCCCAGGATATCAGATTCTCACCAAGAAACTGACAGTTTCCACTGGTGGATTTTCTTTCAATCCTGTCCCCAGCATAGTCAGCATCACAGAATCCAACTAGCTTATAATTTAGAGATTTCTTATACAGAAGCCCCAAATTAGTTGTTCCTTTCAGATACCTGAAGATTCTCTTGACAGCAGTCATATGAGATTCTCTAGGATCTGATTGGAATCTAGCACACAGACATACACTAAATAAAATATCTGGTCTAGAAGCAGTTAAGTATAGGAGAGAACCTATCATACCTCTGTACAGCTTCTGATCTACCTTAGTGCCATTGTCCTCTTTGCTTAATGTGCAGGTTGGATGCATTGGTGTTGTCATCAGCTTGCAATCATCCAACTGGAACTTCTTCAGAAGCTCCTTGGTGTATTTGGACTGATGGACATAAACACCTTCTTTGCATTGGTTGATTTGAATTCCCAAGAAGAATTTCAGCTCACCCATCATGCTCATTTCAAATTCATCCTGCATTAAATTAGAAAATTCCTTGCAAAGGGAGGCATTAGTAGAACCAAATATGATATCATCAACATAGATTTGTACAATTAAGATTTCTTTCTTAACAGTTTTTCTAAAGAGTGTATTGTCAACTTGACCTCTTACAAAACCATTTTTGATTAAGAAGTTGCTTAGCCTTTCATACCAAGCTCTGGGAGCTTGTTTCAGACCATACAAAGACTTCTTAAGTTTAAAAACATGTACTAAACACAAGATTGAATCTATATTCATAGTTAAGAACCTTTAATAGGTTAAGCATTCAAGAATGCATCAGATATGCAATAGACATAAGTTATATATATAAGAAGAATAAGTACAAGAATTAATCAGATATTAAGTCGTGGCCTTCGTCGTTCACGCCAGTGGGACACGAATGGTTCATGCAAAGTTAAGATTATTATTATTAAGTCGTGACTTTCATCGTTCACGCCAGTGGGACTTGAAAGATTCACGCATAAGTTTACAGAATATTTATTCGCGTCTTCCGTCGTTCACGCCAGTAGGACACGGGAGGTAAACGCATCAGTTAAGACTAATAATTAAGTCGTGTTTTCTGCTGTTCACGCCAGTGGGACACAGGAGGTTCACGCCAGTGGGACGTGTTATTCCGCAAGGATGACCGCACGACGACAAGAGGAGTCCGGTGTTAGCCTGATATGATAGGAATTTTCACCGGTTATCAGGGGAATGTGCTTCGGGGTTACTCCACCTGGGGGCATTCCGTAAAATGAACCCAGATAATATTGTTTGTTCAACGCTAACAGCTAACATAAGACATTTATCAGTTAATTATTTTATTATGTTATCAGACAGAGAATAGTTATCAGACAAGTATCAGATAATCAATTATCAGGCGGTGATCCTAGATTCCCCTCGATCACCCAGTTATCAGGATATAGTCTAGATCTCAGGACTTTTCAGTATCAGATTCAGACAGTGATCCTAGGTTTCCCCTTGATCACTAGTTTAGCAGGAACAGTCAGGTAACCCTCTATGGGTAAGAATAAGACTTGGCGATCATAGATATCCCCAAGATTGCCGAGGTAGGCACGGCGACCCTAGGTTCCATGTGGTTGCCAACAGTAGGTAGGGTAGGAGCTCACTGAGACATTATGTCTCATCCCTATCCTTCTGGTGCAGGTTTCCAGGTAGCCAAGTGGCTTTCAGATGAAGATCTTCATGAAGACGCTGGATGGAGTGCAGTTGCTCGTCAAGGACACGCTCAGGAGGCTGACAGATTGTATATGTATATAGAAGTGTATGTTATGATTTTTGGATATTTGTATAACGAGCAAATTTGTACTCATTCATTGTATGTATTATGATTATTATTATTGAAAATTTTAATGTACCCAGTATCAGATTAATACACATGCTAAATATTCTAGATAATTTAGTATGGGTGTTACATATTCCACACGAACATAACGCCTGAGCAGACACCCTCTCTAAGCTTGGAAGCACACAGACTGCTAACGGAAACAAAAATGTCATACAAGAAGTCCTTATAGAACCAAGCGTTCAAAGGCAAAAGGCTTGACTGCTCGAAATCAATGAGATCTCCGAGATCCAAGACTGGCGAGGACCCTTAATCCGTTACATTACTAGCGAGGAGCTCCCCTCGGATCCATCAGAGAGAACTAAACTGAAATGGAGAGATTTCTCATTCTCATTAGTGGAGGGAACCTTATACAAACGAGGTTTCATCACTCATCTGATCAAGTGCCTCAGTCCTACCGAAGCCCAAGAGGCACTCGTTGAAAACATAAAGGTATCTACGGGCAACATCTTGGGGCCAAGGCACTCGCCAAGAAAATCTTGCGAGAAGATTTCTTCTAGCCGATCATGCTAAAAGATGCTAAGTGTCAACGGCACGGAGACATGCATATTGCTCCCCCTGCAGAACTCACTTCGCTAGCTTCACTCTAGCCTTTCGCATGGTAGGGAATCGACCTTTCAGAACCTTTTCCCAAAGTTGTAGGTCAACTGAAATACTTAGTAGTAGCAATTGACTACTCGACAAAATGGATGGAAGTTGAACCCCTCGCTAGGATCACAGAAAAAATGTACTCTGTTTCTTCAAGAGAAACATCCTAGCAAGATTTGGAGTGCCAGCCCTTGTGATCTCTGATAACGGGACTCAGTTTACGGATTGAAGGTTCCAAGACTACTTAAGGAACTTGAACATCAAACATAGCTTCACCTCTGTCGAGCATCCCCAAGCAAACGGGCAAGCTGAATCGGCGAACATAGTTATCCTTCGCGGAATACGTCGATGGCTAGACGAAGCTAAGGGAAATTGGGTTGAGGAACTTCACATAGTTCTATGGGCCTATCGAACAATCCCTCACTCATCAATAGGCGAATCACCTTTCTGACTCACATACAGAACAGAGGCAGTCATTCCCATTGAGCTAAACAAACTCAATTGGCGAACCAGCGCTAATACCAAATTGAGCCAATGTTGAGAACTTGCGAGAGGAACTCGAGTTCGTTGACAGAATTAGAAGTGAAGCAGCTCTTAAAGAAACAATGCTAAGACAAAAAATAGCCGCTTGTCACAACAAAAAAGCGATAAAATGAGAATTCAAAGTTGGCGACCTCGTCCTCCGAAGAAACCAAAAGGATTCTGATGAAGGTAAACTCGCTGCCAACTGGGAGGGCCCCTACAGAATCCACATAAAAATAGGGACGGGGGCGTACGGCCTCGAGAACCTCGTAAAGGGTCCAGTTCCTTGAACAGGGAATGCAGAAAAACTGAAAAGGTATTACAGCTAATGGTGAACTTACTAACCGCTATACTGTACATACAACAATAAGTTCAAACTAACGAACTACACGCTCTCACAAACGAGCACTTACAACGGAAGAGGAAATCCGTGCCACTCCGTATCCAAAATTGATTAAAGGATAAATGAAATCTAAACACAACAGATTCGTTTACTGGTCGGTATGTTCGCTCACAGTTGCGACTTCACTGCTCAGCATGTTAGGCAGAACCCCAGCTCGCGATGGGTGATTCACGCCTTGGGGCATTGGACTTAAAATTAAGTTTTTTGTTCGTCTACCATTTTTGTTCGAACCACATCTTCGAACACACATTCAGATAAACCTCTCTTGGACGTGAATGCTTCTAACGTATACCCCGATAACGGTTTGAACGGTCACACTTGAATCCCCTTGTACAATAACACACAAGTATTTATTCTCTAACAAACGAAGCAAATACTTGGGGAGGAAGGGCAACCTCTCTAAGTTAAACAAAGATTTAAAGAGACTAGTCGTATGCTCGATATTCACCGATCATATGTATTCCCCCCGATGTACAATCTATAATATACCATTAGATCTTTAAAAATTATTTAAGGGTTAAGATTTTATTTAATAAAAAAGAGAGTAACACATATGCCTTTTTCCACCAAATCCCTCCTCCTAGTTGGCTTCTTCAACAAAGGGGTGATAACCACAAAAAAATAGCGATCTCTTGTTGTTGATGATCCTGAAGATCTTCTCATAGTTAATGAACATGAGGATGGTGGTCTCTTGCCAACACAACACACCAACGATGATGAGGTTTAGAATATTCAAAATAAAAAAAAAAATTATGGCTATTCATACATACTAAACATTGAATAAATTCTAAGATTTCCAATCGTTGTGTTTTTTTTATCAATTGCCAATAAAAATTAAACATATTTATGTACGAATCTTTATGTTCTAGACCGGTCAGAAGGCCAACCAGACAGCGACACGTGGATGTTAACGCAATCACTCCAAGGCGCGTCGCCTGAAGGCGCACACCAACTACAGTGCGCATCGCCGCACCATAGCATGCCTCCATGCATCAGATACCACACATGTGTCCTCTAACCGTTCCTGAATCACGCGCCGCATATTCTGGAAGCAGATATTCCCACGAGCGCCTATATAAGGGTGAGTTAGCTTCACCCTCAAGGTACAATTCATTTTACACACTTTTCACGCACTCTTTCTCAGTTCCACTGTTGACTTGATCGTCGGAGTGCCAACGTGCCTGTAGGCACCTTTCGCTCCACCGCGAAGACTCGTCGCCACCATACCGGAGCACTTTCCACCATCGTTGCCTCCTTCAGTTCCTGACCGGACAAATCATTTGGCGCTAGAAGGAGGCGATCGTTCGCTAACCGCCACGGTCTAACGATCCTCCACTGTAACTGTTTTCTGTTACACGCTCCTTCATCGTAACCGTTCTCAATTACAAGTTCCTTCACCGCAAAAGTTGACAGTTACCGCTTTGTGCATTGAAGAAATGGTTGGAACTCGTAGGCGAGCCACCATGAGCCGTTCCTCTACCGTACGAGAATCGCGTTCTGCGATTCAAATACGTCAAGATTGAACGATTCCAGTTGGTAAACCAGAGAGTTAAGAAGAAGAAAGTGTGAAGGTGGTTGTTCTCGATGCAATGACCAGTGTTCTTCCCTCCACAACGGCGGTAGCAACGCTCCTCCCCACACCTACTCCGTACACGGAGGATGTCACTCTACCTCCTCCGTGTACCGAGTATGCTCCCCTACCTCCTCCACCAAAGACGAACGAACTTCTGTCGGATCTGATGAAACTGCTGAATCTGCTCAAGTACGCTGCAGAGAATCGAGAGAAAACTCCTACCGGTACCGCTCCGCAGATTGAAGTAGACCGTCAGGTTCAGCACTACGAAATGCCAGCAGCTGTCGGCGACGCAGCTCCCGTTCCGGTACAACACTGCCACGGTGGGAAAAACTTCTAGATGGTTTAGCCTGGGGAGGTCATAACTGTTCTCCTCACCATCCTCGCCGCAGAAAGCCTCTGGAGTTAGGTGGAAAGGTAGAATCTTCCCTGCTCAAGGACCGCAGAAGGAAGCGCAACGATTCTCAAACAGGCCGCCGCAGAACACAATATAAGGGTCTGTCCACCGGGAAAGCGGAGGGGCGATCTATCCTTCCAGGAGCAACGAAATGCAAGCTGCTGGTTATAGCTCTAAAGGACGAGGGCAGAACACACCCCACCACAGGATGGAAACGACCAAAAACCGTGGCCGCCTCGGACACAACAGTACATAAGAAGAAAAGGACCCCGAGGAACCGTGCCCTGGGGTTCACCTGCGGCGATGAGGGTGCTCAGCCGGTGTAACACCCACACTAAATTATCTAGAATATTTAGCATGTGTATTAATCTGATACTGGGTACATTAAAATTTTCTATAATAATAACAATAATACATACAACTGAATGAGTACAAGTTGGCTCGTTATACAATTATCCAAATTCATAACATACACTTCTATATACATATATACCATCTGTCAGCCTCCTGAGCGTGTCCTTGACGAGCAACTGCACTCTATCCAGCATCTTCATGAAGATCTTCATCTGGAAACCACGTGGCTACCTGAAAAACCTGCACCAGAAGGATAGGGATGAGACATAATGTCTCAGTGAGCTCCTACCCTACCTACTGTTGGCAACCACAGGGAACCTAGGGTCGCCGTGCCTACCTCGGCAATCTTGGGGATACCTATGATCGCCAAGTCTTAACCTTACCCATAGAGGGTTACCTGACTGTTCGTGCTAAATTGTGTAGTCATAAACTGGACTACTTCCTACTAAACTAGTGATCAAGGGGAAACCTAGGATCACTGTCTGAATCTGATACTGAATATTCATGAGTTCTAGACTATATCCTGATAACTGGGTGATCGAGGGGAAACCTAGGATCACCGCCTGATAACTGATACCTGATGTCTGATACTTATCTGATAACTATTCTCTGTCTGATAACATAATAAAATATTAACTGATACATGTCTTTATGTTAGCTGTTAGCGTTGAACAAACAATATTATCTGGGTTCATTTTACGGAATGCCCCCGGGTGGAGTAACCCCGAAGCACATTCCCCTGATAACCGGTGAAAATTCCTATCATATCAGGCTAACACCGGACTCCTCTTGTCGTCGTGCGGTCATCCTTGCGGAATAACACGTCCCACTGGCGTGAACCTCCTGTGTCCCACTGGCGTGAACAACAGAAGACACGACTTAATAATAATAATCTTAACTGATGCGTATACCTCCCGTGTCCCACTGGCGTGAACGACGGAATACGCGAATAAATATTCTGTAAACTGATGTGTGAACTTTTCATGTCCCACTGGCGTGAACGATGAAAAGTCACGGCTTAAAAGTATTAATCTTATCTTAACTTTGCGTGAACCATTCGTGTCCCACTGGCGTGAACATCGAAGGCCACGACTTAATATCTGATCAATTCTTGTTCTTATTCTTCTTATACTTATAACTTATGTTTATTGCATATCTAATGCATTCTTGAATGCTTAACCTATTAAAGGTTCTTAACTATGACTATAGTTCCATTCTTGTGCTTAATACATGATAAATCTTATTCTAAATCTCTTTAACCTATAAAGTTTCTAAACTTAGCTAATGCTTCATTCTTAAACTTGTACAAACCAAGAGGTGTGTATGAAAATGTTTAATGAGGAATAAACCTATTACTAACTCCTTTGCTTCTCTATATGTCTTAGGGGTTTATGTATTCATCTCCCAATGTTGTACCCATTACCCATCTTACCTTAATTCCATACCATTTCTTAAGAACATGAATCTGGGTAGTGGCAAAATCGTAGTCCGATTTGCAGATATCGTAGCACGATTTTTGCCGTAAGTTTTCATGAAAATCAGGGCACAAAATCGTAGCCCGATGTCTAGAAATCGTAGTCCGATTTTGGCTTCAGCAGCATTCCTAATTTTGCTTCCTAGGCTAAACCAAACATCTCCAATCATCCAAACAGCTTATAGGAAATAATTCCAAGACATAATGGTAGATCATAACTTAGTTTAACAAGGAATTAACATCCAAGGATATAGAGCATAATTTCTAAACTTTAAACTCAACTTGTAAAAATGAATTAAACCTATTCAAACGGGTTTTAAAACCCTGTGGAACTCACATTGATTTAGCTAGCTTTCTTCTTGCCAAGTTCTGATTTCCAAAGCCCTTGCTCATTACCACCACTTCTCTTGACCCCTCGTTCTATCCCTTGCTTTTCCTTTAACTTTCTTGTTCCAAATTTCTACAAATTGCAGTTTCGGACCCCTGACTTCAAACTCGTCCCCAGACTTCAATACTCAGCCAAACTTCACGAAATTGGTACCAAAACGTAGATAATTTTGTTAGCTTTCCATAGCATCAAAAACCACTGAAATCGGAGTTACATGGAGAGAGTTCTGACCATTTCAATAGAGCCCTGTCCCAAATACGGGTTTCTCCAATTCAACTCCAAAACTCTACCCATAACTTCTTCTTCTTCAGGAATCATCATGCAAGATAAAATAGAGGTTTAGGCTCAAACAATAGGCACGAAAATTGAAGTGAGAAAGGAAGATTGAAGTGATTTTCTTACCTTTTCTTTCTTTAACCTTCTCTTGTTCTAGCTTTTAAATCAAGCTTGCTAGCATGCTCTTTCTCACATGAATTGGAATGAAATCTTGATAAGTGAAGGAAGGAGGAGTGAGGCGTGTGAGTAGAGTGAAGAGAGGGGAGTGAGCTGATTTTCTTTGGATAAGTGTAGAAGAGTGTAGAAGTGTGTAGAGAGAATGAGAGAAAGTGGTAAGAAAGATCTTGCCTCTCTTTTTCTTATAATCCTCCTCTTTGTATTAATTACAATAATGCCATTCCTCTTATTAACAAATTTGCCATGCTTGTTCCACAAGTTTCTAACACTGCTAACCGTTACATCTAAACAGGATATTACGCTTGCCATATAAATAAACCCATTAACTGACAATTTACCAAATTGTCCTTTGCTCAACATTTCTGATACATCGTCTCAATATTAATAAATATCCGAATCTTAGGCGGGATATTGCAATCTACCCTCCTTAAAGAAATTTCGTCCTCGAAATTTAGAATCCACTATCATACATGAATGAATCTCTCGCACTACTTCCTCTACTTGCTCGAAACTCCAGCTTGTCTTGCTTATCGGAATCCCTTGGATTTCCAACTCTATATGTCGAATATACTCGACAACTTTTCCCTTAACTAAAATGTTCACGGCAAATTTGCATAATTCTTACGTAGTAGGATGTGAGGTTATCTGAATCATTATATCCAACTCGCTTGACTTTGATCCTGGTTCAAATACTTCTTGCAAACCAACTTAAGGTCACTAAATCTCAAATACTCTACTGGATAATCTTATCCTCCTCAAATATTTTCACTTTTAAGGGAGTTCACTACACTGCATATAATTCCCATAAATTATTATCTTTAACTTTCGTCTCATACGACGACAACTTACTTATAGACTTATACCACCATTCCATATAGAATCATCCTTGTCCGACTAACGGGATGTCATTCTTAATCTTAACATATTCGAGACATTACCACATCAATTAGGAATCCTTTCTTCCTCATAACTCATCTTGTAACATCCGGGATTTGCCTTTCAACTGGCTTGCCAGGTTTGCCCCGCCAATGTTACTCATGTTTAGTCTTAACTTACATTATCACCTAACATAGATCATGATTACACTTATCGATATAGTGAACTCATTTCTCATTTCTGAACATCAGGTCCAAGATCCTTATTTTCAAAAGGAGGCTCTACTTGATTGCTACCAAAAATAGCACACTTAATTTTTAATTCTTTAATCACAACTTGAACTTACGTAGCCTTTTACTGTAGACTACAAGTGACTTTTAATCTTCACAAAAGTCCTTCTTTCTTTACTAGTGAACATTAAGTACAATCATTTCCGAGCTCTTCTGCTAAGCTATGGTGATATCAACAATTCTGTTCTGGTAAAAACCTTCATACTTAAACATTCCTGATTGCGTACCACTAATGCCAAAACACGTCCCATAGCTGAAAATCTGTTATACTATTATCTGAGTAGTTTAAGTACTGTCTGGTAAGTGTATATAATACTAACATAACCTGATACATGTGACATGTTGATATAGCGGGGTACAACGTGGTTTAAACTCATATGTCACTGCGTTGACATTTTCTGATCAACGCTTCCATTTCAAAGTATCATCTTGCAAGTACAACCTTTACTGATATTACTTTATGCTTGATCCTGTTGATTAAACATTACTCTTCAAATCCACCTAAAGTTACCGGCTAAATTAGCTAATTTACCGTATTAGCGGTGACTTTCCTTGCTCTAGACTCATTGTGCTAAAAGCATATTCTTCTCATTCTTATCACAGAATCCTGAACTGCTTCGTTTTCCGTTTCTCTTGTATTCCGAGGTTTGAAATATCCCTCGGCTTAACCCTTAAAATTCCTCCTAGGACTTATAACAAGTCCGAGTCATCACGGCTCACTGATATTATGTGGTTCAATAATTGGGCGCTTATTGCCTTCCTGTGGTTCATCTGAAAAGGACTACACAAGCATCCTTGTTCTCTAAGCTTCAGCTTAGAATCGTTCATTAACTCATCCTCAAATCACTTTTCCGCTGCGCAACTCTGATTTAAACAAATCACTTCGGAGGAGGGGTAATACTCCATTATAAAATTCTCTGGCTGACTTGTTCCTTAATGACCCGTAGCTATCACAGCAGAAACATCTTACATTCGCTGATTCTCTTATGGCTTAAACCACCTGTTTAGCTTATTGACTGATCGTCATCAGACTTTGGGTTTCCTTTCAGACTTAAAGAATATAATTGTTTTCGCGAAATTACGCCCAAACCTGTAAATAGCTTTCAGCAACAACTACGAACCCAGCAGTGATTCCATCAAAACAGCGCATTCACTGGTTCTTACTTATTCTCCATGTTCTGATTCATGTGACCATCTCATGGTCAATCCAACTTGTATTATCGTTTTAACATTACAGAATCCGACCTCAAGGTACACCTAGAGCAGCTTAAATTTCACACTTAAAACACTTGTGGCAACTTCTAAAATGACTTATGGTTTCGGAAGGTTCACGTCTTTCATTCACTGGATCCACTGAGGATCTGAGTCCCATTACTAATCGTTCTATATCTAACCATAATCTTTCCAAGACAGCTACGGTCTCCATGGTTTTACGATACCTCTCAAATTACCTTCGAATCCCTCCAGTTAATTGATCTTGAGCTTCAAACCATCATCATTATCTTTTGTTTCATTCAACAACTCGTTACTGCATTCACAATCCAAATCTTGATCTTAACATCTGAGTAATTCTGCATATAGTTAAACAGTTCAAAGTCTGTACCTTATCACCGCCCTCGGAACTCATCAACCCGAGGTGATCTCTTTAGCTCCTAGTATAACTGTGGAAAGGGACTCATCAGTTGAAAACTTAAAACTCTTTTACATTAACCACATTCTTACCCTTTTGTATCTAAGACGATCCTCCGTATAATAAGGTCTCATTATAATTTCTCGGCTAAAATTCTGTTTATCCTTCACACTGATCTACTACAACCATGAGTCCTCGTACACTCGTCTTCTTCATCCAATAAAGGGACTTCAACTTATTATTCACTATCCTGTTCAGAGAACTCATTACTTACTACTGAGCTTGCGTTTCTCGTATGAGACATCTTGATAGTTCATCATAATAAAATAATCCAATTATGATTCCATAATTTTCTTACTGTTCATGTCTCATCCTATGAGACATCTCTTAATGACGCGTCCAACTGTATTAAGGTTCTTCACCTTATCCTTAAATATCTCTGGCATTCCTGAAACTCTGCCATAAACAAGCTTAGTCACTTTACAGTTCGATGGCCACTATTTGGCGTTGAGTACTCCTTCGCCAACTCCGTCAAACAATTCTACCACCTTAGTCTTCGCCCTTCACAACTTCATTCCTCCTTGGTCACATTCAGCTCTCGGACATTTATCCTAACTGTCATATACTAGACTGAGTTGATCAGGCTCAACTAGATGTGACCTTTAGAATAATATCCGGAACCCAATGGTCCCACTACTTTTATTGAATCTTTAATGACCCAAGGCACGGTCTGAATCGACCTGCTCTGATACCAATTGTAACACCCACACTAAATTATCTAGAATATTTAGCATGTGTATTAATCTGATACTGGGTACATTAAAATTTTCAATAATAATAACAATAATACATACAACTGAATGAGTACAAGTTGGCTCGTTATACAATTATCCAAATTCATAACATACACTTCTATATACATATATACCATCTGTCAGCCTCCTGAGCGTGTCCTTGACGAGCAACTGCACTCTATCCAGCATCTTCATGAAGATCTTCATCTGGAAACCACGTGGCTACCTGAAAAACCTGCACCAGAAGGATAGGGATGAGACATAATGTCTCAGTGAGCTCCTACCCTACCTACTGTTGGCAACCACAGGGAACCTAGGGTCGCCGTGCCTACCTCGGCAATCTTGGGGATACCTATGATCGCCAAGTCTTAACCTTACCCATAGAGGGTTACCTGACTGTTCCTGCTAAATTGTGTAGTCATAAACTGGACTACTTCCTACTAAACTAGTGATCAAGGGGAAACCTAGGATCACTGTCTGAATCTGATACTGAATATTCATGAGTTCTAGACTATATCCTGATAACTGGGTGATCGAGGGGAAACCTAGGATCACCGCCTGATAACTGATACCTGATGTCTGATAACATAATAAAATATTAACTGATACATGTCTTTATGTTAGCTGTTAGCGTTGAACAAACAATATTATCTGGGTTCATTTTACGGAATGCCCCCGGGTGGAGTAACCCCGAAGCACATTCCCCTAATAACCGGTGAAAATTCCTATCATATCAGGCTAACACCGGACTCCTCTTGTCGTCGTGCGGTCATCCTTGCGGAATAACACGTCCCACTGGCGTGAACCTCCTGTGTCCCACTGGCGTGAACAACAGAAGACACGACTTAATAATAATAATCTTAACTGATGCGTATACCTCCCGTGTCCCACTGGCGTGAACGACGGAATACGCGAATAAATATTCTGTAAACTGATGTGTGAACTTTTCATGTCCCACTGGCGTGAACGATGAAAAGTCACGGCTTAAAAGTATTAATCTTATCTTAACTTTGCGTGAACCATTCGTGTCCCACTGGCGTGAACATCGAAGGCCACGACTTAATATCTGATCAATTCTTGTTCTTATTCTTCTTATACTTATAACTTATGTTTATTGCATATCTAATGCATTCTTGAATGCTTAACCTATTAAAGGTTCTTAACTATGACTATAGTTCCATTCTTGTGCTTAATACATGATAAATCTTATTCTAAATCTCTTTAACCTATAAAGTTTCTAAACTTAGCTAATGCTTCATTCTTAAACTTGTACAAACCAAGAGGTGTGTATGAAAATGTTTAATGAGGAATAAACCTATTACTAACTCCTTTGCTTCTCTATATGTCTTAGGGGTTTATGTATTCATCTCCCAATGTTGTACCCATTACCCATCTTACCTTAATTCCATACCATTTCTTAAGAACATGAATCTGGGTAGTGGCAAAATCGTAGTCCGATTTGCAGATATCGTAGCACGATTTTTGCCGTAAGTTTTCATGAAAATCAGGGCACAAAATCGTAGCCCGATGTCTAGAAATCGTAGTCCGATTTTGGCTTCAGCAGCATTCCTAATTTTGCTTCCTAGGCTAAACCAAACATCTCCAATCATCCAAACAGCTTATAGGAAATAATTCCAAGACATAATGGTAGATCATAACTTAGTTTAACAAGGAATTAACATCCAAGGATATAGAGCATAATTTCTAAACTTTAAACTCAACTTGTAAAAATGAATTAAACCTATTCAAACGGGTTTTAAAACCCTGTGGAACTCACATTGATTTAGCTAGCTTTCTTCTTGCCAAGTTCTGATTTCCAAAGCCCTTGCTCATTACCACCACTTCTCTTGACCCCTCGTTCTATCCCTTGCTTTTCCTTTAACTTTCTTGTTCCAAATTTCTACAAATTGCAGTTTCGGACCCCTGACTTCAAACTCGTCCCCAGACTTCAATACTCAGCCAAACTTCACGAAATTGGTACCAAAACGTAGATAATTTTGTTAGCTTTCCATAGCATCAAAAACCACTGAAATCGGAGTTACATGGAGAGAGTTCTGACCATTTCAATAGAGCCCTGTCCCAAATACGGGTTTCTCCAATTCAACTCCAAAACTCTACCCATAACTTCTTCTTCTTCAGGAATCATCATGCAAGATAAAATAGAGGTTTAGGCTCAAACAATAGGCACGAAAATTGAAGTGAGAAAGGAAGATTGAAGTGATTTTCTTACCTTTTCTTTCTTTAACCTTCTCTTGTTCTAGCTTTTAAATCAAGCTTGCTAGCATGCTCTTTCTCACATGAATTGGAATGAAATCTTGATAAGTGAAGGAAGGAGGAGTGAGGCGTGTGAGTAGAGTGAAGAGAGGGGAGTGAGCTGATTTTCTTTGGATAAGTGTAGAAGAGTGTAGAAGTGTGTAGAGAGAATGAGAGAAAGTGGTAAGAAAGATCTTGCCTCTCTTTTTCTTATAATCCTCCTCTTTGTATTAATTACAATAATGCCATTCCTCTTATTAACAAATTTGCCATGCTTGTTCCACAAGTTTCTAACACTGCTAACCGTTACATCTAAATGGGATATTACGCTTGCCATATAAATAAACCCATTAACTGACAATTTACCAAATTGTCCTTTGCTCAACATTTCTGATACATCGTCTCAATATTAATAAATATCCGAATCTTAGGCGGGATATTGCAGCCGGCGCCAGGCGTCCAAGGATACTGTGGTTTCAAAGACAACCCCTATGATGGCAACAGAATTAAGGAAGAACTTTGTCCCGAGGCGGCAAAAATCATGCGTGACTTACTCACCCACGCCAAGAGTCGGGAGAGCAGAGAAGCAATGCTCCCGTTCCCCCGGCTACACCTCTCTAAATTCGTCACAGAAAATGATCCTCAACGAGTGCTTCAACACGGAGATCAAAGAAGCGGGCATTAAGCCGCCCAAACCACTGAAGGAATCCGCAAGGACGGACAGGTCAAGGTATTTCCATTTCCACTGATGTCATGGACATAACACCAATGAATGTTATTATATCGCAGGACTGTTTAAACAAGGGAGGCTGAGCCGTTTTACCCGTATCGCACGTCACAAGGATGAAAAGCGAGGAGGCCCGCCCCACGGGATCTCGTGCCAGAACGATTACGACAAAGAGAATGATGAACGACACGTTCTTTTGGACGTGTCTAAGATAATGAACAAGAGGAAGGCAACAAGCCAATGACGGCAGATGCCGAAGTGCAGACCACGAAGAAAGCAAAGGTTAGACCCATCCTGGGGTTCACTGATGACGAGAAGATGAGCGGAGGACCCAACGAAATCTTCCCACTTGTCATCACCACTAGTATCCTTGGCCATAATATCGATAGGTGCCTGATAGATGAAGGCAACCCCATGGACATTCTGTATCAGGACACCTTCAAGAAGCTGGGGTTAAAGAGAGAGGATCTAAAATACTACTATGGAACCGGGATGCCAAAATTTCAGTAGGACAAGCATGCGCCCGTGGGATATATCAACTTGAATGTGACCTTTGGTGAAGTTACAGGGGAACGAGCTTTGGAAACATCCTTCCTGGTAATCCTTGTCACACCGGTTTACAGCTGTATACTAGGGCACCCTACATTGGCCGCACTGGATGCAGTGACTTCTACGGTTCATCTGAAAATGAAATACCACAATGAGACTGGCGAAGAAATCACCATCCACGCAGACCTGGATAACGTCGGTAGGTGCTACAAAGCCTCTCCTAAGTTCGAGTCCACCTCCGCACTGAAGAGAGCTGTGGGACGAGACGTTGCTCCAAAGTGACAAATACCCAACACGGCGATAGAGTGACCGCCGCAAATCAAAGCATGAAGGCAGCAACACCCAAGCGCCGAATTAGCTAAGTACTTTAAATTCCCGAATTTCATTTAAAAAAAGGGGCTCCCACATTGTAAATCCGCTTCCACATTGCTAATGAATAAAGGTTTTCTTCTCCAAAAGGAGTACGCGTTTGTTTTCCTTTCCTTGTTTGGTTGATAGGGCCCGAGAATTCTAAGCCGCCTGTCGCGTCAAATTTCGGATGTCAAGCTATTGAGAAGCGTTGAATCACTAATTTTAAATCACGACTGAACTTTTAATTTTTCGGGGAAAAAAGGAAAAAAGTTCGAAATTACCTTTAAGAAAGAGATTTCGGGTTCGGGAGTCGATTATGCGAGGGGAAGGTATTAGCACCCGTCACATCCGTTGTACTCAACGGGAACCTCTTAGTTGACTTAGGCTTAAAATGTTTTCAAAGTTTTGCTTGCGTGCTCGAATATATAAAAGGGGAAAAGATAAAATATGATGAAGGGAAAAAAGATAAAATACGATGAAGGGGAAAAAGAAAAGTTTTTTTATTAAAGTGCTTGACAAGATATGAATCCTGCTCCTACGTATCTCCTGATGCAATGGAGAATTCAAAGCGTACGTAGTTCTTTGCAGGGTAGAAAAAATTTGTATGTTGGTTCGTTTTAGTTTATGAAAAAAAGATTTGATCGCGCCCGAGCGCAAAGTTTTGCTTTAAAATACAAAACAACGGAAGTTTGCTTTAAAATACAAACGCGTGGTCTACTATCGTTATGTTGATAGGTTAATAAAGACCGATAAAAAAGTTTTACCTACTACCGTTATGAGGGTAGCTTAAAAAAGGTAAGAACGATTTGATTAAAAAAGGATTCGTACTCGGGCGTGAATAAAGGTTTGAAAACGCGCAAAGGCGTAAAAGGTTTAAATGTCAAAAAGACGGACGCACACTAAGGCGATGGTATTCGCACAAGGCGTGAAAGGTTTAAATGATAAAAAGACGGACGCACACTAAGGCGATGGTATTCGCACAAGGCGTGAACGGTTTAAATGATAAAAAGACGGACGCACATTAAGGCGATGGTATTCGCACAAGGCGTAAAAGGTTGAAATGATAAAAAGACGGACACACATTAAGGCGTAAAATTTTGAATTGAAAACGCGCAAAGGCGCGAAAAGTTCGAATTGACCACGAGGGCCAAGAAAAGGTTTTAAAATGGTCACGGAGGACCAAATAAAGGATAAGCGTGTTGGACGCGTTAAAAAAGGAATGACGATTGCCCGAACGACGAGACTGTTGAGATAAAATTCAAAATCCCTATTTAAAGTTTTAAAGATGATAAACGTATTCAAATTACATTTTTATTAGATTCTGATTATTTGTGTATTTAACTTGTGTATTTGAGTGTCTCTTTTAGTAACAGGAAAAATATCCGGAACAGACTCAGATACTACACATAAATATCATCTAATAATCTGTCACGCATTTTTTCCGGCATATGGATTTTAAGGCACCAATGACAAATCAAGTAACACACCATTTTTGGACAAATATACATTGTTGTTGTTTTGGCAAATGTAGAAGAAAAAAGGCTACACGTGAAAAGAAAAAATGAAAAGTGGTAGAAGCCTCCCTCATGTACATGGGACCACTTAATTTCAAAATGGAAGAAAGCTAGTACAAACAAAAGGCTACACACGTGAGATTTATTAGTGGCTTGGATGCAATTACATGGGACCACTTAAATCAAATAAATATATACTTGGATACAACCTTCACTAGCCAATTGAGTTTTGCATCTCACATGTAAGAAAACTAAAGCACACGTAGAAGAAGCTTGGATGGAACATGGTATTATTATTTGTCCACAATACCACCAATTGTCCAATCAAGGCAAAAAGAAGTACAAACAAACTCTTACATTTGGCCGAAAATGTGTAAAGAAAAAGCTTGCACAAAGTACATGTACAAGCAATGAAAAGCCATGCCAAGTCAAACCTCCACCAGCTGCTACATGTCCACACGTGATGTGCAAAGGAAGATAGAAAAAGCCTCACCTATGTAAAGCCATTGCCTGGTCGTGTGTCTCTCTCACGTGAGAACAATGGAAAGTTTGAATTTTGGCATACACACGTGTAATCAAAGGGAGCGTATTCTTTGGAAGCTTCAAGTACCAATTGCCTATAAATAGCAAGCCTTGTCACAAGAAGCAGGCACCGAAAATTTGAGAAGCTAATTGCAAGCAAAGTCAAATAATTCATAAGCTCTCTTTTGTTCTTCATTTTAAAGTTTACTAAAATTGCTCTTTTGTTTTGTGCTTTATTTAGTACAACACAAATATTTCATTTTGTCCAATTAAGATTTTGTTTCTTATTGGATTGTAAAGAAAAAGCTTGTTGTAAACAAGTGTGTAAATTCAAGAGTGAGTGAAGCTCTGTGTAAAGAAAGAGCGAGTGAAGCTCTGTGTAAAGAAAGAGCGAGTGAAGCTCTGTGTAAAGAAAGAGCGAGTGAAGCTCTCTGTAAAGAAAGATCAAGAAGATCAAGAGCGAGTAAAGCTCGGTGTAAAAAGGATCAGGAAGATCAAGACAAAAGAGGAGTTGTGGTTAAATTATAACTCAACTACCTAGTGGATAATCTCACATTCGTGTGGGGACTGGACGTAGCCTAATTTTGGCGAACCAGGATAACTCTCTGTGTTATTTCTTTCATCTCCTTTATTTGTTTCACAAATTTCACACACTCATTACACGATTTATTATTATTGCTATTATCTTTCATTTACTAACCATTTTTACTAGCTTGAATTTTTAAAACGAAAATTTTTAACAGTTCACAATTCAAACCCCCCTTTCTTGTGAAAATATTTTACTTCAATTGGTATCAGAGCTTGGCTCTGAGACTTCAGCACTTAACAGTGTAAGAGTAAAAAGATTCAGAAAAGAAGAAAAATGTCTAAAGTAAAATTCATGTCTGAAGGAGGCTCGGTCACACGACCACCTCTCTTTGAAGGGGCCGATTACTACTTTTGGAAAGGCAAAATGGAACTGTTCTTACAATCTCAAGATAATCACATGTGGTCAATAATTGAAAATGGAGATTATATTCCATATGATGATGATCTAAACATAAAAAGACAAGAAGATTGGTCAGAAGAGGAAGGTAAACGTATTTTATTAAATTCTAAAGCTAAATTGTTTCTAACCATGGCTTTGAGCAGGGAAGAATATGATAGAACACAGGAATGCAAAACTGCTAAAGAAATCTGGGATACCTTAAAAACTCATCATGAAGGAACCAGCCACGTGAAAGAAACACGAATTGATATTGGTGTAAGAAAATTCGAATTGTTCGAAATGAAAGAAACCGAAACCATAGATGAAATGTATGGAAGGTTTACTATCATTATGAACGAATTAAGATCTCTTGGAAAAAATTTTACTACTCATGAAAGAGTAAGAAAAATTTTAAGATGTCTTCCAAAATCTTGGAGACACATTGTAACTGCAATAACAGAAGCAAAAGATCTCACCAAACTTAGGTTGGAAGATCTTATTGGTTCTTTAAAAGCTCATGAAGTTCTATTACAAGAAGATAGACCTTCGAGCAAAAGCAAGATGATTGCTTTGAAAATAAATCAAGAAGAAGAAACAATTCTTGATGATCAACAACAGGAATTTGATGATGAAGAAAGCCAAGATCAAATCATTCTTCTCACTCGAAAATTGCAAAGAATGATACAAAGAAGAGATCAACACAAAAGAAAAATCCCAACAAGAAAAGAAAAATCTGAAACTGACAAAAGTCAAATCATTTGTTATGGATGCTACAATCTTGGACACTACAAATCCGAATGTCCACTGAACAAAAGAGAATCGAACAACCCTCAGTTCAAACAAAAATCGCTACTTACTTGGGATGATCAAGAAGAACCAACAAGTGAAGATGAACAAGCAAGCCTATGCCTGATGACAAAATCAGATAATGAAGAGGTAAACTTTGAACCATGTTCATCTTGTGAAAAAACTGAACACTTGTTTGACAATCTTTTTTATAATTCTCTAATCCTTGAACAAACTTGTGAAAAGTTGAGAAAGGAAAATCTTGAACTAAAAAAGGAAAAAGAAGATTTAAAAATATTAAATGAAGATCTTCTTAAGAAAATTCAATCAAAGGAAACTCCTGTAGTTAAAAATGAACCTCTTGAAGAAAACATTGCTCTAAAGAAAAATGTTCTACAATTAAAAAATGACATTTCAAACTTTGTTAAATCTACTGAAACTTTTCAAAAGATTATGGGATCACAAGTTAGTGTCTTTGATAGAGCTTGCATAGGTTTTAAAACTAATCAAAAACAAAAACTTTATGAAAATTTTTTTATTCCTGAAAAAATTACTAAAAAGAATGAAAGATACAAATGTACATACTGTAAAAAAAATGGACATCTTGAAGCATTTTGCTTTAGAAAGAAGAAAGAACATGCTTTGAGAAAATCAAGAGTTGCTCATAAATCAAATTCTGTCAAATTTCACAAAGAAGGATCTTCTAAAAATAACACTAACCATCAAGGACCCAAAAAAATATGGGTACCCAAATCACTACTAACTACTACTGCAGGAATGCCAAATGACAGTCAAGAAAAGGCCTTGGTACTTGGACAGTGGATGCTCAAGACATATGACTGGAGATAAACAAAGCTTTCTCTCCTTTACAAAAAAGGAAGGAGGACAGGTGACCTTTGGTAATAATGAAAAAGCTCAAATCAAAGGTATAGGTATTATTGGTAAGTTAAATTCAGCAAAAATTGAAAATGTTCAATTTGTTGAAGGTTTAAAACACAATTTGATTAGCATCAGTCAATTGTGTGACAGTGGCTTTGAAGTAACATTCAAACCTCACACATGCGAAGTAAGACAAAAATCTTCAGGAAAAATCTTATTTTCAGGATCAAGAAACAAAAATGTTTATGTTTTATACTTATATGAACTTCCTGCTGAATCATGTTTTATGTCTCTTGAAAAAGACAAATGGATTTGGCACAAAAGGACTGGACATATAAGTATGGAAACTATTTCGAAAATATCAAAACTTGATCTAGTAAAAGGACTTCCTAAGATTAATTTTGAGAAAGATAAGATATGTGAAGCATGTATCAAGGGAAAACAAGTCAAAAGTAGTTTTCACTCAAAAGATTTTATCTCAACGAAAAGACCCCTTGAAATGTTACACATAGATTTATTTGGACCTATCTCAGTAGAAAGTCTTGGTGGAAAAAGATATGGCTTTGTAATCGTTGATGATTTTTCCAGATTCACTTGGGTTTTATTTTTAAAACACAAAAATGATTCTTTTGATGCTTTTCAAACCTTTTGCAAGAAAGTTCAAAATGAGAAAGAAACCAATATCATCTCTGTAAGAAGTGACCATGGGGGAGAATTTGAAAACTCTTCTTTTGAACACTTCTTTAATGAAAATGGGATATCTCATAATTTTTCTTGTCCTAGAACACCTCAACAAAACGGTGTTGTAGAAAGAAAAAATAGAACTTTACAAGAAATGGCAAGAACTATTTTAAACGAATCAAATGTTGAGAAATATTTTTGGGCAGAAGCCATTAATACGTCTTGCTATATTTTAAATAGAGTTTCAATAAGAAAAGTTTTAAACAAAACCCCATATGAACTCTGGAAAGGAAGAAAGCCAAACATTTCTTATTTTCATATCTTTGGATGTTATTGTTACATTTTAAACAACAAAGACAACTTAGCAAAGTTTGACTCAAAATCAGACAAAGCTATATTTCTCGGTTACTCCACCACTTCAAAAGCTTACAGGGTATTCAATCTAAGAACAAGAATTCTGGAAGAAAGCATGCATATAAAGTTTGACGAATTTGAGGAACTAGAAAATCAAAGAAAAATCATTGAAGAAGAAGAAGATGAAATTCAAAACAACTCAAATCCTGAAAACTCCATCCAAAAATCTTCAAATGAAGAATCACATCAAAGTCCTCCAAGATCATGGAAAACAGTCAACTATCATCCACAAGATCAAATCATCGGAGAAACAGCTGATGGAATAAGAACAAGAAGATCATTTCTAAACAACGATATGGCAATGATCTCACAAATTGAACCCAAATCCATAAAAGTTGCAATCACTGATCAGTCTTGGGTTGAAGCTATGAAAGAAGAATTACTTCAGTTTGAGAAAAATCAAGTCTGGACCTTAGTACCTAAACCTCAAAATCAATCCATTATTGGTACTAGATGGGTCTTTAGAAACAAACTAGATGAAGAAGGAAAAGTGACTCGAAACAAGGCTAGATTAGTAGCACAAGGCTACAATCAACAAGAAGGCATTGATTATGATGAAACTTATGCCCCAGTTGCAAGATTGGAGGCTATAAGAATTTTACTTGCATATGCATCTCATAAAAGCATAAAACTTTTTCAAATGGATGTTAAAAGTGCATTTTTAAATGGCTTCTTGAATGAAGAAGTCTATGTGCATCAACCTCCAGGTTTCGAAAATTTAGAAAAGCCAAATCATGTGTTTAAACTAACCAAAGCTCTATATGGACTCAAACAAGCTCCAAGAGCCTGGTATGAAAAGTTAAGCACTTTTTTAATTAAAAATGGTTTTTCTCGAGGAAAAATTGACACCACACTTTTTAGAAAAATTGATAAAAATGATTTATTAATTGTACAAGTGTACGTTGATGACATCATTTTTGGAGCCACAAATGAAAATATGTGTGATGATTTTTCAAAACTCATGGAAAGTGAATTTGAGATGAGCATGATGGGAGAACTTAAATTCTTTTTGGGATTACAAATCAAACAACACAAAGATGGCATTTTTATTTGTCAAGAAAAATACATCAAAGATTTGCTCAAAAAATATAAAATGAATGAGGCCAAAATTATGTCCACTCCCATGCATCCTTCATCAAGCTTGGACAAAGATGAAAATGGAAATGATTTTCCTGAAAAAGAATATAGAGGAATGATTGGATCTCTCTTATATTTGACTGCTAGTAGACCAGATATTGTTTTTGCAGTAGGTTTATGTGCAAGATTTCAAACTGCTCCAAAAGAATCACACTACACTGCAGTAAAAAGAATTTTCAGATATCTTGTGGGGACCACAAATATTGGCCTATGGTATAAAAAGGGATCACATTTTAATCTTATGGCATATTGTGATGCTGACTACGCCGGAGACAAAGTAGAAAGAAAAAGTACAAGTGGCGCATGTCAACTTCTCGGAGAAGCCTTGGTCAGTTGGTGTTGTCGTAAACAAAGTACTATAGCACTATCCACAACAGAAGCTGAATACATATCCGCTGCTAACTGCTGCTCTCAGGTATTGTGGATAAGAAATCAATTAGATGATTTCTCTTTAAGGTACGCAAACATTCAAATATTATGCGATAATACTAGTGCTATAAATTTGTCAAAAAACCCCATTCAGCATTCCAGATCAAAACACATCGAAATAAAACATCATTTTATTCGAGATCATGTAAACAAAAAAGAAGTTGAACTTTTATTTATTGACACAAAAAATCAATTAGCAGATATCTTTACAAAACCTTTAGTAGAAGACCGTTTTATGTTTATTAAAGAGAAATTAAATATAATTAAAAATCCTTGCATATAAAAAGGCAACTTTTCCTCATCAAATTAACCAATTTAATTTTTTTATCTCTTCTCTTGTTTCCGTCATTTTAATTTTTTTAAAAAAATATAATAAAAAAATATGCTATCTATTTTTACTTGATCGTTGCTAATCTTTTTCTATTTAAACTCTCCTTAATTATCTCTTTATTCTTCTCCTGATTTCATTTGTTTTAAATTAGCCTTGATTATTTCTTTTGGTCAAATTAGTTTTAATTATTTTTTAACAGAGTTAATTAGTTTTACTTTTCCAAAAAAAAAAGGAACACCACCACATTTGCTCCTATCAAAGCCAAGAATTTTCGGCTCTTAGGATTTCGACATCCTGCTTCCAGCTTTTCGGCTCTTTCCCACTTTTTGATGAGCCAAAGGGGGAGAATATGCACATGAATTAGATTACATACCCTTGAACCAAGCTGAAAGTATAGTTATGTTTTATCTTTTCTTTGTCATGCATGTCTTCTGTAATGTTATTTGCGACGTGTATGTTTTATCTCAAACAAAAATTTGTTTCTCTGCTTTAAATATTAAATGCTAAAAATGAGGGGGAGTCCTTTGATAAAATCACTGAGTAGTAAATTTGATCTAAATCATGTTCTCTCAAAAACATGTTATAAGAAAATAGAAGATCAAATTGAGGGGGAGCTTATTGATTAATCTACATCAAAATCCTTTAAATAAAAATCTAATTCAAATAAGTTTGTCATCATCAAAAAGGGGGAGATTGTTGAGATAAAATTCAAAATCCCTATTTAAAGTTTTAAAGATGATAAACGTATTCAAATTACATTTTTATTAGATTCTGATTATTTGTGTATTTAACTTGTGTATTTGAGTGTCTCTTTTAGTAACAGGAAAAATATCCGGAACAGACTCAGATACTACACATAAATATCATCTAATAATCTGTCACGCATTTTTTCCGGCATATGGATTTTAAGGCACCAATGACAAATCAAGTAACACACCATTTTTGGACAAATATACATTGTTGTTGTTTTGGCAAATGTAGAAGAAAAAAGGCTACACGTGAAAAGAAAAAATGAAAAGTGGTAGAAGCCTCCCTCATGTACATGGGACCACTTAATTTCAAAATGGAAGAAAGCTAGTACAAACAAAAGGCTACACACGTGGGATTTATTAGTGGCTTGGATGCAATTACATGGGACCACTTAAATCAAATAAATATATACTTGGATACAACCTTCACTAGCCAATTGAGTTTTGCATCTCACATGTAAGAAAACTAAAGCACACGTAGAAGAAGCTTGGATGGAACATGGTATTATTATTTGTCCACAATACCACCAATTGTCCAATCAAGGCAAAAAGAAGTACAAACAAACTCTTACATTTGGCCGAAAATGTGTAAAGAAAAAGCTTGCACAAAGTACATGTACAAGCAATGAAAAGCCATGCCAAGTCAAACCTCCACCAGCTGCTACATGTCCACACGTGATGTGCAAAGGAAGATAGAAAAAGCCTCACCTATGTAAAGCCATTGCCTGGTCGTGTGTCTCTCTCACGTGAGAACAATGGAAAGTTTGAATTTTGGCATACACACGTGTAATCAAAGGGAGCGTATTCTTTGGAAGCTTCAAGTACCAATTGCCTATAAATAGCAAGCCTTGTCACAAGAAGCAGGCACCGAAAATTTGAGAAGCTAATTGCAAGCAAAGTCAAATAATTCATAAGCTCTCTTTTGTTCTTCATTTTAAAGTTTACTAAAATTGCTCTTTTGTTTTGTGCTTTATTTAGTACAACACAAATATTTCATTTTGTCCAATTAAGATTTTGTTTCTTATTGGATTGTAAAGAAAAAGCTTGTTGTAAACAAGTGTGTAAATTCAAGAGTGAGTGAAGCTCTGTGTAAAGAAAGAGCGAGTGAAGCTCTGTGTAAAGAAAGAGCGAGTGAAGCTCTGTGTAAAGAAAGATCAAGAAGATCAAGAGCGAGTAAAGCTCAGTGTAAAAAGGATCAGGAAGATCAAGACAAAAGAGGAGTTGTGGTTAAATTATAACTCAACTACCTAGTGGATAATCTCACATTCGTGTGGGGACTGGACGTAGCCTAATTTTGGCAAACCAGGATAACTCTCTGTGTTATTTCTTTCATCTCCTTTATTTGTTTCACAAATTTCACACGCTCATTACACGATTTATTATTATTGCTATTATCTTTCATTTACTAACCATTTTTACTAGCTTGAATTTTTAAAAGGAAAATTTTTAACAGTTCACAATTCAAACCCCCCTTTCTTGTGAAAATATTTTACTTCAGAGACATACGTCACGCATTCGTGCAACCGGGGTTTGGGGAGACATACGTCAAGCCATTCCTTTTTCATTCAAGTTTTTGTTTTGGTGTGTTGAGTCTTTAAGTGTTGGCTGCATTGTTTGGCAAAACCAAAGTATGGAATAGAAGCTTTTCCTTATGATGAACTTTTCTTCAGTTACAAGTTTGCTCATTTGAAGCCATTCAGAAGCTAAAATCTACATCAGAAGCTGAAATGCTCATCAGGAGCACTGTAGCACTTCAGAAGCAGTTTCAGGTTCTGAAGCCAGCGTTGACTTCTGTTGACCACATCAGAAGCTGGGTTTGCTGGATTGTTTTTGCACGTATCTTGGGAGATTTAGCAAGGAATTATGTTTGTATAATTACTTCTAGAAGGCTGGTTTTATTGGAGAAGATATCTTTGAAGATTTGTTTTAAAGTTATGAAAATTTGTATTTTCTGTTTTAAATCTTTCAAAGATTTAATGCGGTTTTATTTGTTACATCATTGGATCAATCTTATTCCAGTAACAAATCAATTCAGAAGATTTGGAGCATAATTAAGAGGCTTGCTGAAGATTATAAAAGGAGGAGCTTGGCTATTGAAGACTCACGATTCAGAGAGTTAGAAAATCAGAAAATTGAGTCTGTGTTTTAACTTAGAGTTTATTTGTGCACCACTCAATGTTTTGAGTTGGTTTAGAGTTTTATAGAGTTGTGATTCATTCTAAGCCTTTAGGTACGAATGAAGTCTTTGTGTTTTTAGAGTTTTTCTTAAAAACAGAGTGTTATAGTTAAGAGGTTCAGTAACTGGGTTTAGTTACTTGAATAGGAAGATAGTGGTTTCTATTACTCAGAGTTGGGTAGAAGTCTTACTAGGTGGAGGTTAATTGCTTGGGATAAGAACTGGGAGTCAGTGTCTGAGTCTTAAGGATTAAATCCAATAGTGGATTTCCTTCCTGGATTGGTATCCCCCAGAGTAGGAGGTGTTTACTCCGAACTGGGTTAACAAACCTTGTGTGTTCTTTAGCTTTCCTGCACTTTATTTTCCTGCTGATTATTTGCTTTTATAATTGTGCTAAGTTCTGATCAGAACCTGTTAAGTTTTTAATCAGAACCAGAACCTGTTAAGTATCTTTGCCTGGCCAGAATTTCAATTGGCATCAGAGCAGGCACCCTGCCTGTAATTTGGGTGAGATCCAGAGGAGTTTATTTCTGGCAAGCATGGATAGAGAAGGAGGCTATGTCAATAGACCACCCCTACTAGATGGCACAAACTATGAGTATTGGAAGTCAAGGATGTGTGCTTTTCTAAAGTCTATTGACAGCAGGACTTGGAAAGCTGTGATCAAAGGCTGGGATCATCCTGTGTATACAGACAAAGATGGTAACAAGACTGAGGTTCTGAAGCCTGAGGAGGAATGGACCAAAGCTGAAGATGACTTGTCTCTGGGAAATTCAAAAGCTTTGAATGCTATCTTTAATGGTGTTGATCAGAATATGTTCAGACTTATCAAACAATGTACTGTGGCTAAGGATGCTTGGGAAATTCTGAAAACCACTCATGAAGGAACTTCTAAGGTGAAGATGTCCAGATTGCAGCTGCTGACTACTAAATTTGAGAACCTGAAGATGAAGGAGGATGAATCCATTCAGGATTTTTACATGAATGTGCTGGACATGGCAAATTCTTTTGATTCACTTGGGGAGAAGATGTCTGATGAGAAGTTGGTGAGAAAAATCCTCAGGTCCCTGCCCAGAAGATTTGACATGAAGGTCACTGCAATTGAGGAGGCTCATGATATTTCTACTATGAAGGTTGAAGAGCTCATTGGTTCTTTGTTAAATTTTGAGACTGCATTCTGCAAACAGCCTGATAAGAAAGGGAAAGGTATAGCTTTTACTGTGAATGCTGAAGCTGATGATCAACAAGATTCTGAGGAGGATGACTTATCAGAAGCTCTAGTGTTGCTGGGAAAACAATTCAACAAAATTCTGAAGAATGTTAACAGAAAAGCCAAAGCCAAAGGCCAGAACTTCAGATTCAATAACAAAAAGCAACAAACTGATGAGAAGAAGACCAAATCTGAAGAGAAAAGTAATCAAGCCAAAGGTGTGCAGTGTTATGAGTGTGAAGGTTATGGACATATCAAAACTGAGTGCCCTACTTTTCTTAAGAAGCAGAAGAAAAGCCTAGCTGTGTCATGGTCTGATGATGGTTCTGAAGAAGATGATGTTAGTGAATCTGATATGTGTGATACTGGTCTGGTAGTGAGATCAGGAGCTATCTTGAAGAAGGAACCTGCTTTAGAGTCTGAGACTTTTTCAGAGTCTGACTCAGAGTCTGAAGGTTCATCTGTGTCTGAAGCTGTTAAAACTTCATATGATGAACTAGCTGACAACTACAGGAAGCTGTATACCAGAAGTGCTGAGGTTTGCAAACAAGTGCTGGATCAGAAGGAGACTATTTTTCAACTGGAGGCTGAAAAGGGAGAACTTCTTGTGCAGAATTCAAATTTGAAAGAAGAAGTGAACCAACTGAACTCCCAACTTGATCAAATGAAGAAGCAAGTGAAGATGTTGAACTCTGCTACTGATAAGTTGGAGGACATTTTGGGGAATCAGCAACAAGGAAAAACTGGTTTAGGTTTTGTAGATCAGACTCAGATTCCTAAACAGATGAGTTTTGTTCCTGCTACTCAAACTCATGACTCTATGGTTGGAACATCAAAGAGGAGACCTCAGAAACAAGCCCAGATGCCAGCTCAGAAGCAAGCTCAGAAGAGACCCCAGATGCAAGGTCAGAAGCATGTTCAGATGCTACCTCAGAAGCAACCCCAGAAATCTTTCAGAAACAGAAGGAGGAGGAATCATCCATGGGTCTGTCATCATTGTGGAAAGAAAGGGCATATCAAACCATTCTGCTTCAAACTTTATGGCTATCCTGAACATTTTCAGTATAGAAGAGTTGAACCAGCTGCACCCAGACACAATGTTCAGAAGGTGTGGAAGCCTAAAGTTCAGAATGTAGGCCTTATAGCTCACACATCATTGAGAGCCACCTCAAAAGAAGACTGGTACTTTCATAGTGGATGTTCAAGGCACATGACTGGTGTGAAGAAGCTGCTGAACAATATCAGATCATACTCCAGAAGTTATGTGACATTTGGAGATGGTGTAAAAGGTCAGATTCTGGGTATTGGAGATTTGATCAGAGAAGGTTTGCCCAGACTTAATGATGTGCTACTGGTGGAAGGATTAACCTCAAATCTGATCAGTATTAGCCAGCTATGTGATCAGGATTTAAAAGTGAATTTCAACAAGCAGGAGTGTATTGTTACTGATCAGGAAGACAAGATTCAAATGAGGGGCTGCAGATCCAAAGACAATTGTTATTTATGGGTTTCTGAAGAAGAAAGAAGTCTGACTTCTTGTCTTATGAGCTCAGAAGAGGAAGTCAAGCTCTGGCACCAGAAGTTAGGACATCTGCATCTGAAAGGCATGAAAAAAATCCTAAGTACTGAAGCTATCAGAGGTGTGCCTAATCTGAAGATCAATGAGGACAGTGTTTGTGGTGATTGTCAGATTGGTAAACAAACAAGAAAGTCTCATCCCAGATTAGTTCACCAGGTAACTACCAAAGTACTAGAACTTGTTCATATGGATTTAATGGGGCCTATGCAAGTTGAAAGTATTGGAGGAAAGAGGTATGCGTTTGTAATGGTAGATGACTACTCAAGATTCACATGGATCAATTTTGTTAGAGAAAAGTCTGATACTTTTGAAGTATTTAAAGACCTGTGCATTCAATTACAAAGAGAAAAAGACTGTGGTATTGTCAGAATCAGAAGTGACCATGGCAAAGAATTTGAAAACAAGAGTTTCTCAGAATTCTGTGCTTCTGAAGGTATAAAACATGAGTTTTCTGCACCTATCACACCTCAGCAAAATGGTGTAGTTGAGAGGAAGAATAGGACATTAGCAGAATGTGCAAGGGTTATGCTGCATGCTAAGAAGTTGCCATATATGTTCTGGGCTGAAGCAATGAACACTGCTTGTTATATTCATAACAGAGTCACTTTGAAGAAGGGTACTACATCAACTCTGTATGAATTGTGGAAAGGGAGAAAGCCAACTGTGAAATATTTCCATGTTTTTGGGAGCAGATGCTACATTTTGGCTGACAGAGAGAATAGAAGAAAACTGGATCCTAAATCTGATGAGGGCATATTCCTGGGTTATTCAGTGAACAGCAGAGCTTACAGGGTGTTTAATTCCAGAACCAAGGTTGTGATGGAGTCCATAAATGTGGTTATTGATGATTTGTCTGCTGAGAATGAAAAGAATGAGACTGAAGTTGTTCCAGAGTCTGAACCATCAGAAGAACAAACTTCAGAAGCAGAAATTCATCCAGAGTCTGAAGAAGCTGATGTACATCCAGAACATGATCCTACCAATAAAGGGCCATCTATTAGAATTCAGAAGGATCATCCTAAGGAGCTTATCATTGGGAGTTTGGATCAAGGGGTTAGAACCAGGAGATCAGAACCAGCTGCTACTGATTCATGCTTTGTGTCAAAGTTTGAACCCAAAAATGTGAAAGAAGCCCTAACTGATGAATTTTGGATTGAAGCAATGCAAGATGAGTTGAATCAATTCAAAAGGAGTGAAGTGTGGGATCTAGTTCCAAGACCTGAAGGGCTGAATGTGATTGGGACTAAGTGGATATTCAAGAATAAAACAGATGAAAATGGTACTGTAGTTAGAAACAAGGCAAGGTTGGTTGCTCAGGGTTATACTCAAGTTGAGGGACTTGATTTTGATGAGACATTTGCACCTGTGGCCAGACTAGAGTCCATAAGATTACTGTTCGGAGTATCCTGCATTCTCAAGTTCAAGCTTTTCCAGATGGATGTGAAGAGTGCATTTCTAAATGGATACTTACAAGAAGAGGTATATGTTGAACAACCTAAGGGTTTTGTGGATCCTAAGTTTCCAGAACATGTGTACAAGTTAAAGAAGGCCTTGTATGGATTGAAGCAAGCACCAAGAGCATGGTATGAAAGATTAACTCAGTTTCTTGTGGCTCAAGGTTACAGAAAAGGAGGTTCTGATAAGACATTGTTTGTGAAAGATGAAAATGGGAGTCTGATGATTGCTCAGATTTATGTGGATGATATAGTGTTTGGAGGGATGTCTCAGAAGATGGTCAAACTGTTTGTTCAGCAAATGCAATCAGAGTTTGAAATGAGTTTGGTTGGAGAGCTGACTTACTTTCTTGGGTTGCAAGTCAAACAAATGGAAGATACAATCTTCATTTCTCAAAGTAAGTATGCCAAGAACATAGTGAAAAAGTATGGTATGGAATCAGCTGCTCATAAGAGGACACCAGCTGCTACCCACCTGAAGTTAACTAAGGATGAACATGGAGTTTCAGTAGACCAAAGTCAGTACAGAAGCATGATTGGGAGCCTATTGTACTTAACTGCAAGCAGGCCTGATATCACATTTGCTGTAGGAGTTTGTGCAAGATATCAAGCTGATCCTAAGATGAGTCATCTGACACAAGTTAAAAGGATCCTGAAGTATGTGAACAGCACAAGTGACTATGGAATCATGTATTCACATAGTTCAAGTTCTGAACTGATGGGATTTTGTGATGCTGACTGGGCTGGAAGTGCTGATGACAGAAAGAGCACTTCAGGAGGTTGTTTCTTCTTAGGAAATAACTTGATTTCATGGTTCAGCAAGAAACAAAACTGTGTTTCATTGTCAACTGCTGAAGCTGAGTATATTGCTGCTGGGAGTAGTTGTTCACAACTGGTTTGGATGAAACAGATGCTGGAGGAGTACAACATTGAACAAGGAACTATGACATTGTTTTGTGACAATTTGAGTGCCATCAACATTTCTAAGAATCCAATTCAGCACAGCAGAACCAAACACATAGACATCAGACATCATTTTATCAGAAATCTTGTGGAGGATAAAGTCATTCAGCTGGAACATGTAGCTACTGAAGAACAAGTTGCTGACATATTCACTAAAGCCTTGGATGCTAAACAGTTTGAGAATCTGAGAAGCAAGTTAGGTGTGTGTTTGTATGAAGAGTTATAGCAATTACTGCAAACTGGATGTGAGGAAGATAGAGTACCTGCCAGTTGTGTCTATGCTAAGTGTGATCCTGAACCTGAGTCTGAATCTGATATGTTTTCAAGGATCTGTGTTACCTGTTTAGATTTTATTCTCTACTTGAAGTATGAGTTTTGTCAGAATTTTGTGGCTAAAAAGGGGGAGAAAATCTCATGTAATATGTTGGCTCTGATACCAAAAGTCTTATGCAAAGTGTTGCTGCTCAGAAGTTCAAATTTCAGATGTTCAGTTTTCAGTGTGGTTCAGAAGTTATTTGTGAAGCTCAGAGTTCAGAACAAATATAACAAGAGCTGTCAAGATGTCATTGAGGGGGAGTACGTGTCTCAGGGGGAGTACAAGACTGTTATGGTCCTGAGTGTTTCTGTGATCCTGAGATATGGTCCTGAAAAACAATTATGTGCAGCTCCTGAAGTGTTGACTCTGATATGCTCTGATACCATAAATTCAGAAGTAAGGGGGAGTTTGATGTATGCTGAGTGTATGCTGAGTTGCAGGGGGAGTGTGTGTGATGATCAGGAGTTGATCAGTAGCTCTGATACCTTGGAGTAGCTCTGATACCTTGTTTGTGATGATCAAGTGTTGATCAGTAGGTTATGTGTGCTTCAGGAGTCAGAAGCTGAAGATGTTGTTTAACATAGCTCAGAAAGTGTTTTGTCCGCTGCCTAAACTGATTGCTATGATATGTTATTGTGGAGTTCTTCATTGCTGAGCTGATTATAATGAAGATTGAAGAACTTGGATGGTTTTAGCCAAAAATTTGCCAAAGGGGGAGATTGTTGAGTCTTTAAGTGTTGGCTGCATTGTTTGGCAAAACCAAAGTATGGAATAGAAGCTTTTCCTTATGATGAACTTTTCTTCAGTTACAAGTTTGCTCATTTGAAGCCATTCAGAAGCTAAAATCTACATCAGAAGCTGAAATGCTCATCAGGAGCACTGTAGCACTTCAGAAGCAGTTTCAGGTTCTGAAGCCAGCGTTGACTTCTGTTGACCACATCAGAAGCTGGGTTTGCTGGATTGTTTTTGCACGTATCTTGGGAGATTTAGCAAGGAATTATGTTTGTATAATTACTTCTAGAAGGCTGGTTTTATTGGAGAAGATATCTTTGAAGATTTGTTTTAAAGTTATGAAAATTTGTATTTTCTGTTTTAAATCTTTCAAAGATTTAATGCGGTTTTATTTGTTACATCATTGGATCAATCTTATTCCAGTAACAAATCAATTCAGAAGATTTGGAGCATAATTAAGAGGCTTGCTGAAGATTATAAAAGGAGGAGCTTGGCTATTGAAGACTCACGATTCAGAGAGTTAGAAAATCAGAAAATTGAGTCTGTGTTTTAACTTAGAGTTTATTTGTGCACCACTCAATGTTTTGAGTTGGTTTAGAGTTTTATAGAGTTGTGATTCATTCTAAGCCTTTAGGTACGAATGAAGTCTTTGTGTTTTTAGAGTTTTTCTTAAAAACAGAGTGTTATAGTTAAGAGGTTCAGTAACTGGGTTTAGTTACTTGAATAGGAAGATAGTGGTTTCTATTACTCAGAGTTGGGTAGAAGTCTTACTAGGTGGAGGTTAATTGCTTGGGATAAGAACTGGGAGTCAGTGTCTGAGTCTTAAGGATTAAATCCAATAGTGGATTTCCTTCCTGGATTGGTATCCCCCAGAGTAGGAGGTGTTTACTCCGAACTGGGTTAACAAACCTTGTGTGTTCTTTAGCTTTCCTGCACTTTATTTTCCTGCTGATTATTTGCTTTTATAATTGTGCTAAGTTCTGATCAGAACCTGTTAAGTTTTTAATCAGAACCAGAACCTGTTAAGTATCTTTGCCTGGCCAGAATTTCATGGTGAAACTCAAAGAAATCTCAAAGGGACAAAAACACTTGGTTAGAAACTTAAAGGAAAGTTGTTGAAAATTACGAACAAATTTGTTGTTCGAGTTTATAGAAAATCATGAACATAGCTTGTTGCTTAAGTTATTGGAACTTAAGGACAAGTGTTTATTCAAGTTTGAAAGATGAACAAATCATGAAAGTATGCATAAGTTTGGAAAATGCACAAGTTCGGCTCAATTTTGAGTTTGGTTTTAAAAGTGAGCAAGTTCGGCTCAAGTTCACGTTTTGGTTGAAAATCATGAACAACGTTGTTGTTCAAGTTTAGTTTTGAAAATAAATGAACTTAGCTTATGCTCAAGCTTGATTTCGAAAATTTAAGAACATAACTTGTTTTGCAAGTTACTCAAAAAAGTATAGCACAAACTTGTGAAATTTCCAAAGACATGCAAAACTTTTTGATATGGGTTGAACAAAAATAAATTTTAACCCTCTTAGGATCTGAATCAATGGTTAGATCCTCAAAAACTTGGCCTTTGGAAGCCTGAATTCATGTTCTGAGTTCTGCCTACTTCGCAGAGCAACCAGACCTTGGCTCTGCGAACCCAAGTTCTGTCATGGTCGCAGAGCGACCATGACTTTGCTCTGCGAAGTATACGAAAAATTGAACTCAGAAGCTGCTTCTGAACAGAAGTTCAGAAGTTGCCCCTGAGCAAGCTTCGGAACCTTAGGGGGGTTAAAAAACTTTGAAAATTTGAAGAAAAGGAGTACAACAACTCAGTTTTAGTGCTTTGCAACTTGAGATTCCTTTTGAGTTTCAAAAGGGGTTTTTTGCACAAAATGAAATTAAACAATGTAAATGATGCAAACAGCAATGCAATATGAAAGATAAGACTTTAAAACACTTACAGAACTCCTAGCAATGCTTGTGCAAGAGATAGGAAATGGCTTGGTTGATTGATTTTTGTAAGGCTTTGATGTTGGAGGTTATGGATGATAATGACACTAGTGCTCCAATTGGTTTTTGCTATGAGTGTAAAATCTGTGTATTGAACTCTCTATTATCTCTCAAAATGCTGTAATTTTTAGCTCTTGAAGGTGTCTAATTTTTAGCTCTTGAAGGTGTCTATTCCTTATGCCTTGCATTCCCTTTTATAGGCCAAAAACCAAATCTATGAAATGATGAAAAAATCCTAGAATCTAGCTGATTTGTGGGCTAAAGACCAGGCTATTTGGCTTTGCATTTAATGCAAAAGTGAAGAGGGGACATTGCCTTGCAACCTTGGTCAAGAGATTGGCCAAATCCAGCCATTAATGCAGCTGCTCTTTGATAGCAATGATGAGAAAAAATCTGAAAAACATGGCAGCTTGCAATTGTGTGGTTCTTGGGATCAATCCTTGCAATCTTGAGAGGTCAAGCAATGAAAACGTGCACTGTCATGTACAGAGATTGGGGGAAGCCAAAAGGGAGCATGTGGGCTGGTGTGAGGAAGGAGAAATACAGCTGAAAACAGGGCAAACCAAACAGCTTTTGGGCAAGTGAAACATATAAGTTTGACTGGTTTTGGTGGAGAAAGGAGGAAGAAAAGAGAACAAGTAGCTGGCTGGCAAGCTTAGGGTGAGAGGCAGGTCAATTGGGAGGGACAAGAGCTGACCAAGGGCAGCCCAATTGCTTGAGCACATGCTAGGTTGGAAGAAAAGCCATCTTTCCTCAACCTTTAATGTCACACATTTGATAAAGCTTTGCTGGATCATTTCAACCACAATTGGCAATAACAATGGTAATAATAATGATAAAGGATAATAACAATAACTATAAATGAAAACAAAAGAGATAAATCAAAGAAATAAAAATCTGCAGAAAAATTCGCAGAGTTCGCAGTGCGAAGGTAACTTCGCTCTGCGAACTCCCCTTTTTTTTTGTATTTTCTTTAAAATAAAATAAATAAAAATAAATAATGATAATAGTAAATGATGAAAATAACAAAGATGGTAATGATGAAAATGATAATGGAAACAAAAATAGTAATGATAATAGTAATAAAGATGAATAATAATAATAAATGATGAAAAAGATAATAATATTAGTAATTAAAAATAATGATAATAATAATAATTATAAAACATTGATAAAAATAACAAAATAAAAAACAATAATAATAATGTCATTAAAAAAAGGCAATAGCAAAAGTATTAATAAGGATAATGATAATATTAATAAAGGTGATAGTAATGCTTATGGTGATAAAATGTAAATAAAATCCAACAACAAAAATGAAATAATAAAAAGTAATAATAAATGATGAAATAATAAAAGATAAAACAAAGAAAAAATATGAGTCAAAAAATGGGGTATGACAGATGCCCCTATTTAAGTTTCTTCGCCACGAAACGGGTCGAAGAGACTTAAATATAAAGTACACCATTTTTGACTAAATTTTTTCTTGAATTGAAAATGCCATGGATGTATGCATGCAAATGTTATGAATGCTTGTAATGCAACTATGAATGCAAAGACGGCAAAGATGACCACACTGGGGATAAAAAAGAGACAAAGGGATACCCGGGTTCGTTAAAGAAACGGGATCCGACTCTACTGGGGTAACATGGTTCCACTGGGGAGAGGGTTGTCTACTATCGGGATGATAGCTTAATGAAGACAACAGATCAATGTTACTCGGTGGCTTCACCGGGGATTTCATCTTACCTACTACCGTTATGATGGTAGCTTAATGAAGGTAAGAGAAGACAAAGTATGTTAATCACCGGGGAAAATTTTTATTTACCTACTACCGTTGTGATTGGTAGCTTAATGAAGGTAAAATGCAAGAAGAACAGACAGGGTTTATGACGTCACTGGGGATATAAGGATCATTTTGAAAATTGATCGATATCCAGCCTCAGGGATGAAAGAAATGCATGGGGTATACTTTGTTCGGAAAATTCCGTTTGAAAAACATTCTACCTACTACCATTGTGATGGTAGCTTAATGTAACACCCATATAGAGATTGCCTAGGATCTCTTACGAGCATTAAAATTTCGTACCGGATACATTAAATACAATACAGAAAGATGTTTATTAATTATACAAAACATATGTCTTTGATACAATCCATGATCCGATACCAAAACATTTCTATAATATACATCATGTTACACTATTCTTATACAAATATCCAAACAATAGAGCATAAGCAGCACGTTCAATCCGTAGCTTTCTCTTTACCTTTTCGTCGTGCCACCTGCGAGGAACCTGCACCAGAAGGAAAGGGATGAGACATAACGTCTCAGTGAGCTCCTACCCTACCTACTGTTTGGCAACCACGGGGAACCTAGGGTTGCCGTGCCTACCTCGGCGAACTCGGGAATACCTATGATCGCCAAGTCTCAATCTTTACTTATTTCGCGATCGAGAGGAAAACCTAAGATCGCTTCTTATCTTTAACATTCACATCATATGCTAACTTATCTCATAGGAACTAATTGTCCTATTACTCAATACAGTTATAAATAAACTTTCATCATTCGTATCTTAAGTTAGCAGTTAGGGTTGAACAAACATAACATTATCTTGGTTCATTTTACGGAGTGTATCCGGGTGGAGTAACCCCGAAGTACAACTCCCTTCTTACCGGTGAAAATTCCTATCATATCAGGCTAACACCGGACTCCTCTTATTTGTGTGGCTGCTCTCGCGAGCGGTAACTTCACCGTCCCAGCTGCCATTTAAGGCGGTAACTTCACGGGGACCCCCTGTATACTAACTGACGAGCAGACAGGAGACACATTAACTTTATAGACTTGGATGTGTAGCTGCCCTCACGAGCGGTAACTTCACCGTTCCGGCTGCCATTAAAGGCGGTAACTTCACAGGAACCCCTCGTATACTAACTAGCGAGCATACGAGAGACACATCAAGCCATCTTAATTATTAATCATCATTCTCAAGGTTCTTAACCTATAAAGGTTCTTCATCATAATATTCTTAGATTCGTGAATATCGAATCGAATTCATAACATTGCTTGTAAGGGTTAGACCCTAATCTAGTTGCTTGCCTTCACTATAACTACTTAGGGATTAAGAAATCCCTCTCATATCATGGTACCTTTCCTCACTTGTAATTCATCTATACATTCCTCAAAGGTTGAGTCTTTCTATGCCTAAAACATCACTTAATCACTACTAATTGTTATTGAGTCCAAGGTAGCGTTGGTAAGCCGGAATGGTGCGAGAAAATGATGAAAAACATAGTATGTATGGCACTGTCACATCGTGTCACGATTTGAAAATCGTGACACGATTTTCTACCCAGAAAATCAGTTACTCCCTGCCTGTGAAATCGTGACACGATTGGAAAATCGTGACACGATTTTACCTGCAGTTAGACAGCATTTGGCAAGTTTTAAACGTGATTTTTCACCAATTCAGCTTATCCAACATACCCAGACATAATAACATGTTTAAGGGTCAATTTCTAAGGCATATAGCTAGTTTATATCATCAATAATCAAGGATTAACATGGCAAGGCAAATAGGTACCAAAAACCCTAAACTAGGTAATTAAGCTGTAAACTTACAAACTTACTTAAACGGGTTCTAAAACCCTGTGGAGCTCACCTTAATCCACACTTTGGTGCTGATTACACTTGTTCTCCAAAACCCTAAGTCTCTCCAACTCTAGCTCTTGTTCCTCTTGTTTTCTCCTCTTCACTTCTCTTGATCTTTCTTCCTACCCAAGCTTGTTTTGCAAAGTTTCTTGCTAGATTTTAGAATGAAGTTTGGAGGGGTGAAGGTAAGGTAGGATGGGCGTGTGAGATGAGGAGGGGAAAGGGAAAGGAAATGCTGAATTTTGAATGAATGAAGAAAGAATGGAAACAAGGGATAAATATCTTGTTCCATAACTCTAATTAGTCTCCCACTTAGGCTTATTTACAAAATTGCCATCACACTTAATCACTTGATTTTCTTGCTTGCTACTCAAGTTTCTAGCACAGATAACGCTACATATAAGCGGGATATTACAATCTACCCCCCTTAAAGAAATTTCGTCCTCGAAATTTAGAATTTACCTGGAAATAAATGTGGATAATGCTCCTGCATTTCCGACTCTAGCTCCCACGTCGCTTCGCCGTCGGGAGAACCTTTCCATACAACCTTGACAATAGGTATCTCTTTGTTCCGCAAAGACTTAACATCACGATCAATTATCTGCTCTGGTTCCGGTTGAAAAGTCAAGTCCGATCTTAAATCAATACTGTCTAGTTCCACTGGTTGGAAAGGATCGGGAATGAACTTCCTCAGCTGAGAGACGTGGAACACGTCATGTAAACCTGACATAGCCGGTGGCAGCGCCAACTGATAAGCTGCTGGTCCGATACGTCGAAGTATCTGAAACGGTCCAACATATCTTGGACAAAGTTTCTTAGTCCGAAATGCTCCTCTTAACCCCAACTTGGGTGTAACTTTAAGGAATACATGGTCCCCTTCTTCAAATTCTAAGGGTCTTCGTCGTTTATCCGCATAACTTTTCTGACGACTTTGAGCTACTCTCATTTTATCCTGAATGGATTTAATCTTCAAGGTCGTCTCCTGAATTATCTCAGGTCCCAATATACTTTTATCTCCGACTTCAGCCCAACAAAGCGGGGTTCTACATTTCCTACCATACAAAGCTTCATAAGGTGCCATTCCGATGCTAGAATGGTAACTGTTATTGTAAGAAAATTCAATCAGTGGTAGGTGGTCATTCCAACTTCCTCCATCTTCTAGAATACATGCACGTAACATGTCCTCTAACGTCTGAATAGTCCTTTCGGATTGTCCGTCCGTCTGAGGATGATGGGACGTGCTCATCTTTAATCTGGTTCCCAAAGCCTTTTGAAAAGCCTTCCAAAAGTGGGATGTGAAGATAGGATCTCTATCCGACACAATGCTAGCTGGCACACCATGGAGTTTCACAATCTCTGAAATGAACAACTCGGCATACTGAGAAGCTCGGTAAGTTGTCTTAACCGGCAAGAAATGAGCTGACTTGGTTAGCCGGTCCACTATCACCCAAATGGAATCATGCCCTCGCTGTGTTCGAGGCAATCCACTCACAAAATCCATGGTTATATCTTCCCATTTCCATTGTGGAATTTCCAAAGGTACCAACATCCCTGCGGGCCTTTGATGCTCAATCTTCACCTGCTGACAAACAATGCATCGGGACACAAACTCCGCAACATCTCTTTTCATGCTAGGCCACCAATAATCTCTTTTCAGGTCTTGATACATCTTGGTGGTTCCTGGATGAATGCTGAAACTGCTCTTATGCGCCTCTTCGAGAATTAGCCTTTTTAATTCCTCATTGTTCGGGACATAAATCCTTCCTTCAAACAATAACACACCATCTGGTGCCCATGAAAACCCTGTTTGGCCAACTTTCCTCTGAAGGTCCATATCCACAGATTGAGCTTGTGCAATCCTAAACCGTAGGTCACACATAATATCTAACTTGTTCAGCAAGATGCCACCTTCTAACTCTGTAACGTGAAGGTTAAGATCTCTGAATTTCTCATATAACCCACATGTTCGCATCATTACTTCAGCTTTAACTAAAGTTTTTCGACTCAAGGCATCAGCTACCACATTCGCTTTTCCTGGATGGTATTTCAGATCAAAATCAAAGTCCTTCAAATATTCCATCCATCGTCTTTGTCTCATATTGAGGTCTCGCTGATCAAACAAGTATTTCAGACTCTTATGATCGCTGAACAAATCAAACTGCGCCCCATACAAATGATGTCTCCATATCTTCAATGCAAAAACTATTGCTGCTAGCTCAAGATCATGGGTGGGGTAGTTCTCTTCATGTGTCTTGAGCTGTCTGGACGCATACGCTATGACATTTTCCCCTTGCATGAGAACACTTCCCAGTCCCTTGGAAGATGCATCGCAGAAAACGGTGTATCTCCTTTCAGGATCTGGTATTGCCAACACTGGGGCTTTAGTCAACTTCTTTTTCAGAACTCTGAAACTTTCCTCACATTCTTCGTCCCAGACAAAAGGTACATCCTTTCTGGTAAGTCGTGACAATGGTAAGGCAATCTGAGAAAATTTCATGATAAATCTCCGATAATAACCTGCCAAGCCTAGAAAGCTCCTGACCTCTGCTACATTCTTTGGTCTTTCCCAATTAAGGACAGCTTCAACTTTAGATGGATCAACAGCTACTCCTCCTTGAGAAATAACATGACCCAAAAACTTAATTTCAGATAACCAGAACTCACACTTGCTAAACTTAGCATACAGCTGCTTGTCTCTAAGGACATCCAATACAATTCTCAAATGCTGAGCATGCTCCTGAGGATCCTTAGAATAAATCAAGATGTCATCAATAAAAATCACCACAAACTGATCAAGGTAAGGCTGAAAAATTCTGTTCATATAATCCATAAAGACTGCTGGAGCATTAGTTACACCGAAAGGCATAACCAGAAATTCATAGTGCCCGTAACGCGTTCGAAACGCTGTCTTAGACACATCTGAAGACTTGATGCGGATTTGATGGTAACCTGACCGAAGATCAATTTTGGAAAACACAGTTGCTCCCTTGAGCTGATCTAAGAGATCATCAATCCTTGGAAGAGGATACTTGTTCTTGATAGTCACTTTATTAAGTTGGCGGTAGTCAATACACAGCCTCATACTTCCATCCTTTTTCTTGACTAACAAAACTGGAGCACCCCAAGGCGACACACTGGGTCTAATGAAATGCTTCTGAATCAATTCTTCTAACTGAGATTTCAGCTCTTTAAGTTCCATAGGCGACATTCTATACGGTGCCACAGATACCGGCTCCGCTCCTGGAATTAAGTCAATTGAGAACTCTACCTCACGCTCTGGAGGCAAACTATTTACTTCTGAAGGGAAAACATCTAGATACTCATTTACAATGGGAATATCACTGGGACTCATCTCTGATTCTGAAGCCACAGTGAGCATGACATAAAATCCCTTATCCTGTGCACAAATGAATTGAATTAACTGATGGGTGCGGTTAATCAATTCAGACAGAGCCACACCTTCCGCCGTATCACTGGTCGGCATATAAATACTTTTCTCTGAGCATCCAATATACACATGGTTGGCAGAGAGCCAATCCATGCCTAATATCACATCTAGTTGCTCCATCGGAAGACACACTAAGTCAACATAATAAGTCTTACTGGACACAGTGATAGGACAGTTTTCACAAACATATTTCGCTTCAATTCCGCCTTCAGTAGCGGTAGATACTAACATTGGAGGGTTCAACGGAGACAAAGATAATTGAAGCGTCTCCACACATTTATATGAAATAAAAGAGCATGAAGCGCCACAATCAAAAAGAACTTTTACTGGATATGAGCCAAGATAACACATACCAGCAATCAAATCTTCATTCGCCAAGGCCTTTGCACCATCGAGGGAATACACTCTTCCTTTGCTAGTGGTAGTACCTTCAGCTGATCCTTTACCATGTCTATTCGGACATTCATGTATGAAGTGTCCAGGTTGCTTACACCCGTAGCAGACACCCATACCCATCATACATTCACCTTTGTGGGACTTGCCACACTTCCTGCAAGCAGAATATATTGAGGGCGGACTAGGTTGCTTTCCTCTTTGCGGAGATCCCTTCGGCTTAAGCTTGTCATGATACTTATCAGACATTCTACTCTTCTTCTTCTCATAAGCTGCCGCTCTTTCTTTTGAAGCTTTAGCAAGTCCTGCTTCAACTACCAAGCTATCATGCACCAGTTCATCATAACTTGTCGTTCTTTGAAGACTCACAGCAGTGTCAATCTCGCCTCTTAAACCTCTTTTGTACTGATTCATTTTCCACACTTCATTCTCAGCGTATTCATTGTGTGTGGAATAGTAGGACAACTCTTCAAACTTCTTTGTAAACTCAGCAACCGACATACTACCTTGCTTCAATTCTAAGAATTCTTGTTCCTTCTTTACCTTGTAAGACACAGGTAAATACTTCTCCAGCATCACTCCTTTAAAGTTCTCCCAATTCACTTCTACACCATTGGCTTCCATCCTGCGCTGAGCAGATTCCCACCAGTCTTCTGCTGCGCCTCTGAGTTGGTTTGTGGCATAGACCACTTTATCTTCTTCCGAACAATCAGCCATTCTAAAGATCTTCTCCATCTGCTTAATCCACTTTCTTGCTTCTTGAGGTTCACCTTCTCCATTGAACTCTGGAGGGTGATGTCTGTTATACTCCCGGAACACGGGGTTTCCAATTACTGGAGGAGGTGGTGGCTGTGGATGGAAACCTTGTCCTTGTTGCATCATTTCCATCCATTGTTGTTGAGCTTGGGCCTGTTGTTGAGACTGCTGTTGCATCATCAGCATCATTTGCTGATACTGTAATGCATTCTGAGCTTGTTGCTCTTGGTATTGCTGCTGCCAGGCCTGCTGTTGTTGCATCATCTGTTCCCATGAATTCTGACTGGGTCCTCCACTCTCGTCACTAGCTTGATTAGTACGAGGTCTACCTCTTCTTCTCCCAGACATCTTATCCTAGCTGTCATATACAAGTCAAAGTGATCAGTTTTAACTGAACATAACATCTAGAATAATGTCCTGGATCCAAGAGGTCCACAACTTGGATTGTACTTTAATGACCCAAGGCACGGTCTGAATCGACCTGCTCTGATACCAAATTGTAACACCCATATAGAGATTGCCTAGGATCTCTTACGAGCATTAAAATTTCGTACCGGATACATTAAATACAATACAGAAAGATGTTTATTAATTATACAAAACATATGTCTTTGATACAATCCATGATCCGATACCAAAACATTTCTATAATATACATCATGTTACACTATTCTTATACAAATATCCAAACAATAGAGCATAAGCAGCACGTTCAATCCGTAGCTTTCTCTTTACCTTTTCGTCGTGCCACCTGCGAGGAACCTGCACCAGAAGGAAAGGGATGAGACATAACGTCTCAGTGAGCTCCTACCCTACCTACTGTTTGGCAACCACGGGGAACCTAGGGTTGCCGTGCCTACCTCGGCGAACTCGGGAATACCTATGATCGCCAAGTCTCAATCTTTACTTATTTCGCGATCGAGAGGAAAACCTAAGATCGCTTCTTATCTTTAACATTCACATCATATGCTAACTTATCTCATAGGAACTAATTGTCCTATTACTCAATACAGTTATAAATAAACTTTCATCATTCGTATCTTAAGTTAGCAGTTAGGGTTGAACAAACATAACATTATCTTGGTTCATTTTACGGAGTGTATCCGGGTGGAGTAACCCCGAAGTACAACTCCCTTCTTACCGGTGAAAATTCCTATCATATCAGGCTAACACCGGACTCCTCTTATTTGTGTGGCTGCTCTCGCGAGCGGTAACTTCACCGTCCCAGCTGCCATTTAAGGCGGTAACTTCACGGGGACCCCCTGTATACTAACTGACGAGCAGACAGGAGACACATTAACTTTATAGACTTGGATGTGTAGCTGCCCTCACGAGCGGTAACTTCACCGTTCCGGCTGCCATTAAAGGCGGTAACTTCACAGGAACCCCTCGTATACTAACTAGCGAGCATACGAGAGACACATCAAGCCATCTTAATTATTAATCATCATTCTCAAGGTTCTTAACCTATAAAGGTTCTTCATCATAATATTCTTAGATTCGTGAATATCGAATCGAATTCATAACATTGCTTGTAAGGGTTAGACCCTAATCTAGTTGCTTGCCTTCACTATAACTACTTAGGGATTAAGAAATCCCTCTCATATCATGGTACCTTTCCTCACTTGTAATTCATCTATACATTCCTCAAAGGTTGAGTCTTTCTATGCCTAAAACATCACTTAATCACTACTAATTGTTATTGAGTCCAAGGTAGCGTTGGTAAGCCGGAATGGTGCGAGAAAATGATGAAAAACATAGTATGTATGGCACTGTCACATCGTGTCACGATTTGAAAATCGTGACACGATTTTCTACCCAGAAAATCAGTTACTCCCTGCCTGTGAAATCGTGACACGATTGGAAAATCGTGACACGATTTTACCTGCAGTTAGACAGCATTTGGCAAGTTTTAAACGTGATTTTTCACCAATTCAGCTTATCCAACATACCCAGACATAATAACATGTTTAAGGGTCAATTTCTAAGGCATATAGCTAGTTTATATCATCAATAATCAAGGATTAACATGGCAAGGCAAATAGGTACCAAAAACCCTAAACTAGGTAATTAAGCTGTAAACTTACAAACTTACTTAAACGGGTTCTAAAACCCTGTGGAGCTCACCTTAATCCACACTTTGGTGCTGATTACACTTGTTCTCCAAAACCCTAAGTCTCTCCAACTCTAGCTCTTGTTCCTCTTGTTTTCTCCTCTTCACTTCTCTTGATCTTTCTTCCTACCCAAGCTTGTTTTGCAAAGTTTCTTGCTAGATTTTAGAATGAAGTTTGGAGGGGTGAAGGTAAGGTAGGATGGGCGTGTGAGATGAGGAGGGGAAAGGGAAAGGAAATGCTGAATTTTGAATGAATGAAGAAAGAATGGAAACAAGGGATAAATATCTTGTTCCATAACTCTAATTAGTCTCCCACTTAGGCTTATTTACAAAATTGCCATCACACTTAATCACTTGATTTTCTTGCTTGCTACTCAAGTTTCTAGCACAGATAACGCTACATATAAGCGGGATATTACACTTAAAGAAGGTAAAATGTAAATGTCAGCTGTTCGGGTTAAATTCCGAACTGCCACTGATGGTAAAAGGGTAAAAGTCAGCTGTTCGGGTTAAATTCCGAACTACCACTGAGGATAAGAAATAAAGGTAAAAAGTCAGCTGTCCGGGTTAAATTCCGAACTACCACTGATGGAAAGAAAACAAAAGATGTCAGCTGTTCGGTTTAAATTCCGAACTACCACTGATGATAAGAAACAAAGGTGAAAATCAGCTGTTCGGGTTAAATTCCGAACTACCACTGATGGTAAAAAAACAAAGTCAGCTGTTCGGGTTAAATTCCGAACTACCACTGATGGTAAAAGACAAAGTCAGCTGTTCGGGTTAAATTCTGAACTACCACTGGGGATTAGAAAACAAAAGGTAAAGGTCAGCTGTTCGGGTTGAATTCTGAACTACCACTGATGACACTGGGGAAACTGCTGACAAACTGCTCATTACAGAATTGCCATTTGGCATAACAAGATAAAAAATGCGCAAGTTGTTCGTTTGAACTGCCACTTGGCAATAACACTGGGGAATATGCACAAGTTGTTCATTGAAGAACTGTCACTTGGCATAAAGGCATAATAAAAAGATGCGCAAGCCGTTCGTTTGAATTGCTACTTGGCATAAAAGGGTGACATCTCTGGACCATACAGACTGGGGATGACACTTGGGGAAAAGGAGGTTACAAATTGTTCATGATTAAATGACATGAAAAGCAAGACTCAGGGTGGTTAATGCAACCATGTATGAATGATATTGTAGTATGTTGTATGCATGAATGCGTATATGCATGAATGTATGAATGTTTGAATGTACAAACACATGAATGTACGAATGTACAAATGTATGAATGTACGAATGTACAAATGTATGAATGTACGAATGTACAAATTTATGAATGTACGAATGTACAAATGCATGACTCTCACTGGGAATGTTGTGTGAAAGATTGACTCGTACTGGGGATACACAAACTGTTCGTTTAAAGAACTGCCCCTTGGTACAAGAATATGATGAAAAATCGCACAAACTGTTCGTTAAAGAACTACCGCTTGGCAATAAAGGAGGTGGCATCTATAGACCAGGCAGACTGGGGATGACACCTGACTGATTTGATTGATGGTACGACCGACAAACTTGGTGAAACAAGATTGGACCGGTAAAATAAAAAGTGGACCGACGTGGCATTGCAAACACTCGGTAATCCTCTCGGGGAGATTGTTGATCCACTGGGGAAATCGTGCTAATCCGCTGGGGAGAAGAACTGATGATTCCACCGGGGATACTTATGCTTTGGTTTGCTAATCTTTGCCTGAATTGTCCTTTCGGGCTTCCGATTCCTTGGGGATATTCCCTTTTGATTTACTGATAACTTTGTTGGGGAATCCCTTTTAGCAATTGACCATGCTCGGCCTGCGAAGTTTATCCATTTTCAGGACAGATATTGACGCACACTTCAAGTATTCAGGAGTTCAGAGAAAATGCGTTTGTTATTTTATAAAAGATAGAAGACTCACAAAATAATTTTGAAAAAGTTTTGTTTTAAGTACTATCATCAAAAAATAGAAGAAATGAATGAATAGAATAAATGGGAATTTTGATAAAAAGCAAAAGAATGCTGGGAAGGAAATTTATTAATGGGGTGGTGGCCTGCCAAGGGCGTGGCTCCACGGATCTTACAAAGTTTTTTAAAAAAATGGTAAATATAAAGGGAGGGTACATTGAACACGATGACCACTATTATCCCTAACAACTTTGAATCCTCTGTTCGGATGCTTCAGATTCGGAGTCTTCAGACAATTGATGTGCCCCAAATGAATCACGGCCAATCCGATGTAGTTACTTTGTCTTTCGATCCTTAATTTTTGCATAGGTCGTCCTTCCAGATTTTTGACCTATCAGGATGATTACTTCTGTTTTATGTCTCTAATTTTTGCCTGGACTGCCTTTTCAGGTTTTCAGTCCACCGAGACGCTCATTTTTTCCTAAGCCGCCCTTTCGGGTTTTCGACTTACCGAGCTGTTCTTTTGTTTTTAGACAAAGTATTTCTTGACTACATCGGAATTCACAGGACGCGGAAAATCCTCGTCGTCCATTGTTGTGAGAATCAAGGCTCCTCCGGAGAAAACTCTCTTGACGACATACGGGCCTTCGTAGTTAGGCGTCCATTTTCCCCTAGAGTCGGGTTGAAAAGATAGGATCCTTTTGAGCACGAGGTCTCCTTCTTGGATTTCACGGGGACGAACCTTCTTGTCAAAAGCTTGTTTCACCCTCTGTTGATACAGTTGTCCATGACACAAGGCAATCATGAGTTTTTCCTCAATTAAATTCAACTGATCGTATCTGTTTTGACACCATTCAGCCTCTGACAACCTAGCTTCCATCAAGATTCTCAATGACGGGATTTCGACTTCTACGGGGAGCACTGCTTCCATACCGTATACTAAAGAGAAAGGGGTCGCCCCTGTTGATGTACGTACTGAAGTACGATACCCGTGCAAGGCGTATGGTAACATCTCATGCCAATCTTTGTAGGTGACTACCATCTTTTGCACTATTTTCTTGATGTTTTTATTTGCAGCTTCAACGGCGCCATTCATCTGGGGCCTATAAGGAGAAGAGTTATGATGCTCGATCTTGAACTCTTTGCATAGCTCCTTCATCATTTTGTTATTCAGATTGGTCTCATTGTCCGTGATGATCTTGCTGGGAATACCATATCGACAGATGATATGATTCTTAATAAATCGGACCACCACTTGTTTAGTGACATTGGCATATGACGCAACTTCGACCCATTTAGTGAAGTAGTCAATTGCCACTAGGATGAAGTGATGCCCATTCGAAGCTTTGGGTTCAATCCTACCAATCATGTCAATTCCCCTCATAGAGAAAGGCCATGGGGAAGAGAGGACATTCAAAGCAGTTGGTGGCATGTGGATCTTGTCCGCATAAATTTGGCATTTATGGCATTTCCTGGCATGCTTGTAGCAATCGCTTTCCAAGGTCATCCAGTAATATCCGGCTCTCAAGATCTTTCTAGCCATTGTGTGTCCACTGGAATGAGTTCCGAAAGAACCTTCATGTATCTCATGCATTATAAGATCTGCTTCTTGCTCATCAACGCATCTGAGTAGCACCATATCAAAATTCCTCTTGTATAAAACTTCTCCATTTAGAAAGAAGTTGCCAGCTAATCTTCGCAGAGTTTTCTTATCCTTGTTGGATGCCCCATGCGGGTACTCTTGCTTTTGGAGGAAACATTTGATGTCATGGAACCATGGCTGGTTATCTATGACTGCTTCGGCTGCAAACACATGTGCGGGCCTTTCTAGGTGTTGAACCTTGATTGTTGGAATCTCATTCCGGCGGCTGACCTCATACATAGAAGATAAAGTCGCCAAAGCATCTGCCATTTGATTCTCATCCCGTGGAATGTGATGCATCTTGACTTTGTTGAAAAAGGTCAGCAAACGTCTTGCGTAATCTTTGTAAGGAATCAAGCCGGTGTGGCGAGTTTCCCAATCTCCATTGATTTGATTAATCACAAGAGCTGAGTCCCCATAAATATCGAGGTTCTTGATTCTTAGATCAATGGCTTCCTCAATTCCCAAAATACAAGCTTCATACTCTGCCATATTGTTTGTACAGTCGAATGATAGTCTTGCAGCAAAAGGGAGATGTTTGCCCTCAGGGGTGACGATGACTGCCCCAATTCCATTGCCATAGACATTAACAGCTCCATCAAAGATTAACTTCCATCTAGATTCGGGATCTGGACCTTCGCCGAGTAGTGGCTCGTCACAATCCTTCATCTTTAGATACATGATTTCTTCATCGGGGAAGTCAAACTTAATCGGTTGATAATCCTCGATTGGTTGATGAGCTAAATGGTCGGCAAGAATACTGGCTTTGATGGCCTTCTGAGTGTGGTACTCGATGTCATATTCCGATAACAACATCTGCCAACGGGCGATTCTTCCGGTTAAAGCGGGTTTCTCAAAGATGTACTTGATTGGATCCATTTTGGATGTCAACCAAGTAGTATGATTGAGCATGTAGTGACGAAGACGTCTAGCAGCCCAGGCTAATGCACAACAAGTCTTTTCGAGTAGAGAGTATCGGGACTCGCAGTGTAACACCCATAGTAAGATTGCATAGGATCTTATACGAGTATTAAAATTTCGTACTGGATACATTAATTTACAATATAAAAGTTCATTCAAATATATTACATCACATTGTAGTATTACATTCCAAAGTTAAACAACATCTTTGATACAAATACAACCATATGATACATTCAAACTATAAACAGATAACAACAGCACGATCAGTCCGTAGCCTTCTCCTTACCCTTGTTGCGTGCTGATTGCGATCCTGCCTGTGAACCTGCACCAGAAGGAATGGGATGAGACATAATGTCTCAGTGAGCTCTACCCAACCTACTGTTTGGCAACCACAGGGAACCTAGGGTCGCCATGCCTACCTTGGCAATTTAGGGGAAGTCTAGAATCGCCAAGTCTTATAAACCAGCCTATGACTTTAACTATAACCTGCCTGTAACTATAAACTTTCTATGACTATAACTTTAACAACTTTAACTATAACTATAAATCATAAAACGAATAAAGTGTTTTATGTTAGCTGTTAGCGTTGAACAAACAATTATCTGAGTTCATTTTACGGAGGGCACCCCGGGTGGAGCAACCCCAAGATACGTCTCCCTATAAACCGGTGAAATTCCTATCATATCAGGCTAACACCGGACTCCCTATGAAACGTGTGGACAACCCTCTCGGAGAAGTCCCATCCGGCGAAACCCGGAGTCTGATGAACACGCCCTATGACTGTGAAACGTGCAAGCACGCCATTATCTTTAATCTTTAATTCTTTAACTATAACATATAAACATATAATTTTGCCACTTTAATCCTATAACCACCCTGTAACCTATAACCTGTAATCTTTAAATCCTTGGTTTATCGTTTTCATAAACCACCTATGATCTTTGGAGAACCAACAATATAAATAGGTCTATAACTATGATTAACATAACATTCATACTCTCCTAGCTCTTAGGCTTGCACATACTTAGTGTACATGGAGTCGCTTAGTAAGGGATAATCCCATTACTAGCTCCTATTCTCCTCTACATAACTTAAATATTGAGTAATCATCTCCCTATGCCATACCTATTACCCTTCCTACCTTATATGCATTCCTACACTCAAAAACATGAAATTGGGTAGCTGGAAAATCGGGGGCCGAAATTTGCCGTAACAAAATCTGGATTTTAAGCATCAAATCGGCGGCCGATTTCACAATTTCGGGGCCCGATTTTCATCATCAGACAGCATAGAACATACTCAAAACGTGATTTCCACCCCTTTGGGTTGAACCACTCATACCCAGGCATCAAAACATCTCAAGAGACGAATTTCTAAGGCATAGAGATAGACTACATCATGATTAATCAAGGAAAAACCATCAAAGGGAATTAGGGTTCTATGAATCACAAAAATGATCAAATGACTATAAACTTCAAAGTTAAGCAAGGAGGGTTCCAAAACCCACTAGGAGCTCACCTTAATCCCAAAAGATGCTTGCTAAGTTGATAAATCCAAACCCTAGCTTCAAGTCCCAAAATCTCTACTCAAGAGAACTTCTATCCTTGGCTTCTTCTTGCTCCAAAAACCACCAACATAAGCTTGCTTACCATACAAGGTTTAGGGAGAAGTTTGCTAGCTTAAAGGATGATGATTTGATGATGAAGATAGTGGGGAGGATGGGGCGAAAATGAGAAGAAAGGAAGAGCAAATTTTCAGATTTGTGAAGGAAAGAAAATGAGTAGAAAATCCCAACAATTTTCATATATATCCATTTGCCATATTCCCCTTATTTACAACTTTGCCATTGCTTGTAAACTAAGTTTCTAACATGTTTAACTGATACTTCTAAGCGGGATATTACACTCTACCCCCCTTAAAGAAATTTCGTCCTTGAAATTTAGAAATTACCTGTAAAAAGATGTGGATAATTCTCCTGCATCTCCGATTCCAATTCCCATGTAGCTTCACCATAGGGAGAACCTTTCCATATGACTTTAACAATCGGAATCTCTTTGTTCCTCAATGCTTTGACATCACGTTCAATAATCCGTTCCGGTTCGGGTCGAAAAGTCAAATCCGATCTCAAGTCGATAGTTTCCAACTCCACTGGTTGATGAGGATCAGGAATGAACTTCCTTAGCTGTGAAACATGGAAAACATCATGTAATCCTGACATCGCCGGTGGCAGAGCCAATTGGTAAGCTGCTGGTCCGACACGTTTAAGTATCTGAAATGGCCCAATGAATCTTGGACTTAATTTCTTAGTCCTGAAAACACCACGTAGTCCCAGCTTAGGGGTAACTTTCAGGAAAACATGGTCTCCCACTTCGAATTCTAGAGGTCTTCGCCTCTTGTCCGCATAACTCTTCTGTCGACTTTGAGCAGTTCTGATCTTATCCTGGATGGATTTAATCTTTAAAGTGGTTTCCTGGATAATCTCAGGTCCCAAAATACTTTTATCTCCAACCTCTGACCAACAAAGCGGTGTTCTACACCTCCTGCCATATAGTGCCTCATATGGTGCCATTCCGATACTAGAATGGTAACTATTATTATAAGAAAATTCAATCAAAGGCAGATGGTTATTCCAACTTTCTCCATCCTCTAAAATGCATGCACGTAGCATATCCTCTAACGTCTGTATAGTTCTCTCAGATTGTCCATCTGTTTGAGGATGATGAGACGTACTCAACTTTAACCTTGTTCCCAAAGCCTTCTGAAAAGCTTTCCAAAAGTGAGAAGTAAAGATAGGATCTCTATCTGACACAATGCTGGTTGGAACACCGTGAAGTTTCACAATCTCCGCTATGAACAATTCTGCATACTGAGCAGCCCTGTAAGTAGTCCTAACCGGTAAAAAGTGAGCAGACTTAGTTAACCGATCGACAACTACCCAAATTGAATCATGTCCCCGTTGAGTCCGAGGTAACCCTGTCACAAAATCCATAGAGATTTCTTCCCATTTCCACTGAGGGATCTCCAATGGTACAAGCATCCCTGCCGGCCTCTGATGTTCAATTTTCACTTGTTGACACACAATACAACGTGATACGAATTCTGCAATATCGTTCTTCATCCCTGGCCACCAATAATCCTTCTTTAAATCTTGGTACATTTTAGTGGTACCCGGATGAATACTGAAACTACTCTTGTGTGCCTCTTCCAAAATCAACCTTTTTAAACTAGCATCATTAGGAACACAAACTCTACCTTCAAACAGCAGAGTACCATCCGATGCCCTTGAAAACTCTGACTGACCAATCCTCCTTTGAAGATTCACATCCGATCCTTGAGCTTGTGCGATTCGGGACCGCAAATCACAAGTAACCTCTAATCTTTGTAACAAGACGCCATCTCCCATCTCTGTAACGCTGAGATTAAGATCCCTAAATTTCTCATATAAACCACAGGTATTCATCAGCACTTCTGCTCTAATCAAAGACTTCCTGCTCAAGGTGTCAGCGACTACATTCGCCTTTCCAGGGTGATACTTTAACTCAAAATCAAAATCCTTTAAGTATTCCATCCATCTTCTCTGTCTCATGTTCAATTCCCGTTGATCGAACAAATACTTTAAACTTTTATGGTCACTGAACAAGTCAAATTGTGCTCCATATAAATGGTGCCTCCACACTTTCAAAGCAAAAACTATTGCCGCCAACTCAAGGTCATGAGTGGGGTAATTCTCTTCATGAGATTTAAGCTGCCGAGAAGCATAAGCTATCACATTACCTTCTTGCATGAGCACACTGCCCAGTCCTTTAGAGGATGCATCACAATAAACCACATATTTCTTTTCAGGGTCTGGTATTGCTAATACTGGAGCCTTGGATAATTTCTTTCTCAAAGTCCGGAAACTTTTCTCACAATCTTCGTCCCAGACGAAAGGCACATCTTTCCTTGTGAGGCGTGTCAATGGTAAGGCAATCTGTGAAAATCTCATAATAAATCTTCGGTAGTAACCTGCTAAACCGAGGAAACTCCGAACTTCTGTTACATTTGCTGGTCTGGCCCAATTAAGGACAGCTTCAACCTTTGATGAATCAACTGACACTCCTCCTTTAGAAATAACATGCCCCAAAAACTGGATTTCCGATAACCAAAATTCACATTTGCTGAATTTTGCATATAACTGATTTTCCCTGAGAATGTCCAAAACAATCCTCAGATGTTGAGCATGTTCCTGTGAGTCCTTTGAATAAATCAAGATATCATCTATGAAAATTACAACAAACTGATCCAGGTTAAGGCTGGAAAATTCTATTCATGTAGTCCATAAACACAGCTGGAGCATTGGTCACTCCAAACGGCATAACCAGAAATTCATAATGTCCGTAACGTGTTCTGAACGCCGTCTTGGACACATCTGATGATTTGATACGAATCTGGTGGTATCCAGATCTGAGATCAATCTTTGAAAACACTGAAGCTCCTTTGAGTTGATCCAAAAGATCATCAATCCTTGGTAACGGATACTTGTTCTTAATTGTTACTTTATTCAACCGACGGTAGTCAATGCACAATCTCATGCTACCATCCTTCTTCTTAACCAACAACACTGGCGCACCCCAAGGTGACACACTGGGCCTGATGAAATGTTTCTGAATTAAGTCTTCCAACTGAGACTTTAATTCCTTTAACTCTGATGGTGACATTCTATAAGGCGCCACTGATACTGGCTCCGATCCTGGGATGAGATCAATAGAAAACTCAACTTCCCGTTCTGGGGGTAAATTGCTTATCTCAGAGGGGAAAACATCTAAATAATCACTGACAACAGGAATGTCACTGGGACTCAGTTCTGATTCTGAAGTCACAGTAACCATCACATAAAAACCATTATCCTGAGCACACATAAGCTGAGTAAGCTGATGAGTGCGGTTGATTAACTCTGATAAAGCCACACCTTCAGTCGTATCATCTGTAGGCATAAATATACACTTCTCCGCACATCCAATATACACATGATTGGCAGATAACCAATCCATTCCTAGGATCACATCAAGTTGTATCATGGGAAGACACACCAAATCTATGTAGTATGTCTTACTAGATACAGTGATCGGGCAATTTTCACATATAAAACTAGCTACAACTCCGCCCTCAGTAGCGGTAGATACCGTCATAGGAGGTATCAACGGTGACATAGACAACTGTAATGCTTCTACACACTTGTAAGAAATAAATGAACATGTTGCACCACAATCAAAAAGCACTTTAACTGGAGTTTGGCCTAAGTAACACATACCGGCAATTAAATCTTCATTTGCCAAAGCCTTCTGGCCATCAAGGGAGTACACTCTGCCCTTACTTGTTGTAGTACCCTCAGCTCCACTTTTATCTCTTCTTTCTGGACAATTTGCCAAAATGTGCCCCGGCTGTCTACACCCGAAACACACACCCGTTTGTCTCATGCATTCACCATAATGCATTATCCCACAGTATTTACAAGCAGCACTCGCCTGATGTGGAAACGACTGCTTACCCCTCTTAGGAGAGCCCTTAGGCTTATTCTCGTGATACCTATCTGGAAACTTGCCCTTTCTCTTTTCATATGCTGCAGCTTTCTCTTTAGCGGTCTTGGCAAAACCCGCCTCCGCCACCAAACTATCGTGAACCATCTCATCATAACTGGTGTTCCTTTAAAGGCTCACTGCTGTATCAATCTCACCTCTCAACCCACGCTTATACTGATTCATCTTCCAATTCTCATTAGCGGCATACTCGTTGTGAGAGGAGTAATACGACAATTCTTCAAACTTCTTTGTAAACTCGGTGACTGACATGCCACCTTGTTTCAGCTCAAGAAATTCCTGTTCTTTCTTCACTTTATAAGACATCGGGATATACTTCTCTATCATTGCTTCCTTGAAGTTATCCCAGTTAATCTCCGTGTCACTTGCTATCATTCGGCGTTGAGCAGATTCCCACCAATCTTCTGCTGCGCCTCTGAACTGGTTAGTAGCCAACAATACTTTACTTTCCTCAAGGCAATCCACCATCCGGAATACTTTCTCAATCTGTTTCAGCCATCTCTTGGCCTCTGGAGGTTCACCTTCCCCATTAAACTCAGGAGGGTGATTTCTGTTAAACTCCCGGTAGGACGGATTAGCCACTACTGGTGGTGGTGTTTGTTGTTGAGCACCTTGTCCATGGTGCATCATCCCCATCCATTCTTGTTGAGCCTGAGCCTGTTGTTGGGCTTGCTGCTGCATCATGAGCATCATCTGCTGATGCTGTAACGCAGCCAGCTTGCTGCTCTTGGTACTGTTGCTGCAACGCCTGCTGCTGTTGCATCATTTGAGCCCAAAATTGCATATTAGGGTCACCACTAGCTTCCTCAGCATTAGCCTGATTCGATCTAGGCCTGCCAGGACCTCTTCTCCTCCCAGACATCTTATCCTAACTGTCATACACAAGTCAAAGTGATCAGTTTCAACTAGATATAACATTTAGAATAATGTCCCGGATCCAAGAGATCCACAAACTTGAATTGTATTTTAATGACCCATGGCACAGTCTGAATCGACCTGCTCTGATACCAAATTGTAACACCCATAGTAAGATTGCCTAGGATCTTATACGAGTATTAAAATTTCGTACTGGATACATTAATTTACAATATAAAAGTTCATTCAAATATATTACATCACATTGTAGTATTACATTCCAAAGTTAAACAACATCTTTGATACAAATACAACCATATGATACATTCAAACTATAAACAGATAACAACAGCACGATCAGTCCGTAGCCTTCTCCTTACCCTTGTTGCGTGCTGATTGCGATCCTGCCTGTGAACCTGCACCAGAAGGAATGGGATGAGACATAATGTCTCAGTGAGCTCTACCCAACCTACTGTTTGGCAACCACAGGGAACCTAGGGTCGCCATGCCTACCTTGGCAATTTAGGGGAAGTCTAGAATCGCCAAGTCTTATAAACCAGCCTATGACTTTAACTATAACCTGCCTGTAACTATAAACTTTCTATGACTATAACTTTAACAACTTTAACTATAACTATAAATCATAAAACGAATAAAGTGTTTTATGTTAGCTGTTAGCGTTGAACAAACAATTATCTGAGTTCATTTTACGGAGGGCACCCCGGGTGGAGCAACCCCAAGATACGTCTCCCTATAAACCGATGAAATTCCTATCATATCAGGCTAACACCGGACTCCCTATGAAACGTGTGAACAACCCTCTCGGAGAAGTCCCATCCGGCGAAACCCGGAGTCTGATGAACACGCCCTATGACTGTGAAACGTGCAAGCACGCCATTATCTTTAATCTTTAATTCTTTAACTATAACATATAAACATATAATTTTGCCACTTTAATCCTATAACCACCCTGTAACCTATAACCTGTAATCTTTAAATCCTTGGTTTATCGTTTTCATAAACCACCTATGATCTTTGGAGAACCAACAATATAAATAGGTCTATAACTATGATTAACATAACATTCATACTCTCCTAGCTCTTAGGCTTGCACATACTTAGTGTACATGGAGTCGCTTAGTAAGGGATAATCCCATTACTAGCTCCTATTCTCCTCTACATAACTTAAATATTGAGTAATCATCTCCCTATGCCATACCTATTACCCTTCCTACCTTATATGCATTCCTACACTCAAAAACATGAAATTGGGTAGCTGGAAAATCGGGGGCCGATTTGCTAAAATCGGGGGCCGAAATTTGCCGTAACAAAATCTGGATTTTAAGCATCAAATCGGCGGCCGATTTCACAATTTCGGGGCCCGATTTTCATCATCAGACAGCATAGAACATACTCAAAACGTGATTTCCACCCCTTTGGGTTGAACCACTCATACCCAGGCATCAAAACATCTCAAGAGACGAATTTCTAAGGCATAGAGATAGACTACATCATGATTAATCAAGGAAAAACCATCAAAGGGAATTAGGGTTCTATGAATCACAAAAATGATCAAATGACTATAAACTTCAAAGTTAAGCAAGGAGGGTTCCAAAACCCACTAGGAGCTCACCTTAATCCCAAAAGATGCTTGCTAAGTTGATAAATCCAAACCCTAGCTTCAAGTCCCAAAATCTCTACTCAAGAGAACTTCTATCCTTGGCTTCTTCTTGCTCCAAAAACCACCAACATAAGCTTGCTTACCATACAAGGTTTAGGGAGAAGTTTGCTAGCTTAAAGGATGATGATTTGATGATGAAGATAGTGGGGAGGATGGGGCGAAAATGAGAAGAAAGGAAGAGCAAATTTTCAGATTTGTGAAGGAAAGAAAATGAGTAGAAAATCCCAACAATTTTCATATATATCCATTTACCATATTCCCCTTATTTACAACTTTGCCATTGCTTGTAAACTAAGTTTCTAACACGTTTAACTGATACTTCTAAGCGGGATATTACACTCTAGCTCAATTGGTAGTGGGAATGCAAAGAACTTGTACTTAGGCCCCAGTTACAGGGTTCGATTCCCACGGAAGGCAAAAACTCCACATGGGGGGTGGAGAAGATCGTGAGTACATCTCGGCCCTTGAAAGATAGGGAGGCCAGCCCATTGGGAGCCACCGGATGTTACACGCAGTCCGTAAACTTCTTGCTGAGGTAGTAGACGGCATGTTCTTTCCTACCGGTCTCGTCTTGTTGGCCGAGTACACAACCCATTTAGTCCTCCAATACAGTCAAGTACATGATCAAAGGTCTTCCTTCAACTGGAGGAATAAGTATTGGAGGCTCTAGCAAGAACTCCTTGATGCTATCAAAAGCTTTCTGGCAATCACCAAGTCAAATAATATATTCTTATAAATAATAATCGCCAAGTCAAATACATATCAATCATATCTCATCAACATCATCAGTTATACAGTTACCACAAAGATGCACAAGTTCACACCAAAACATTACCACATACAACTTCTCATGTTCATCCAATGCGCCTAAAAGACTCTACATGCATGTGGTACCGGTTTGGATATCGGAGGTGTGTTACCGAGTGATCCCACGTCATTGTCATACTCTTCTTTTCATAGTTGGGTAATCAGAGTTATATTACTGATTAGTCCCCTCGTCATTGTCATACTCATCTTTTCATAGGACTGACTTATGAATGCATGGACCCACATATAGACTCGACAATGCACACCAAACATACACTTCATCGTTATCTAATTCACACCATCATATAACATATCATCACCAAATCAACACCAATTACATTGTCAAATCAATTAAGGCCACACAATCAACAAGATAAACATTCAAGACATCATATCATCACATTCATCAATTCACCATCATCATTCATCATTCAACAACATATCACAATCATCTTAACTACACATCTTCATTTAATTTTATTCACATAGTTCACAATTCATGCATAATAAGGACAAGGTTTCATTCACCTATCACTCACTGAAATTCTGGCAGGTACTGAAACTGATAGTAAAACAGAGTGCAAAAACGCAGAAGAGAGTACGTATCAGAAGCAGCAAAATAAGGACAGAAAATAAAAAGAACACAGTTGATTTTTTAACCCAGTTCGGTGACAAACACACCTACGTCTGGAGGCTACCAGGCCAGGAAGGAAATCCACTATAATAGTATCAATTCGAAGTCCTATGACACAGCCCCTGTTTCACAGCCCCAATGACAACAGCCCCTGTTTCACAGCCCATTCTCAATTAATCACTACCCGTGGTATTTCTACCTAGGAACTCCTAGATATAAGAACCATCTTACTTCCCTCTCAAGTAATCACTGCCCCAGTGATTATCAGACTCTAAACAAAACAACTAAGTTGAAGACACTCTTCAAAACATAAAACAGTCACTCTTGCTTAAAAGCTTTGAGTGATTACAACTCAATAAAAACAACCAACTCTAAACACTTTGAGTGGTGTACAAAACAAAGCACAAAGCTCACAAACTCAACAACCTAAGACTTTTTCAATTCTAGCTTTTGTTGAGATTTTTTTTCCCTTCTTCAATAGCAGCGTCCTCCTTATATAGTCTTCAGCAACACATAATTCTGAACAAAATAATCTTCAACAGATATTGTTCTAAAATTCTTTAGAAGCTCATAGAAGCAAATATATTTTAGAAATATATTTTCCAAAGATTGCTTTGAAAATATTTTCTTAAATAAAAGAAACAAATCTTCAATCAATATCTTCACGCGAATTAATCTGCCTTCTAGAAACATCAGCTTGAATAAATCTTCAATCAAATCTTTGAAAGATACTCTGAGAGAATTAACAGAACCAAGGCACAAAAATGAACGCAGAAAACATGCTTCTGAAATGCAGCTTCTGAAGGTCAACGAAAGTCAGCGTCTGAACAGTGCGTCTGAAGGTCAACGAAAGTCAGCGTCTGAACAGTGCGTCTGAAGTACTGTTTCGGCTTCTGAAGACCCAGCTTCTGAAGACCCAGCTTCTGAAGACAAACTACTTGTACATTTGATTTTAGCAAAACATGTAGCCAACAACCAAATATCCAACAATCTCCCCCTTTGGCAAATTTTTGGCTAAAATCAATTTCTTCACAAAAAATAAGTTCTTCACTCAACAAAGCACGCAACCATGAAGAACAACACATAAACGTAGCAACAGAGTCAGCAGCGGATAACACACTACGTTACAAACAAAAACTCCCCCTGAACAGATCAGCTTCTGACAGGAAACTCCCCCTGTACATATCAGCTTTTAACAGAGACTCCCACTGAACTACTGAACTGCTTCTGAAACAATCAAACTTTTCTCCCCTTTTTTAGCCAAACAATTTTGACAAAACAACCAGCAATCACCAAGAGCAGAGAAACACAAGAAACAGCAGATACAGACCAGATGCACTCAAATAGAGCAAAAACAAACACAGAGGATATAACTATCCATCACAGACCAGCATACCACAGAACACAGACACCACATCAGAACCATTATCAAAACTATTATCAGGATTAGAATCACAAAATGAAATCCAGGACATCAGTCAAAAACTTGACAGTCTTCAGACTCAGCAACAGATGTTGTTTCATCATCAGACACAACATTAGATGTTGCTTAGTCAATGTGTGCTTCAAGCACATTCAGAGGAATCTTCTTCCCAGCAATCCTCTTCTGAAGTTCAACAATCCTCTTCTGAACACAGAGCATGATGTCAACATCATCCTCAGATTCACTAGGATCCACTTCCTTTCCTTTTAGTGCCTTCTTCTTTGGGTCAGGGACCATCACCTTGCTCCAACCTTTAGATGGTCCAACAACAACACTCTTCTTAGCAACAGGAGTAGACCTGCTGGCAGCAGCAACAACCTTATTCTTCAGCCTCTTGTCAGCACTTTGGTCAAGTCTTTTATCAATAGGTTCATCATCAGACTCCAGATCATCTATATTAACAGCAATTGTAGATTGATCCTTAACCATATCAATACTAACTCCTTGAACTTTTTGATCAGACACAGGTTCAGACTCTTCTTCATCTTTGTCATTCTCACTATTTACTGACTTGTCCTCTGACACAGCATCCTAGGAATGCTCATCAGTCTCCTTCTCTTGTGAACTGTCAGAAGGTGACACAACAACAGACTTACTAGTAGACTTTCCAGGAGACTTTTCTTGACTGGCTTTCTTCATTCCTTTTAGGTTTAAATGACCAAGCATCTGGTGCCACAACTTAATCTCTTCTCCTTTTGATGATGCTTTTAGAGAGGAGTGAGCTATAAGACTAGTATCAACAACCTTGGGTTTCCATTCTTTTCTAACTTGAACAAAATTATGGCTGGCCTTTGATTGAACGTGAGGTTCCACTTTTCTTTGTTGAAAGTGCTTGGGGTATCCATGCAGCTTGTAACAGTATGGCTTTATGTGCCCCTTTTTACCACAATGATGACATACCTAAGGATGAGATGCCCTCATGCTCTTAGATCCCTGAGGTTGGTTCTGGTGTTCCAACTTAGTTTTGCTCATCATTGGATCACATGTTTTAGCAGCTGCAATGAACCTTCTAGCTGGATTTTGCTGTTTGTTGTTCAAGATCCTATCATCAAATCCTATTCTATTTGGTTTCCCTTGATTCTGACTCTCCAAAATTTCTTCCAGCACATCAGTACCAGTGTTCAACATTCTGACTTGTTTCTTCACATGTTCAAGTTGAGAGTTCAGTTGGGTTACCTCATTTTTGAGATCAGAAATCTGTGCTAAATGGCCACTTCTTTCAACATGCAGTTGACTGATAGTCTTCTTCTGTTCTTCCAGCTGCTTGCACACTTCTTCACTTCTGATGAATAGTTCTTCATAAGAGGCAGCTGGTTCTACAAAAGACAATTCTTCATCTGAGTCCATTATGCTAGAAAAAAAAACTTCCCTGGATCTCACCCTAAAACAGGCAGGGTGCCTGCTCTGATACCAATTGAAATTCTGGCAGGTACTGAAACTGATAGTAAAACAGAGTGCAAAAACGCAGAACAAAGTACGTATCAGAAGCAGCAAAATAAGGACATAAAATAAAAAGAACACAGTTGATTTGTTAACCCAGTTCGGTGACAAACACACCTACGTCTGGAGGCTACCAAGCCAGGAAGGAAATCCACTATAATAGTATTCACAGCCCCTATGACAACAGCCCCTGTTTCACAGCCCCTTCTCACTTAATCACTACCCGTGGTATTTCTACCTAGGAACTCCTAGATATAAGAACCCTCTTACTTCCCTCTCAAGTAATCACTGCTCTAGTGATTATCAGACTCTAAAGAAAACAACTAAGTTGAAGACACTCTTCAAAACATAAAACAGTCACTCTTGCTTAAAAGCTTTGAGTGATTACAACTCAATAAAAACAACCAACTCTAAACACTTTGAGTGGTGTACAAAACAAAGCACAAAGCTCACAGACTCAACAACCTAAGACTCTTTCAATTCTAGCTTTTGTTGAGATTTTTTCCCTTCTTCAATAGCAGTGTCCTCCTTATATAGTCTTCAGCAGCACATAATTCTGAACAAAATAATCTTCAACAGATATTGTTCTAAAATTCTTTAGAAGCTCATAGAAGCAAATATATTTTAGAAATATATTTTCCAAAGATTGCTTTGAAAATATTTTCTTAAATAAAAGAAACAAATCTTCAATCAATATCTTCACGCGAATTAATCTGCCTTCTAGAAACATCAACTTGGATAAATCTTCAATCAAATCTTCGAAAGATACTGTGAGAGAATTAACAGAACCAAGGCACAAAAATGAACGCAGAAAACGTGCTTCTGAAATGCAGCTTTTGAAGGTCAACGAAAGTCAGCGTCTGAACAGTGCATCTGAAGGTCAACGAAAGTCAGCGTCTGAACAGTGCGTCTGAAGTACTGTTCCAGCTTCTGACCCAGCTTCTGAAGACAAACTGCTTGTACATTTGATTTTAGCAAAACATGTAGCCAACAACCAAATATCCAACACTCACTAACTCATCACCACTTCATTACATTCTTATCATGTTACATCATCATTCATACTTCGTTTAATCAATTAATAAGTTTGCATGCATCTCATAACTCAATTAAAGACAATTCGCAAGTTCGTCTCTAACCATTTAACCTTTAAGTTTCCTTACATCAAAGTCCAATTTAATCAATCATATACATCCTCATTATACTTCTAATAATCAAGTTTAGGGGTTTGAGACCCATTCATGTGCCTTGGATACCTTAAAAAGACGAAAAATTGAAGTTCCCAAGCACAGGGTAGGGTGCACGGTCGTGCCACAGGGGCGCACAGTCATGCGTCCTATTGCCGATAGGAATGCACGGTCCGTGCCCCAGGGGCGCACGGTCGTGCGTCCTTGACAGGACAGGAATTTCTGATTTTTTCGTTTTCGCGAAAATACCATTTTCAACACCATTTTTCGATCCAATTCGCATCAGAATCGTTCCAAAACCTTAAACTAGTTTTATCCAATCATTTTCACCTCAAACTTAGCTTAATCAACTTAATCATAATCACGTTCATCATGTTTTACCATCAATTCAATTATCGTCTCAAAAACTCATTTTTAGCATAATCACTTAATACCCAAACATCGCAACAACAACAATTTCATATCTTCTTCAAATTCAACATACCATACTCACACATTTCAATTAACTTAACACCAACTTAATCGATTCAACAACAACTTCACCATTTTCACTAACTTATTCATAATTCTCATAAAACACAACAACAACAACTTCAACATAGCAAAATCAACATAATCTCATGAATTCTCAAATTAAACATATACCCATGATCAAATTCAACTTATTAAACCACAATCATTACCATTTATCATGCTCTTCACCAATTTCATCAAAATTCACAAAGTTACCAAATCACCGTAACAAAACATGAACTTTGACACAAAAACAACATAATTTCATCAATTAACACGTACCCAAATAAAACACAATAATTAGAGCACGAAATTATCACAAAATCATCATCATTTCATGAAATTAAACATAATTCAAAACACCCAAAACTACCCAATTGCTTATAAACCATGGATGATGAAAGTAACCTTCCCTCTTACCTCGAATCTTCACCAAAGTTAGCTCTCCAAGTAGAAATCTGTTGGAACAAAATGTGTTAAACAACTCTCTTATGAATTAAAGGAGATTGTTGAAACATTATGTGTAAACATATCTCTCTTTATGGTTTTGATGATAACAAAAGTGTTAAATAGAAAATTGGTTATTTGCTAATGCTTTGTTCAAGTGATTTCAGAACCACGTGTTTATTGATTGAAAATTAAGAATGGTTATGAAAGAACAAGCTTAGAGCAAGAAAGGAAAGCTAAGAAGCATTGTTGCAAAGCTAGAAGGAAACTGGGTCTGAAAAGAGAGTCTGAAGGCTGCGTCTGAACCAGCTTCTGATGTGCTTCTGAAGGTAGGTTCTGAAGCCTGCGTCTGAAGGCAGCTTCTGAAGAAGTCAACAAAAGTCAGCTTCTGAAGAAGTCAACAAAAGTCAACGTCTGAAGACCAGCTTCTGATCCGTACAAAGGCAGCTTCTGATGCACTGTTCACACAGAAGCTTCTGAAGCTGATGTGGCATGGAAAGCAAGTGTTACTGTGCGCATTTAATGCCTGGATGTGTCAGAGCAACCCAATGGAACAGTTGTCTCCCTGACTCAAACATTCCCCAGCTTTTAAGGTAGGCCATTCCAAAAATGGCTGCTGCTCTGTTTTCTGGAAAAAGTTCAGCACACAATTGCAGCAAACCTAGCTATCTCATTGCAACGGCTCTTTCCTCAAATCAAGCAAATCTTCAACAGCTCTATTTTCTCTATAAAAGGAAGAAGATTTGAAGAAGAAATTTGCCTAAGACTCTTGAAATCAAATTGTTGAACCTGTGCTCTGTTTTCTGCTGTAAAACTCATAAGTTCAAAAACTCTTAGAAATTCTTCAGTCCTTGTAACTTAGAATTTCTTAAGGTTAAGAGTCTTAACCTGTGTTGTATTAAGAGAACACCTCTGATATTTTATCAAGTGTTCAACCCAAACTCATTTATTTGTAAACCAGTTTGGTCCCTAAGTCTTGGTCTGTATACTGAGCAATTGTAACCTCATTCCTTTGTGGTCTGAGTCAGAAGTCTCTTGATTTAGTGTCTTGAGCATTGGGAAGTCTCTTGAATTAGTGTCTTGAGCATTGGGAAGTCTCTTGACTTAGTGTCTTGAGCATTGGAAGCCTCTTCCTTTGTGGTTGAGCATTAGAAGCCTCTTTCTTTGTGATTGAGCAACTGGAAGTCTCTTCCTTAGTGGTTGAGCAAGTGTAATCTTCTGATTATAGTGGAACTCTCTTGTTGGAAAACAAGGGGACTGGACTACTTCTCACATTGAGAAGGAACCAGTATAAAATTCTGTGTGTCTCTCCTTCCTTCTCTTTTTAACTTGTTAATCCGCTGCATATACTTCTGAAAATAGTTCAGAACCTGGTTCTGAACTAGTGTTAAGCTTTTAAGAAAAGAAGAAGTTTTTGAGTCACACAATTCAACCCCCCCTTCTTGTGTGTGTTTTTCTCACCTTCAGTTGGTATCAGAGCTCCAGTTCTGATATTAACACTTAACAGTGTGTCAGTCTTGATCCTGAGAAAAACATGTCTGATAATGAAGATTCACCTCCTCCTCCTCCTCCTCCCAGACACACATCTGTACAATATGATTATGGCACTGATGAGAGAAAATCCAGGTCACACAATAAACCCTCTATGTTTACTGGTGACCCAGAAAAATTCTCTTGGTGGAAGAGTAAAATGTACAGTCATATTATTGGGATTGATGATTCACTATGGGACATCATAGAAGATGGAATCACAATTCCAGTGGATGAAGAAGGTGTTGCTGTCAACAGAAGGGCTCTGAGTGATGCAGAAAGAAAGATATATAGAAAGCATCACAATGTGAGAGGAATCATTGTGGATTCCCTACCTCACTCAGAGTATCAGAAGCTGAGTGACAAGTCCACAGCAAAGGCCATATTCACATCCTCTGCTCTAACTATGAAGGTAATAAGAAAGTTAGAGAAGCTAAGGCAAACATTCTTGTTCAGCAATATGAACTGTTCAGAATGAAAGAGGATGAAAATATTGAGACTATGTTCTCAAGATTTCAGACTCTGGTCTCTGGACTTCAGATTCTGAAGAAGAGTTATACCACAGCTGATCATGTGAACAAACTCTTAAGAAGTCTGCCATCCAAATGGAGACGTAAGGTGACTGCTATTGAGGAAGCTAAGGATCTGAATACTTTATGTATTGAGGATCTTATAAGCTCCCTCAAGGTGCATGAATTGGGACTCAATGAGGATGAGTCTGTTAGAGAACCAAAAACATTAGCTCTGAAGTCTAAAAGAAAGCCTGCTAAAGCTTTGAAAGCTATTGAATCTGAAGAAGAGTTTCCTGAGGGAAATTCTGATGAAGATTCAGATGCTGATGAGCTTGCAATGCTTTCTAAAAGGCTTCAGTATCTAATGAATAGAAAGAAAAAATTCTCTAACAGAAGCAGTAACTTTAGAGGATCTGGTTCAAAGAGGGATATCCAGAAGGAAAGCTGTTACAACTGCAAGAAGCCTGGGCACTTCATTGCTGACTGTCCTGATCTTCAGAAGGAAAAGTCCAAAGAGAAAGCAAAGAAGTCCAGCTCAAAGTCCAACAGTTTCAGAAACAAGCTTAAAAAGAGTCTCAACATGGGATGATCTGGACAATGAGTCAGAATCTGATGAGGAAGAAGCAAACCTGGCCTTGATGGCAACTGCATTCTCTGATGCAGAATCATGCTCAGATTCTGATGAAGAAGATGAGGTATACTCTGAACTATCTAGATCTGAATTGATTGAAACAGTTAATGATCTTATGAGTCATCTTAAAAGCAAGTTAAAAGAAATTAAATCTTTGAAAAATCAAACTAACTTGCTGTCTGAGGAAAATCTTAAACTTCAGAATCAAATTTTTGAATATGATGAAGAAGTTGAAGAACTCAGAAAAGAGGCTCATAAGAAATCTGAAGAGGTTCCTAATGAATAGGAAATAGCTCTTCAGGATTTCATCTTAACTGGATTCAATAGAACTAAAATTGCCTCTATGATGTATAATATGATCACAAACAAAGGTGAAGGCATTGGCTATGATTCATTCAAATCTTCAAATGAATCAAATTCACCTTCCTGTTCTGGAAATATTTTAAAAGCAATAGTGTATGCTTTGTGCCTGCTTCTGATAACCCTGAGAAGTTGAAAATGGCAGAAACTGAGACTGAGTTTGAAGTTCTAAACAGCTCAGACTCTGAAGCTTCTGAACCTAAGGGTAAGATGAAGGCAGTTGTTAAAACCTTGCCTAAATCTAAGCCAAAAGGTCCTAAGTCTAAGAGTAAGAGGAAATCAGACTCTGAACCTGAAAATGTTCAGAATCTGAAGAGTTCAGAACCTGGAACTAGTAAGTCTCAGAATCTGAATAATTCAAATTCAAATTTTTCAAAGACTGAGTTTATTAAAACTTCAAAATCCATTAAACCAGTCAATGTAAAATATTTTCAATCTCAGAATGTTAAGCAGAGCAAGCAAAAGCAAACCAATCAGTTTTCTGCTTCTAAATGTTTTAAGAAAGGCAAAACTGAAGCTTGCCTTGTGCCTGAAGCTAACAAAGTTAGAATTCTGAGGAAACCAGAACCAAAGCACTCAAAGGATCAGACTTTAAACAACTCAGAACCAAAGACCTTCAAGTCTCAGGTTCTGAAGAAATCTGAGTCCAAACCTTTGAGAACTCAGGTTCTGAAGAACTCAGGTTCTGAAACTCAGACTTATTCCAGATATAAGGATTCATATCCTAAGTATCAGAACAAGTCTGAATATCATAACTTCAGACACAAGATGAAAAAGCCAAAACCTTTCAGGACTAACCCCAAAGGACCCATGAAAATCTGGGTACCTAAGTCTGAGATTATTTCAATTGCAGATATGCTTGTCATCCAGAGAAAAGGAAAGGTCCTGGTACCTGGACAGTGGATGCTCGCATCATATGACAGGGGACAAGTCTATGTCCCAAACCCTGACTCTGAAAGAGGGAGGAACTGTGGGGTTTGGAGAAGTCAGAAAGGAAAGATCATTGGTACTGGTAAGATAGGTAATTCTTCCCTGTACATTGATAATGTTTGGCTGGTAGATGGACTTAGACATAATTTACTTAGCATAAGTCAATTATGTGATAGTAATTATGAAGTCCTGTTTAATAAGAACATTTGCACTGTAATCAACAATGAAAATAAGTCTGTAGTGTTCAGAGGCAGCAGGAAAAACAATGTTTACAAAATAAATTTTTCTGAATTGGTACAGCAGAAGGTTGTTTGCCTTCTGTCTGTGAGTGATGAGAAATGGGTCTGGCACAAAAGGCTGGGATATGCTAACTGGAGACTCATCTCTAAGCTTAGCAAGTTACAGCTGGTCAGAGGCTTACCCAGCATTGATTATCACTCAGATGCTCTGTGTTCAGCATGCCAAATTGGAAAATTTTCTAAAACTTCTTTTAAATCTAAGAACATTGTTTCCACCTCAAAACCTTTAGAACTCCTTCACATTGATTTGTTTGGTCCTGTTGGAACAGCTTCAATCAATGGGAAGAAGTATGGACTTGTGATTGTTGATGATTACAGTAGGTGGACTTGGGTTAAATTCCTTAGAACCAAAAATGAAACATATGATGTGTTTTTCAAATTCTGCAAACAAGTACAAACTGAAACTGATTTGAAAATTTTAAAAATCAGAAGTGATCATGTTGGGGAATTTGAAAATGAACCTTTTGAAAATTTTTGTGAAGATCATGGAATTCTCCATGAGTTCTCATATCCTAGAACTCCACAACAAAATGGAGTTGTAGAGAGAAAGAACATGTCTTTACAAGAAATGGCCAGAACCATGATCCATGAATCCAAAATTGCTAAGTACTTTTGGGCAGAAGCTGTAAACACAGCATGTTATATTCAGAACATGATTTATATCAGACCCATTCTGAATAAAACAGCATATGAACTGTTTAAAGGAAGAAAACCAAGTATTTCTTATTTTCATCAGTTTGGTTGTACATGCTACATACTAAACAATAAAATCTACCTAAAGAAATTTGATGTCAAGGCTCAAAAGGGTACCTTTTTAGGATACTCAGAGAGATCTAAGGCATACAGGGTGTATAATTCTGAAACACATGTTGTTGAAGAAGCTATACATATTAGGTTTGATGATAAGAAGCCTGGTAATGAAATACCAGAGCTGGTTGAGAGTTTTGCAGATGTCAGAATCTCAGAGGAACCTTCAGAAGCTGAACCCAGTTCAGGTTCTGATGAAGGTTCAGAAGCTGAAATCAATGAAGAATCTGAGAAACTCTCTGATAAAGACACTACTCCTGGAGCTAATCAAGATCAGCATGGTTCTGAACACATCCCTGATGGTTCTTCAGAAGCTAATCCACCCAGAACCTCATTCAAATACAAGTCTTCACATCCTGAGGAGTTGATCATTGGAAACAAGAACAGTCCAAGGAAGACAAGATCAGCATTCACTCAGAATGAGTCTATGCTTGGCCTGCTATCCATGATTGAGCCCACAACTGCTGATGAAGCACTTGCTGATGATGGCTGGATTGTAGCAATGCAAGAAGAGCTGAACCAGTTTCAGAGGAATAATGTCTGGGATCTAGTTGCAAGACCTGATCATAAGAACATCATTGGAACAAAATGGGTGTTCAGGAACAAGCTCAATGAACAAGGAGAAGTGATCAGAAACAAGGCTAGATTAGTAGCTCAAGGGTACAGCCAACAAGAAGGAATTGACTACACAGAAACTTTTGCTCCAGTTGCAAGACTGGAAGCAATCAGGTTACTTCTTTCTTATGCTGTTAATCATGATATCATCTTGTATCAAATGGATGTTAAGAGTGCTTTCTTAAATGGTGTAATTTCTGAAGAAGTGTATGTAAAACAACCTCCTGGTTTTGAGGATGTTAAATATCCAAATCATGTTTTTAAACTTAAGAAGTCCTTGTATGGTCTGAAACAAGCTCCCAGAGCTTGGTATGAAAGGCTAAGCAACTTCTTGATTAAAAATGGTTTTGTAAGAGGTCAAGTTGACAATACATTCTTTAGGAAAACTGTTAAGAAAGAAATCTTAATTGTACAAATATATGTGGATGATATCATATTTGGTTCTACTAATGCCTCCCTTTGCAAAGAGTTTTCAAAGTTAATGCAGGATGAATTTGAAATGAGCATGATGGGTGAGCTGAAATTCTTTTTGGGAATTCAAATCAACCAATGCAAAGATGGTGTCTATGTTCATCAGTCCAAATACACTAAGGAGCTTCTGAAGAAGTTTCAGCTGGATGATTGCAAGCTGATGACAACACCAATGCATCCCACCTGCACCTTAAGCAAAGATGACAATGGCTCTAAAGTAGATCAGAAGCTGTACAGAGGTATGATAGGTTCTCTCCTATACTTAACTGCTTCTAGGCCAAATATTTTATTTACTGTATGTTTGTGTGCCAGATTCCAGTCAGATCCTAGAGAATCTCATATGACTGCTGTCAAGAGAATCTTTAGGTATCTGAAAGGAACAACTAATCTGGGACTTCTGTATAAGAAATCTCTGAATTATAAGCTAGTTGGATTCTGTGATGCTGACTATGCTGGGGACAGGATTGAAAGAAAATCCACCAGTGGAAACTGTCAGTTTCTTGGTGAGAATCTGATATCCTGGGCCAGCAAGAGACAAGCAACCATTGCTCTGTCAACAGCAGAAGCAGAATACATCTCAGCTGCAAGTTGTAGCACACAACTGCTCTGGATGAAACATCAATTAGAGGATTATCAGATTCATGCAGATAATATTCCTATTTATTGTGATAATACTGCTGCAATTTGTCTGTCTAAAAATCCAATTCTGCATTCTAGAGCCAAGCACATAGAAATAAAACATCATTTTATAAGAGACTATGTTCAGAAGGGTGTTTTAGATATTCAGTTCATTGATACTGATCATCAATGGGCTGACATATTCACAAAACCCCTAACAGAAGAAAGATTCAATTTTATTAAAAAGAATCTGAACATGCACTTTATCTCTTGAAAATGTGCTTGAATCTGAATGAATTCCTTGATTCTGAGTTTATCATAAGCTAAGACTTATCAAACACTCAGTTTCTGAGAATCTGAAGAAAGTTAAGCCTGAAAAACTTCAGAATCTGAAGGATCAGAACCTGGATTTTCTGACTTCTGAATCTGATAGGAATCTAATGTTTGGTCAGAATCTGATAAGTATAACCCTGGGCAATGATGATTAAAGCTTTGAAAGTTTATACTCTAATCCTCCCAAAGTCATCAATTTAAAAAAAAAAAAGTGATTTTCTGCTCTGATATTCAATGTTAAAATTGCTTGACAAACAATTTTCAGTTGGTGTCAGTCTGTTTTCAAACTGTTTAGCACAGACACATTTTTTCAAATGCCAAAGTGTTTCAGACATGTTCAGTTTTTAGTAATGTTTTAATTTGGTATCAGACTCTGAGATAAACCTTCATATTTTGGTATCAGGTTCTGATATAAGTTCAGTAGTTTTTAAACTGTCTTTTGGTATCAGGTTCTGATATAACTTTTCAGTTGGTTTATGATCTGAACTATTTTGTTTTAAAATGAGTTAGACCTGCTCTGATACCTTCTTGTGTGTTTCTGCTCTGATACTGAACAAAATTTACTGAACAAGTCATGTCTGAACACAGAATGCTCTGATCAGAAGCTCTGAACTTTTTCTGCTTCTAAACAACATTCTAATTTTAATGCAAGTTATATACTCATTGAAAATCAAGTATGCTCTGATGCTCATCTTTGCTGCTTGATTATCCATTTGATTGCATAAATATCTCACAAGTTTTTCAACCCCCCTCAATTTCTGAACCTTTTTTTTTTTTGAAATGTTTTCAAACTATTTTAAAAAAGGGGGAGATTAAAATGCTCTGATACACATGTTTTCAAACTCTTTTAAAAACTTTTTGTTGATGACAAAAGGGGGAGTAAGGTAAAATAAGTATTAAAGCACCTGAGCTCAAAAATATAAGTTAAATTCTGTCAGTAATTAACTTATGAAAGTGGAGTAAATGGTATTAAGACCTGAGGCTCTGAACATAAGTTAAGCTCTGATACAATTCTGATTGAATTTAACTTATGAGAACTGTTTTTAACTCTTAGCCTCTGAATTAAAATTCTGCTCTGATATCATTCTGTGAGATACATAACTCTTAGTGAGTTAAAATGAATTAAAAATAACTTGGATAAGACTCAGGGAGCTTACAAAACTCATCCTATGGATTATCAGACTTAGGGGGAGAGCTTACAAACCGCAGAACCTGAAGTCAGCAAGTTATTTACAATTCTGAGTGATAATTTCACTATATTGTTTTAATTTAAGCTTAATACTCTAACATCATTCATCTTCATCTCTCATGAACCCAGAAAAATAAAACTTATACCCATTAACCCGAAAACCCAAGACCCAAAAACCATAGACGAATAGATAAAACCAAACAAGATCCGGATCTTGTTTTGTTCATATCTGAATTAGAAGTAACCCAAAAATTGCAAGCTCACAAGCCGAAAACCCAATTGGCAAAAAATAAAGGAAGAAGAAGAAAATCAAAAGAGAACAAAGGAAAGGAAGAAGGGCGTGGAGTTTGAAAGAGAGGTAGAAAAAGAATGAAATAGAGGAAGAAGGAAATAGAAGCAGCAGAAAATCAAAGGAGAACAATTAACAGTGATATGAACTTTGGGGGAATTGAAAGAGAGAAAACAAAATTGGGGATTTGGATTTTTTTTTTTTTTATGGGTATGATGAATTTTTTGATGGGGTTTGATGATGAATTTTGTGATGATGAAGATGAATTTTGATGGTGATAAAAATGTTGAATGAGAGAGGGATAAGGGAGGATGATGATGATTTGTTTTTGTTTTTTTAAAATTATTTTAGGTGTTTTTTTCTTTTTTAAATTGATTTTTAATATGTTTTTGATTTTCTAAAATAATTATCAATTAATAAAAAAGGCAAATTACAAAAAGTTAAATAAAAAAAATAAAAAAAATAAAAATGCCAAATCAGCATGCTTCATCATCAATTTTACACAGTCATATCCAATTCAGCGTTTCACATTAGCGTTTTTGCACAGTTATATGTCCCGAGCGTCTAAAACCAGAGAATCTTCATATTACAGGATTAAAATCTAAACTTTTTTTTATAGGGGAAAAACCAGAACTCACTAATATTATAGGGGGGTAAAAACATATTAACAAACAAAAAAGAGAGTTGGGATTGGACGGGGGAAAGACATATGTGCTACTCTCTTTTTTAAATAAAATTGAACCATTAGATAATTTTTAAAGATCTAATGGTATATTATAGATGATACACCAATGAGCGACTCAATTGCTCTTCCATCTTAGAATCCATCGTAAATAGTTTTTTTTCTTGTCTTTTTTCATAGGAAAAATAATATTTACCACACATAATTGATCAATTATATATATATATTAACCGAAAGAAGAATCGTCCATCAGTTGTTTTTTTAGTCAAGTAACCTAGTAGTTGAAGCTTCTATATTTTAAATGTGGAGACGTGGAGAGTTCGGGATTCGAACCCCAATCCCTGCATAGTAAGCTCACGATGACGAAATGTCCATTAATTTTAACTCAAATATTGTAATTCCAACAACTTCGATTACAAGTAAGTTTGTAACAATAATAGTCATTTCATGTATAAAAAGAAGGGTCATATTAACCAATGTTATGGATGAGATAAAAAAGTAAAAAAAAAAAAACAAGTTTTAAATTGAAAACAACACTTTTTGCATTATTGAAAAATTGATTACACAAATTTCAGTACGATATTATTGTATTTACTTCCTTACCCGGACACTGCTTAGCACTTCCCTACAAAGAAAATACAAATAAACAAAAATTGAAGAGACGAGATAAAATGAATTTGATTTCATTTTCATCTTACCTATTCCCTCCTTTATCTTTCTCTACACACTCCCTCCTTTTATTTCCATTATTATTACTTCCATGGAATCCCTAAAGATACAATTTACATCAGAATTTCACCAAACACAAACCCATTTCATGAACAAATTCTCTCCTAAACTCAAACCCACCATTTCTTTCAGATCATTCTGTGCCTCTTCTCTTTCCCAAACCCAAAACCCTGAAATTATAGTTCCCGTAAGAAAACGTAGGGTTGTGTCCTCTTCTTCTTCCGATGCTCAACTCAAGGAAAATTGGTTGGCTTCAATCTCTTACTCTTCCCCAGCAAATTCTACCGATTTTTTGAGTGAAGACCAGAACCCGACACCGAAAATCGAGGGCTCTAAATGGTTTCTCGGAATTGACCCAGATGTTTCTGGTGCTGTTGCGTTGTTGAAAATGCATGACTCTGTTTGCTCTGCTCAGGTATGTACCATGCTTCTTTCGGATGAAGTTCTTTGCTTAGAGGGTTATATAGAGAGTTTCTTTTAACTCGGTATCCGGTCCATGAGACGACTTATATGAGGGACTAATATCTCTGGTGGTGTCGGCTTGAGACCTAAGAGTGGCCCCCTCTCTTGGTCTTAGGTTCAAATCCTCCACGTGCCAATGTGTTGAGACCTAAGGGGAAACCTAGGATCAATACCTGATAACTGATAACCTTATAACCTAGGATCACTAACTGATAACTGAAAAAGTCAATTTAACAGGCTGTAAATTTATCGGTTTCGTAAAAATGTGTTGTATCTTTAAGAAATGATCCAATTACAAAGTATGTTAAAAGAGTGTGTCACTACCATTCCTCTTGTTTCATAATTTGATGAGAATTGCGTGTAGACGGATGAAATAGATATGCAGCGTGGTAGATGATTGTGCCTTTGTATATGTGGTTTCTTTGCCATGTGTCATGTTATGCTATATACTATACCTGTTCAATTGTAAGTTCCATCGAGGAAGGATATATTTATTTAAGCGAAATAATTGAGATCCATTTGGTAGTCCACTGGATTGTAATTTTTTTATCGGTCCATTTAATTAAAATGTCTACCACATTTGTGTAGGATCCTAGAAATTTTGGGTAGGCATAAAGCATCAATGACATTAAGGCTTGCACATTTTTTGAGCATGCACATATGCATGCTTGATAATCTAGACTGCTCGTTGCAGTTTGGGATAAGATAAATAAGGGTACTAAGTGTATTGTTGGTCATTTGCTATTTCAATTATAAGTCAATGCAAGAATGCACGATGACTTGCTATTTCACTCTGCCTCTCATAATCATAAAAATGTGCAATGACCAACTAACATTTGCTATTTCAATTATAAGAGGTTTTTCTGTGTTATGTTGGTTATTGCAAGAATGCACGATGACTTGTATTGTTATTATTGGGATTTATGAATGTAAATAATATTTTTGCAACCAGAAGAGCCCAAAAGGATGATCTTTTGATATTGTTAAAAAGAAACTATCAGGAAATTTTAGTCTACCCATTCCTTCAGTAAGCATATTATGTATTATGGAAAATAATTTACAGTAACATGACAATGGTAACTGATGCTGTGTATAGTGTTACTCTTAGATTCGTTCATACTAGGAAGGAGTGAAATCTGGATGAGGTCGACTTCAACAGTGTAGTATAATATTTTCTACTTATGTGAATTAGTTTGGCATTAGATCCCCAAGGTTCCTTGATTTTATTATTTTAAACTGCTACTGAAGATTCTGTTCAAAATTTTATCTACATAATATTGACAAAAGATGTGATTATATCAGTCCAACATACACAGGTATTTGACTCTCCTCATGTGCAATTACTTGTTGGCAAAAGAACACGGAGACGTTTAAATGCCAATTCTATTGTTCAGTTGATCCGTAGTTTTGATGCTCCAGCAGGTATACTATCTTTTCTCTATCATTATTTCTTCATAAAAATGCAGGAACTTTGTTATTCGTTTTTGTGCTCTATGAGTCAACTACCTAGTATTTATTTCTTTTGTTATTTTGTTAAGTTTTTAGTTATTATCATTCTAAAATCTTAAGTTCTATGTATTATGATATGTTAAGACTGTGATCCCGTGACTATAGTGTATTGAGAGGTGAAAAAATCCTAATGATTTGATTTCTTGTAAGAATCTTAGTCTGGTTGTATGTATTTGTTTAATATTTTATTGATAAATTTCAGGAATGCAATTGTGTATACTACTACTTTGCATTTGACAGTCATAAGTTTTGATATGACCTACTATAAGAAGTCAATATTTATTTATTTACGAAATGCTAAATTGATAGTGCCATTCACATTATAGGTTTGTTAGATAGAAAGATTAATAACCTCATTCTTGGGTATTTGTGGACAATATTAACGGATTAAGTATTGATTGATGTAACTTAACACATCTTAGGCCTGTCTTTCACAAGTCCTCAGTTTGCTATAGTAATTTTTGAATCATTACTTTGCTTTTTCATATTGAAGGTTGACACTGTTTATGGTTGGATATTTGCAAACTGATTCTTGATTTCATTAGGAACCACTGCATATATAGAACAGTCGATTCCTTTTCCACAAGACGGGAAGCAGGTTAGTATGCTCACTCAAATTAGTTTTTGAAAGACTTCATTTATTACTGCTTATTAATAACCCATTACTTTCTTAAATTATCTATTCTTACTAATTAGCCGGTCAGCTGGTCCTGACATAATTCGAATGATTATGTATCAACTTCCCACTGTCCGAAAGAAAACTCTGCCGAAAGAATCTGCATGTATAAATCATTTGCCTTTCCGCTTGACTGACACATATTCCTTAAGTAGCAATTGAAAGCATTCTATTTCTCAAATATTCATTGAAAATCTGTGATCACATTAGAATATATGATGACTATGTCATTTAGTATGGGCACTATGGAAGTTATAAGGTGACTTGTTGGGAGTGCTGGAATAACCATAATCTCTGTTGTCCAGTGTTGGCTGGTAGTACTATTTATTAATATAAATAGTCTATTGCTTCAATGAATAAACCCATTTTTAACTAGTTTAATGTCCTTCTCTTAAATAGCATATTTATAATTTGATATCTGAAGCCGTCTATTGGTACAAATCAATTTAAAGCCAACTTTTAAACCCTTTCTTGTTTTTAAGTCTGGACTTTGAGTCCTTCATGTTAGCTGTCACGTCATCTCTTAGATGATGTTTTGGCCGACAAAAAGTCACATAGGTACAAGTTCGTCCCACTGTGCAATCTACAACTGTCACCATGATACTTATAGCTTATCTATATACTGTGTTGATTATTCTTACCGTCATTATTGGTTTTACTGGTTGGAGATTCCCTATCAGTAGTTGGAGATGGTGGTGTGAGAAGGAGGTAATGGGTTGGTATTTTCAAGTGGCTGCAATGGTGATGGTGTTTGGTGAGGAGTAGTTGGTGTTGTGTTACTGTGAAGAGGGTGGGGAGGTGGGGGTGGCAGGAGAGGGAGAAAGAGAGGGCGTTAGGTTAGGGAGGGAGAGGAAGCGGATGAAGATGAAAGGAATGACGTGGCATGACCATGCTTATATGGTCTTTAGTTATCGATATCATCATGTTAGACCTCTTATTAGTATGGTTATCATATTATTAGACTGCAGATATTATATTAGTATGAAAGTGGAAGGAAAAGTCAGTAGGCATTTTATTTTGAGACTGAATATTGACTGGAAGAGACCAAACTTTCAAATTTTTAGAGGCAAGAGACCTAGAATTTAGAATTTCGTGGATAGGAAGTGCCTATTTCCTTTGGTTTCTGTTGTATAATTTTTTAAACTAGATTTCTTGTTGTAATCCAAATTTTGGCCACAACACTAGAATTGTTCAATAAAAGTGAATTATTTCCTTTACATTTCTAGGTTTGGTACAAGTTTCTATCACATCATCTGAAGGACGACAACTAACACAAGAACTAGAAGTCAGTCCAGACTTCAAAAAAACGAGGATGAAAAGCGGAATTGTTTTAAAGGGACTAACTAAAATTAAAAATCGTTATGTTTAAAGGGACTAAAAGCATATTTAATCCATAAATTTTATGTGATTTTTCCTTAAAAAAATGCATGTTTGTTAAGATCTTTTTCAGTTTGATATTTGAAAATCTGGCTGGAACTTAAACAAAACGTAAAACAGGGCACAATGGTTTGCAAAACAGAGCACAATCAAAAACAGTTCAGAAGCAGGATTAAAGGTGCAGAAAAGTAAAAAGGCACAGATATTTGTTAACCCAGTTCGGTGCAAATGCCATCTACGTCTGGAGGATACCAATCCAGAAGGAAATACACTATATGAATTAATCCTTAAGACTCAAGACACAGAACCCCTGTTCCCAGCCTAAGCAATCAATCTCCTCCTAGTCTGATTTCTACCCAACACCTTGAGTATTAAAACACTACTAACTTCCTATCCAAGTAACTAACCCAGTTACAAAACAACTTCTGAAAACTCCCCAGTTTTGAAGAACACACTTCAATACATCAAAAACTTCATTCGTACCTAAAGACTTAGAATGAATTACAACTCAATAAACTCTAAACCAACTCAGTTGAGTGGTGTACAAATAAAACCTAAGTTTTAAAAACACAAAAGACTCAATTTTCTGAATAAAACTCTATGATTCGTAAGTCTTCAACAATAGCAGCACAACTCCATTTATAGACTTCAGCAAGCAGCATTAATCTGAATCCAATCTTCTGAATTTGATATGATTCTGAAATATGAATGGCTCAATAAGGAAACAAATAGAACTGCATTGTATCTTGCAAAGATTACTTCAGTAAATATAATTTAGCATAAACACGAGGCCAATCTTCATAAGATCTTCTACAAATCAATCAGCATTCTAGAAACCTTCAGCCATAATAAATCCTTGATAAATCTCACAAAGATTCGCACAGAAATAACTCATAAAAACCCAGCTTCTGAAGAAGTCAACGCTAGTCAACTTAGGAATAGTGCGTCTGAAGGCATTTCAGCGTCTGAAGCACTGTTCCTGCGTCTGAAGGTCCAAAGTGCGTCTGAAGGCCAAAACAGCTTCTGAACCACTTCAAATTCGAATTCTTGCTTCTGAAGACTTCTCTAACACTTGGAGATGTTTTGCTTGAACACATTGAATTTACCAAAACATGCAGCCAACTTCAAAATACTCAACAATATTTAAAAAATATTTTTAATTTACTTTTCTATCAACATTTAGAAATGCGTGTATCAATTATGTTTTGCTCAGAAAGATTAATATTTTCCCTTATCTTTTGCATTCAAGGGCTGGTGGAGTGGAGGATTTGGGTATGGGCTGTGGATTGGGATCTTAGTTTCCTCAGGATTTACTGTTGTTCCAGTGCCATCTTTTACTTGGAAAGCGAAGTTTGAACTCTCTGGAAGCAAGAATGCAAAGGTTGGTTTGGGTGTTCTCAAATTATCATAATACAGTTTTTCTTCCACTTGCAATGTTTTTAAATTATTTCCAAAAACTAGGAAATAATCAGGCAAATATAATGTTAATTTATCATTAAAAAAGAAAAAATATTATGCTTGTGGAAAGTATTATTTAGAAAGTACTTGACAATTTAATTGCAGGCCATGATTATTTCTTGAAATTTTCCACAATGGCTTGCAACCTTTAACCTCACCCTTGGAAGCATAAAAAGGCATTGTCCTTTAGTTTTCTTCATCTATTCCATTAAACTTAAAAAGCCTTTGTGTTGTTGTTTCCTTCTTTTAATGTTATAGCACCTTCTTTCACAAACCAAACATTACATTAATATGGAATCTTAAGTGTATGTATGTACTCACGGTGGAATGCTGGATTAGCGTGTGTTCATCCGAATTTATGATTTGGAGCTGTGGAAAAATCACCATAAATATTCTTTGGAACGTGAGAATAGCCTTTCCACAGTCAAACCAAGCATTACCTAAGATGTTTACTCATATTGTTGTCGTCAATGTCATATATCTTTATTCTGTTATACAATTGAGCCTTAATACTATTTTGTTCATTCCATTTATCTCGTCTTCCATTGGAATTGCAATTGAAAGTTGATATCAGGAAATTAATGGAAGGGAAGCCCTTGGTTCATGTCATGAATCATAATAAAACTTTAATGTGTCCTACCTTTTTGAAAATATTAGAAGTTACACATTTCCTAGTAAACTAACTTTTGAAAATTGTTACAGTGGCTATTTGTTTAGGTAGCTTTTGTCTTGCCTTCGAGTACCGAATTGTGGTCTTGTGATTTTGAAAGAGGTCAAACCATATGTCTTGCCATTACTGCTAGAACTACCAAAATATCAAATATGCATGTTTGATGTTCGACCTCAACCTATTTGACCTTTTGGGGCTCACTTGTTACCAAAATAGTTATGCTTGTGTTGAATACCTTGGTTTAAAAAGAAAATACACTAGCTTTACAGCATATATTGAATAGCTGATTTAACAAACATTTTGTGATTTTGCTTATAAAAACAAAAGAATATATCGTGGGTCGTTTGTAGGTGGGATCTTTTCTCTAAGGGGGTGGGTGGTTTGTAGGTGGAATCTTTTTCATTCTCTTGAATCATGTCTTCTGAGAATCAGGATTCCTTGCAATGTGTAAAATGTATTTGGTATGCCTAAAATATTTTTAGGAGTATCAAACAATGCTTATAGGAAGTCTTCTATCTTCTATCTATTCTTAAGAAAAGTCTCCCCCCTAATGACGTGTGAGGGTGTGACAAAACTTCTAGTTATGGAAATCTTGGGTTGCCAACCCTCTAGTGGCATGTGGAAAAGTTTGAACAACAAACATAATTTAAATTATATTGGTAATACTAGTTTCCTGATAATATTTTTGTAATATTCATACCAAACACAAAAATCCAAGATTCTGAAATTCAGATTCTCGTGAAACTTAAAAAATATCCCTATGAAACAATCCCGAAATATAACATTGTTTGGAAACAAACTCATTTTATGCTATCTGATTTTCTGATGTTGATATTTCTCCATTCACTATATATTTTTTTCACTATGTATACTTATTTCATTTATTAGCTACACCTGTTTTTTCTTTTACTGCAGGATGATAGCAGGAAACTTGCATCCACATTATTTCCATCACTGAGTTCCCTGTTAACCAGGAAAAAAGATCATGGTACATATTACTATTGTTTAGTCCATTATTCAACCACTGTGCTGCTTGATGATCATAAATCTTCTTCAAAATCTATTACAAGGGGAATGCTTATGGAACTTGCTCAAATCCTAGAAATTTTACGTTGCTTTTAATCATAATAAATTTTGCCATTTAATTTTCAATGATACTACACTTGATCAGAGTGTCTTGTAGTTCTGTACAAGACATTTCCTACCTCAATCAAAATTTTGAGCTGGAATGAATGACTCTTACTCCACTTGCTTAAGAAGAGAGCATTTAAAATACATTTAAAATATCAGGATATGTTGATTATAAAATTGCATGACTACAGATCTTGAATTTATTTAAAATTTGAAGTGAATGATGGTTAAAATAATGGAAGCATTCACCATATATGGGTGATGATCAGCTTATCAATGAGTAACTTCAAATTTGTTCTGTTAAGGCTCGTTATAAACTCTCTGTAACATCATGGTAAAGTATTATTCCTTATAACACTTAATTTCTCCATACATTCTAGATTAACTAATCCATATATATATGGAAACTAACATGTATTCCCTATTATGCTTGGTTACAAATACATGATTATGCTACAACCAAATGGTGCCTCTGAAACGAAAACACTGTCACCTGGTTGATACAGCTCGAATACCAAGTTGAATGGTTTAAAGAGAATATTAATTAAAGGAAAATTGTATCAACAATAATAAATAGAGAGAACAACTCTATCAACAATAATAAATAGAGAGAACAACTCTAATTCTGACGATTATCAACATGCAATATATTCAAAAGACTCATGGCTAATGGCATATCAAGTTTCAGACATCCATTTGCTGTATTTGTTGGTTCCTGTTCATTACTACACACATTTCCTATGTGCTCTGATTTTTAATGAATTTCTCATGTTGTAGGAAGAGCAGAGGCTTTATTAATTGCTGCATATGGCAAAGACCAAAACAAAAGCCAAGAACCTACTGAGACCATCATTGACAAATTGGAAACCTGAAAATTTACGTATTTATCAGCTTCAACCCCTCCCTACTTCTATTTTTCATCCTATCCATGATTCGATTGCTAATTGTATGTCCTAATTATATTGTATACTATGTTCTAATTTATATATATTCCTAAGTTATTTATTATTATTGTAAAGATGAAGAGTTTATTTAGTGTATTTGGAATTTATCTTATGATATAGATCTCTTCCAATTTAACAGTTTCTAGTTTGAACTCTGAGAATGCAATAACATTAAAATCCTCAAGGAAATTAAAGGGTTGGTGCTCTGCTCATGTAGTCTTGCATGCCTCGAGGGTTGTGAATTATGATACTGGCATATACAAAAGAAGTCAGCGTTTGCTATGGGAGTGTAAATTGTTTATGAAAATATTTTACGACTTGTTCATAAGTTGTTTTTATCCATTTTATATGAAAATATTGTAGTCAAACTAGTACGCACATTGAAGTCAAATATTGGCGTAATCTTTGTGTGCTGTTTTACTTCTTGGCGGTGACATATGAAGGTATTTGAAACACAAGAAATGGGGAGTTTGAGTTGTGTTATTTCATCCATTTGATATGAAAATATTGTAGTCAAACACTTTGCGCATTGCAGTGAGATATTGGCGTAATCTTTGTGGGCCGTTTTGTTTCTTGGTGGTGACATAAGAGGTATTGGAAACACAATTATGGGAGTTCGAGTTATTTTGACCGTTTTGATTTTTTTTTAATTTTTTTTTTTAAAAAGAATTCTTGAGAACACTCTTTTAACACACTCCAATTATTAGGCCACATCATTGAATTTTTTAAATCTATTACTTGCTTATCGCTAGTTGTCAATTTGCATTATATCGATTTTAATTTAATTAATATTTTTTATTTTCATTTTACAATATTTATATTCCTCATAAAAAATTTGTTTAGAAAAACATTGAAGAAACTTTGTGGTTAATTTTATAGTTCCTTAAATTATGGTGTAAATTTAAATTTGAAAAATAATTGAATTGTTAAGAGTAATTTTGTGTAGAAAAACTATGGCGCGTGAGATTTTCATGATTGTTTGTATATTAGAAATCAGTTACACCAAAAAATAATGTATCACTTTATTAATAGTATAAATTATTGTTTTGTTCGGTAACAAAGCTGAGATAGCGCGATCACGAGGCTCGTGATGATGGTGATTCGGTGCGACAGAGATTGTTTGTCGACGGTGGGGAAGGAACCTGCAAAATAGGCTAGCACTTCGATGATCAAGTCAGTGTTTGTCCTTGATGGAAACATGTGAGAAAATGATCGTACTTGGGGTGTGGCATGAAGCCACACTTTTATAGTTGAGTTCATAGTAACTGTGTAACACCCCAAACCCCGCATACTATTTTTAAATAATAATGCAACAAATATTTATAACAATCAGGGTATTATTCTCCAACATTCAGCACAAATTCAAAACTTCAACAGATAATATAATATCGCAGCGGAATAATCTCAACAACATAAGTTAGATAAAACATATCTCATAATAAATATATCCTCAAATGAACTCAAGGTTCATCAAACATAAATAAAATTCTCAACAGTCTTAATTAGAGCATCACTAAACTAGACTCCAAAGAAAAGCAATAAGGGACGAGTAGACTCCAAAGCCATCATCGGAAAACTCAAGGCAACTATGCGTCCTCAACCTGCAAGTCTACACCACGAGGGCGTAGGCATCCAACCCGCAACAAGTAGGGTGGGTAATATTCAACAAAAGGAAAACATGGATGCATGTATATCATCAAGATAACAAGACATCATGTATACAAGTAATCAAATAATCAGACAATATTCTTATGCATACTCATCTTAACAATCCAATAAACATTCATGAATCATCACAAGAATATCAACAAGAAAATCATCAGCATCGAACAATCACCAAGATGAACACACAAAATTCACTTCCCGTCACCATCATCAAGTTACACATGTTACATAGATACATACCATCAAATACAAACACCTTCACATAAACTCATAGTCATGCATGCAATGCGCCTGAGTCGACTTTATATGCATGTGGTACCAAGTTTTGGATATCAGAGTTATGTTACTGAGTGATCCCACAACATGTTTGGATAATTAAATCCCACGACATGTTGGATATTTAGAGGTATATTACTGAACTCCCTCGGCATGTTGTACATAAATGTACGACTGGACTGACCATGAATGCATGGATACCAAGTATAGACTCGACAATGCACAACATCATATAGTTCATAGTTATATAATTCACTCCATCATATAACATATCATCACATCAACACACCATTGCATTATCAAATGAATACATCCACACATCAACAAATCATGTCATCACCCCACCATTATTTAATCACATCAAGGAATCATTTACGCCATAACATTCCTCATATAATCAATTCACCTTATTAAACATATCAAATCACACCATTCCAATAATCACGTCACATCGACAAATCAACATTATCATTTCAATTCATCAAATAGTTTCCAACATTCAAGCTTATCAAGGTTACATGCTTATACATACTCATTAGCCATATACACATTTCTATGTCTCACTTCAACTAGTTCATTCACTATTATTAATCAAAAACCTTACCAAAGTTATTCATTTTGCTTCACTAGATCAATCCATCAAAATCAAGTTCATTTTTAAGTTCCAAAGTCATCCTCATTTTACTCCAAAGTGATTACATATGATCAATTCATTGCAAGCATTCATTACTTATCATTAAGTCATCAAAATAGTAACAAATTCAAGTTCATTAATTCTCATAAGTTACCAAATAGATTGTACTGAAGTTACAAGAAAAACGCAGCATAACCTATGTGCAACATTTTGATTATAACTCAAGTTCTAGAAATCCAAATTTAATCAACCCAAATGCAAATGAAAGTTAACATCTATAGCTACAACTTTCATGAAGTCACCTAAACACAATTCAGAACTGAAAAGAGTGGAAAAAGCCAAAACGTCAAAAATTGGGATTTTGGGCAGCAGGGTCACGCACGGTTGTGTGCCCATCTGGCACGGCCGTGCGCCCCCCCCCTGGCAGCATATTTTCAGCTTTTCCAGCTTATTTTCAAAACACAATTTTTCAGCTTTTAGGCTTTCCCAAGGCCCCAAAATCAACCCAAACATACCCAAATCATCATACTAATGTCATCTAATCAATTATACATTAATTCCATCATAACCAACTCAATTCCACCCATTTTACCATGATTAACATAATTTCTCATAATCACTTAATTTCACCACAACACAAACTTATTCATGTTAATTCTAACCCAACATAGCAACAACAAAACAATTCATTTCTTCTTCAAATTCTTCACAACAACAACATTCTCCAATTCAATTATGAACAACAAACATCAATTAAACAACAACTTTCATGAATTTCACCAAAATCATCATGTAACTCATGGATATTCAAATAAACATGTACCCATAAACATAACAACTTACTAAATCACAATTTCAACATCAATTTATCATTAATTCATCATAAAGGCATAAAAACAACAATAATCACACAAAACTAATATTCTACCCATTTATCCAATAATTCCCAATGGTGAATAAAACTCCCCTCTCACCTCTTAATCTTTACAAATTGGCCTCCCCTAGCTTGGATTCTCCTCTCCTCTTTGATTTGTTCAAGTTCCTCTTCCCTTTCTCTAGCTTTCCTTCTTCTACCCTTTGCCTCTACTCTTGCCTCTATCTCAATTGTGACAAATGAATTCTAACCCTAGTTTCACCATCACTACTAACTATTTATATTCTCTTGTTTTGAGTTTTGGTTCACTTACACTAAATGAGCTTAGTCTCTATTCATTCTTCACAAATAAAACACTACTCATTTACTTCACTTAAACCCTCATATTTACTCTTACACCTATATTTCCTCAATCCTCTTATTTCTACTAACTTCACAAAAATACCCTTCACTGCTACCAAAATACCCTTCGCTACTAAATTACCAAAATACTCTTATCCTCTAAAAATCCACTAAATCACCAACTCATGCACATAATAAAAGCAATAATTAAATAAAATAATATTAAATAGCTAATAACGAAAATCTGGCTGTTACAACTCTCCCCCACTTAAAGAATTTTCGTCCTCGAAAATTACCTAAAGGAAACAACTCTGGATATGCTTCCTTCATCCGACTCTCTAACTCCCAAGTTATGCTCTCTCTGGTAGGTCCTCCCCAAATCACTTTCACCAACACAATCTCTTTTCCTCTCAACCGCTTAACTTCTTGCTCTTCAATTCCTAACGGCACAGATAAGCCACTTCTCCTACCCTCTCTATAATCTGATACGGACCAACAAAACGTGGAGTCAACTTCTTAGACTTCAAAGCACACCCAACACCGGTAACCGGGTTAACTCTTAAAAACACATGATTGTCAACCTGAAACTCAATATTGAAGGTGAGAAAAACACAAGAAGGGGGGGGGGGGGGTTGAATTGTGTTGGCTTTTTCTTTTCTTTCTCAAAAGCTATGGTTAGTCCAAAATCAGATGTTGATCAGATTCTGAAACTATTTTCAGAGTTGTTTGCAACGGGTATAAAGTAAATGAGTGAGAGAGAGAGAGAGACACAACAGTTTATCCTGGTTCCTTCCACAACCCGGAAGTAGTCCAGTCCCCTTGTTATTTACAAGAGATTTTCACTATAATCACAAAGATTACAATTGCTCAAGCACAAAGCAAGAGACTTCCTATGCTTAAACACAAAGTAAGAGACTTCCAGTTGCTCAAATACTAAGTAAGAGAATTCCTATGCTCAAACACAAAGTAAGAGACTTTCTTGCTTAGACACACAATCTAAGACTTTGAATCAAACAGATTTTACAAGAGAATAAGTTTGAGTTGAACACTTGATATACAATCAGTGGTGTTCACAAAATACAACACAGATTTAAGACTCTATACTTAAGAAATTCTAAGATAAGAAGTTTGTAAAAATTTCTAAGTTGTTTTGATGACTTTCAGATTTGGCAGAACTTTGTTTCAGAAAACAGAGTGTTACGTTTTCAGTCAATGAGTCTTTTTTTCTTAAAGAGTTGTTGAGAAGAGCCAAATATCATCAAAGAGTCGTTGCCATAGAAGCTATGTCCAACATTTAATTACTTCTTGACATTGTGTGCGTAACACAGAAAACAGAGGAATGGAATTTGAATTGTTTCCTTAAAACATGGAGAATGTTTTGTACAAGGAGACAACTGTTGCAAGGAGTTGTTCTGACCGTACAATACTTTACTGTTGACAGTTGCAATTGTTGACTTCTGCTTTTCAGACTTCAGAAGCTTCTCTTCAGAATTGGCTTTAGACACTGTTCATCAGAAGCTGTCTTCAGACGCAGTTCTTCAGAAGCTGGCTTCAGACACAGTCTTCAGAAGCTGGTCTTCAGACGCACTGTTCATCAGACGCACTTCTTCAGACGCTGCCTTCAGAAGCTCTTCTTCAGACGCTGCCTTCAGACGCTACCTTCAGAAGCTGCCTTCAGATGCTGCCTTCAGAAGCACTTCTTCAGATGCTGATTTTCTTCAGCCTTGCAACACAAGCTTCTATATTTTCCTTCTTGCTCTTAACTTGTTCTTTCATAAACATTGTTAGATACCAATCTTTAAGTATATGGTTCTGCACACTAGAATCAAGTATTAGCATATCCAATTTTCTTTTTAACACTTTGTTATCATCAAAACTCAAAAGAGAGTTGTTCATACATTTTGTTCCAACAATCTCCCCCTTTTTTGATGATGACAAACATAAGCATTAATAGAAAATTGTTGTTAATTTAATTAACAAGTTGACTTCAGGGTCTGAGGTTTGTAAGCTCCACCTGAGTCTGATAATCCACAAGGAGAGGTTTGTAAGCTCCCCCTGAGTCTTATCCAGGTTAATTAAATTCCATTTAAATCAAACAGATGAAAAATCAAAGTGTAAATACTTTCATAATTTAAATAACAAACTGACTTCAGGGTCTGAGGTTTGTAAGCTCCCCCTAAGTCTGATAATTCACAAGGTGAGGTTTGTAAGCTTCCCTTGAGTTTTATCCAAGTTATTTAAATTCAGTTTAATTCACAGAATTGAAAATTCAATATATCTCACAGAATTTAATTCAGAGGCTAAGAGATGAGAAAATGTTCTCCTAAGTTAATTACTCATCAGAAATTAACTTATGTTCTGAGCTCAGAGCCTGAAATACTTGTTACTTTTACTCCCCCTTTTGTCATCAACAAAAATAAAATTCCAGAATTTTAAGACACAAGAGAGTTTAAAAAGTGAGACAAAAAATGTTCAGAGCATTTTGTTCAGAGCATTCTGTTCAGTACCACTGAACTCTTTCAGAAAAAACTGAAAACAGATCATATGGTTCAGTGCTGCTGAACTTTTTCAGACATAAATGAGAGTTTTTAAATGGGTCTGAAAAACTGAACATATAAGATGAGACATTGAAAGTGTGACTGTGTTTTGAGTGTGTTTGTTAAAACTTTTCAGAAACTGAAAATAGAAAAACATTTAAACACAACTGCACATTGATGACTTTAGGAGGGTGCAAAGTACAACTTTCAAGGCTTAATTCATCACAGCCCAGCAGTTATAACTTATCAGATTCTGACCAAGTGTTGGACAACTGTTTAGATTCACTGTCATTAGTGGGCCACGTGTAAAGTGTCTACTTATAATGAGTTTTATCAGAAGTCACAGAAATTCAGATTCTGAAACTCAGATTCTGATGTTTTCAGAAGCTGAACTTTCTTCAAACTCTCAAAGTGACTGTCTGTTACGTCTTAGCTTCTGATGAACTTCAAATTCTCAGTTTCTTATTCAGAGTCAAGCAATTTTTTTTTAAGAGATGAAATGCATGTTCAGATTCTTTTTAATAAAATTAAATCTGTCTTCTGTGAGGGGTTTTGTAAATATATCAGCCCATTGATGATCAATATCAATGAATTGAATATCCAAAACACCCTTCTGAACATAATCTCTAATAAAATGATGTTTAATTTCAATATGCTTGGCTCTTGAATGCAGAATTGGATTTTTAGACAAACAGATTGCCGCAGTATTATCACAGAAAATAGAAATGCTGTTTTCATAAATCTGATACCTGAAGCTGAGATGTATTCTGCTTCTGCTGTTGACAATGTAATAGTTGATTGTCTTTTGCTGGCCCAGGATATCAGATTCTCACCAAGGAATTGACAATTTCCACTGGTGGATTTTCTTTCAATCCTGTCACCAGCATAATCAGCATCACAGAATCCAACCAGCTTGTAATCTAAGGATTTCTTATACAGAAGTCCAAGATTAGTTTTTCCCTTCAGATACCTGAAGATTCTCTTGACAGCAGTCATATGAGATTCTCTAGGATCTGATTGGAATCTTGCACACAAGCATACAATAAACAATATATCTGGTCTAGAAGCTGTTAAGTATAACAGAGAACCAATCATACCTCTGTAGAGCTTCTGATCTACCTTTGAGCCAGAGTCTTCTTTGCTTAAATTGCAGGTTGGATGCATTGGTGTTGTCATCAATTTACAATCTTCAAGCTGGAACTTCTTCAGAAGCTCCTTTGTATATTTAGATTGATGAACATACACTCCATCTTTGCATTGCTCCAAAACACACGCCCTCAACAAATCTTCTAAGGACTGGATGGTCCTCTCTGTCTCACCGTTAGTTTGAGGATGGTAAGCAGAACTCAACCTCAACTTCGTCCCCAAAGCCTCTTGCAAACTCTCCAAAAACTTCGACGTAAACCTCGGATCTCTATCTGACACAATGCTAGATTGAATATCATGCAATTTGATAATCTGCTAAATGTAGATCTCCGCCAACTTCGTTGAAGAAGAAGAAGAAGAAGAAGAAGAAGAAGAAGAATAAGAAGAAGAATGTAACATCTGACTGGCTCCCTTACGGGCTGGCCTCCCTATCTTTCAAGGACCGAGATGTACTCACGACCTTCTCCACCCCCCATGTGGAGTTTTTGCCTTCCGTGGGAATCGAACCCTGTACCTGGGGCTTAAGTACAAGTTCAATGCATTCCCACTACCAATTGAGCTGCCAAAGTAGGCATGGCGACCCTAGGTTCCCCGAGGTTGCCAACAGTAGGTAGGGCTGGAGCTCACTGAGACATTATGTCTCATCCCTTTCCTTCTGGTGCAGGTTCGCAGGAAGCACGACGCAAAGGTAAGGAGAAGGCTACGGATTGATCGTGCTGGTTTATGTATTACTCTAGATGTTGTGTACTCGGTCTTGTATATTGATTTAGCATGATGTATATTATCAGAAAAGGATATGTATAAACACTTGGATGTTATATTACTATGTAATGTAATATTTTGAAATAACTTTCAGTATTGTAAATTAATGTATCCAGTATGAAATTTTAATACTCGTATAAGATCCTAGACAATCTTTATATGGGTGTTACATTTTGGTATCAGAGCAAGTTGATTCAGATCGTGCCTTGGGTCATTAAAATACAATCCAATTATGTGGATCTCTTGGATCCAGGACATTATTCTGAATGTTATATCTAGTTGAAACTGATCACTTTGACTTGTATATGACAGTTAGGGTAAGATGTCTGGGAGGAGAAGAGATCTAGGAAGGCCTAGAAGGAATCAGGCTGATGAGGAAGCAGGAGGAGACCCTAACATGGATTTTTGGGCTCAGATGATGCAACAGCAGCAGGCGTTGCAACAACAATATCAGGAGCAACAAGCTCAAACTGCACTACAGCATCAGCAGATGATGCTTATGATGCAGCAGCAAGCCCAACAGCAGGCCCAGTCCCAGCATCAATGGTTGGAAATGATGCACCAGGGACAAGGGTTCCAGCAGCAGCCTCCACCGCCTCCAGTGGTTGGTAATCTAGTATTCCGAGAATTTAATAGACATCACCCTCCGGAGTTCAATGGAGAAGGTGAACCCCAGGAAGCCAGAAAGTGGATAAAACATATGGAAAAGATCTTCCGAATGGCTGAGTGTTCAGAAGCTGATAAAGTGGTGTATGCCACGAATCAATTCAGAGGCACAACGGAAGATTGGTGGGAGTCTGCTAAGCGCAGAATGTTGGCAAGTGGTATAGAAGTGAACTGGTTAAACTTCAAGGAAGTGATGCTGGAGAAATATTTACCTGTGTCCTACAAGGTGAAGAAGGAACATGAATTTCTTGACTTGAAACAGGGTAACATGTCCGTTACGGAGTTCACTAAGAAATTCGAGGAGTTGTCATATTATTCTACTCACAATGAGTACGCGGAAAATGAAAACTGGAAGATGAATCAGTATAAGAGAGGCTTGAGGGGCGAAATTGACACCGCCGTGAGCCTTCAGAGGAACATAGGTTATGATGAGCTAGTTCATGATAGTTTGATTGCAGAAGCGGGTTTTGCAAAGACCACTAAGGAAAGGGCTGTTGTAACACCCATACTAATGTAATCTAGAATATTAGCATGCGCATTAAACTGATACTGGATACATTTTAAATTTTCAATAATAATAGTACAACACAACTGAATGAATACAAATTGCTCATTTACAAAACCATCAAGTACCATAATATATACAAATACAAAAGTTCAAAAAGCTCCTGAGTTGGTACATGTCGAGCAACTGCATTCCATCCAGCATCTCCCTGATGAACATCTTCAAGAACCTCTTGCTAACCTGAAAACCTGCACCAGAAGGAATGGGATGAGACATAATGTCTCAGTGAGCTCCACCCAACGAACTGTTGACAACCTCAGGGTACCTAGGGTCGCCATGCCTACCTTGGCAATCTTGGGGATTTCCTATGATCGCCAAGTCTTATCTTTATCCACAAAGGATATAAATCTGCCTATGACTATAAGTCTGCCTGTAACTATATCTTTAACTGCCTGTAACTATAACTGTAAGCTGCCTATAACTATAACTGTAACTATAAAACATAATTTATATACACACATATTATGTTAGATGTTAGCGTTGAACAAACATTATTATCTGAGTTCATTTTACGGAGTGCATCCGGGTGGAGTAACCCCGAAGTACATCTCCCTATGACCGGGTGAAATTCCTATCATATCAGGCTAACACCGGACTCCTCTTTTAATTTGCATGTGGACAACCCTCTCGGTGAAGTCCCATCCGGCGTATCTCGGAGTCTGCTGAACATGCCTATGACTGTAACATATAATTCTTTAACTTTTACTTATACATATCTGATGTATTAATCATATAATAACAATTACATAACACTTATATCCCCAGCAATCCACATAAAGCCCAATTTTTATTGGTATTCCCCAGTGGAGTCACAACCCCAAAAAGCCCAATCATCATTGGCACATACAAATACAACTCGCACCCAAAAAACCCAATTTTCATTGGTATTCCCACATTCAAACATAACCAAAGCCCGACCTTGCTCGGCATTCAATCAAAAGCCCAATTTTCATTGGCATTCCCCAGCACAGTTCCATCCAAAGCCCGACTTTGCTCGCCATCCAATCATAACCCCCAGCGTCCAACATGACGTCTGTCATTATACCATGTTAACATAATATATGCATCATATCTAACTCATTCATGCATGCATTATACCAAATCATTCATATACGTGCATCTCATATTCATATCATGCATCCTCAACCAGGATTCTCCAGTGAATATCACATATTCACCAACATCTATCAATCATCTCTAGTGTTCCCCAGTGAACCGCATTCAAGAGCTTCCCCAATAAGTTTCTTCTAGAATAATCCCAGCGGTATTCTTCCCAATTTATCACATTCCTAAATGGACCTGCTCACGGCCATTAAGATGCCCCAGCCGAGTTTTCGCAAACAAAAATTCGGATTGAGTCTACCTCATATCATACCATATTGCATAAGACAACATGAAGCATATCATGCATCATACAATCATGTTTTCCTTTTCAACAATCTAAGTACTAGCCCCGCCTAGAGACGATTACAATATCCCCACAGCGGTATGTTCTATTTCCCCAGAGAAGTCTAAGCACCTATTCAGGCGACGACTTGTCAGATCTAAGCACCTATTTAGGCGACGATCTTTTTATCTTTTCAGTCTAAGCACTTATTCAGGCGACGACTTGTCAGATCTAAGCACCTATTTAGGCGACGATCTTTTTATCTTTTCAGTCTAAGCACCTATTCAGGCGACGACTTGTCAGATCTAAGCACCTATTTAGGCGACGATCTTTTTATCTTTTCAGTCTAAGCACCTATTCAGGCGACGACTTGTCAGATCTAAGCACCTATTTAGGCGACGATCTTTTTATCTTTTCAGTCTAAGCACCTATTCAGGCGACGACTTGTCAGATCTAAGCACCTATTCAGGCGATGATCTTTTTATCTTTTCAGTCTAAGCACCTATTCAGGCGACGACTTGTCAGATCTAAGCACCTATTCAGGCGACAATCTTTTTATCTTTTCAGTCTAAGCACCTATTCAGGCGACGACTTGTCAGATCTAATCACCTGTTTAGGTGACGATCTTTTATCTTTTCAGATCCAATCACCTGTTCAGGTGACGATCTTTTACCTTTTCAGATCCAATCACCTGTTTAGGTGACGATCTTTTCAGATCCAATCACCTGTTTAGGTGACGATCTTCTCAGATCCAATCACCTGTTTAGGTGACGATCTTTTCGGATCTAATCACCTGTTTAGGTGACGATCTTTTACCTTGTCAGATCTAATCACCTGTTTAGATGGCGATCTATTTTATTCTTAGTTTATGCATCAGTAGCCAAACAAGGTGACCCTGCATTTACTTTTATTCATTGCATTTGCATATTTTTTACTTTCATTATTTACTACAATCTTTTCTCATCTTGAAGGACAAAATTCGGATTTCTTTTACTTAATTGCTCTTCGCAAAAAGTTTATGAGATGCCCTTGGCCCTCACATTCTCTATGCAAAGACACAATTAAGTAGGGGCAGCTGTTGTACCCTAATTTTGTCCCAAGCTTTTTCAAAACAAATTTCAAAAATTCAAAAAAAAGAGAAAAGTCAAAGTCAACAAAAAGTCAACAAAAAGTCAACATTTCAGAAATGAGGACTTCGCAGAGCAAAGTCCCCTTCGCAGTGCGAAGTCTGCGAATTTTTTGTAGATTTTTAATCTCTTTGATTTATTTTCATTTATGTTATTATTATTACCTATCATTATTATTATTGTTATTATCATCAATGGTGGCTGTTTTGACTCAGCAAAGCAAGAATTGAAGCATGTGCCATTGAAGCCAAGGTGAGAAGGTTTTTCTTCCAACCTAGCATGTGCCAAGCAAGTTGGCTTGCCCTTGGGCAGCTCTTGTCCCTCCCAATGGACCTGCTACTGACCCTAAGCTTGCCAGCCACCAGCTTGTTTGTTTTTCTTCCTGCTTTCTCCCCCAAAACCAGTCAAACCCAGCTGGTTTTGCTTGCCCAAAAGCCATGAGTGCTGCCCTGTTTTCAACAGCTTTTCTTCCTCCTCACACCAGCCCACATGTTCCCTTTTGTTTCCCCCAACCTCTGCACATCACAGTGCACGTTTTTCTTGCTTAACCCTCAAGATTGCAAGGACCAATCCCAAGGGACAGCCAATTGCAAACCAGCCCTGTTTTCCCCCTTTTTCATCATCATTTCTATCCAAAATCAGTTGCATTAATGGCTGGATTTGCCAAAGTCTTGACCATTGTAGCAAGGCAAGGTCACCTCTTCACTTTTGCATTAAATGCAAAGCAAGATAGCCTGGTTTCTAGCCCACAAATCAGCTGGATTCTAGAGATCTTCATCATGACATGGGATTTGGTTTTTGCCTATAAAAGCAATGCCTTGCATAAGGATTCAAGAGAGAATTACTAGCAATTGAGAGACTTACTAGCAATTGAACACAATTGAAAACACTAACACAGCACAAAAACATAGCAAAAACCAGTTCAAACACAGAGCAATTACACAAACTCATTGCTCTTATTCATCAACATTCCAACTTTTGCAAAAAACCATAAACATTCAAGGCTTCTTCATTCTCCTGCAATACAAGCTTTGGCTAGGAGTTCTGTAAGTGTTCTGAATCCTTTATCTTTCATTTTGCATTGCTATTTGCATCTTTAATTTTGTTTAATTTCATTTTGCACAAAAAACCCCTTTTGAACCTAAAAAGGAATCCCAAAGTTGCAAAACATTTAAACTGGTTTGTTCAGCTCCTTTTATTGCCAATTTTCAAAGCTTTTTAATCCCCTAAAGGTTCTGAGATTGTTCAGAAGTTGCTTCTGAACAGCAGTTCAGAAGCAGCTTCTAAACTCAAAATTTCGCAGTGTTCGCAGTGCGAAGCTCTGGTCGCAGTGCGACCATGACAGAACTCAGAATCTGAGTTTAGGCTCCTAAAAAGCCAATTTTTGAGGTTCTAGCCCAAGAACTCAGAACCTAAGAGGATTGAAACTCATTTTATTCAAACCATAACAAGAATTTTGCATGATATTGGAAGATTCACAAGTTTGAGCAACACTTTTTGAATAACTTGCGAAACAAGTTACGTTCATAAACTTTCAAAATCAAACTTGAGCAATAAGCTAAGTTCATCATTTTCAAAACTAAACTTGAACAAAAACCTTGTTCATGATTTTCAATCAAACGTGAACTTAAGCAGAACTTGTTCACTTTTCAAAACCTTTTTCAAACTTGAGCCGAGCTTGTGTGTTTTTCACAAATTGGTGCAAAACTTGCTCATTTTCATGCACAAAAACAAGGCAAACTTGTTCATTGGTTGCAACAACTAATTTGAACATTTAAACCTTTTCATATGAGTTTTAAACCAAGTGTTTTGATAAACTTTGGGATTTCTTAAAATTCGAACAAAACTTGAATGAAAAAGGGATGGTTTGACGTATGTCTCTCCATTTCCCCGATTGAACGAATGCGTGACGTATGTCTCGTCGTTCGGACAATCGTCATTCTATTTTTCAACGCATCCAACCACACCAAACCAATTCTTGGCCCTTTGTGGTCGATTTGAACCCTTTGGTCCCTCGTGACCATTTGATTCAATTTTTCGACTCGTTTGAGTCACTTTGGTCAATGTTCGACTCGGTTGAGTCCATTGAACCCTTTCTTGATCCCGTTGGATCAATCGAACCCTTTCTCGACTCGTTTGAGTCACTTTGGTCAATGTTCGACTCGGTTGAGTCCATTGAACCCTTTCTTGATCCAGTTGGATCAATCGACCCTTTCTCGACTCGGTTGAGTCATTTTAATCTTTTTTGGTCCCCTCGCGACCAATTCGACCCCTTTTTCCCCATCGGACATGTTTTTATCAATTTCTAGCGCGATTTTAAACAAACGCTTAAGCCTCCCATGCGCGAGCATACAAGCTACGTTTGATCGTAAGAATTCGGTTAAAACATCGTTCTTTAAAAATAACCAACATATACGTTTTTCTACCAAAGAACTACGTAGCTTTGATTTCTCCATCGCACCGGGAGATACGTAGGAGCAAGATCATCATCTTGTCAAGCACAATAATAAAAAAACAACTTTTTTCCCTTTCATCATATTTTCTTTTTCCCTTTTACATATCCAAGCATGCAAGCAAAACATTTAAAAACATTCTAAGCCTTAGCTAACTAGGAGGTTCCCGTTGAATACAACGGACGTGAGGGGTGCTAATACCTTCCCCTTGCGTAATCGACTCCCGAACCCGGTAATGGTTGCGATGACCAATCCTTTCCTCATCGTCAAGGGTTTTATTATCGTTTCCCTTCAAAAATAAAAAACTCAAGGGTTTATCAACGTTCCCTTTAAACAAAAACTTTGGTGGCGACTTCACAACATCCTTGCTAGCGTTTGCGAACGCTCGAGGCTTGCACGTTTCTAACGAGAGCGCACATTCTTGACTTATCAAAGTCGTATGCCTTCCTTAAGAGTTTATCAACTCACATGCAATGGATTTATCCATCTAATTCCTACCTTCATACTCTTAAATCTTGTTTTCCTATCAAAGGATTCGACATATCGTTATCATATGCCGTTCTTAGGGACTGACTATCTCACTTACTTAAATTCTTGTTCCTCTTAGCTTTACCCTTTGTACCCCTAATGCTTTGCCTAGTCCTTGTTTACTTATACTCTCATTTGTTGGAAACCTTTAGGATATGTTAAAATATTGTTCCTTGAGAAAAATAGGGTTTTCAATGCTGTACATGGCACTCGGACAGTTGGTACATTTATAAAAGAGTAAAAAAAACAAATGCTGTCAACTTAGCAGAGCAAAGTCTACTTCGCAGAGCAAAACTTCGCAGAGCAAAGTCTAGGCGAAGTGGTTCAGACTCAACTTCGCAGAGCAAAGTCCAACTTCGCAGAGCCACCATGACAGGACATAAAAGGTTCAAAAATGTGATTTTTCAACTATTTTAACTTATCTAAGCATACCCAAGCTTCCCAACAGAATGAGGAATGATTTCTAATGCAAATTGACTGATTAAAACATGAATTAACAAGGAATTGGCAAGCAAAAGGATTAGGGCACAAAATCTCTAAACTTTACTTAAATCATAAATCACACCCAACTCACTCAAAGTGGGTTCTAAAACCCTAAGGAGCTCACCTGAATCATGGGTTTTCTTCCTTGCCAAGTTTTCCTTCAATTCCTAGCTTGATTCTTCTCAAAACCCTAGCTTGGGTCTAACTCTTTCCTTGGTTTTGCCTTAACTTTCTCTTGCTCTAAATCTCCCAAAGCTAGCTTGCTTGCTTGTGTTCCAAGAATTGATGAAGATAAATGATGGATTAGTGACAAAGGAGGGGGTGGTCGAGAGTTAGAGATAGAGGAGAGGGAATTGTGATTTCTAGAGGGAGAAAATCATGAGAAAATGAGTAAAAATGGGTTTTTACCCTTTATATAAAAATCTTCATGTGACAATTACCAAATTGCCCTTCCTCAAAATGTCTCTGATACATCGTCTTACCTCTGATAAATACTTGGGTCTGAAGCGGGATATTACAGCTGTAGCTTTTGAGAAAAAGAAAAGCAGGTTTCAAGATAAATATCATGATAAGTTAAAGCCAAGGGGTTCTCCTCAGAGAAGGAAGCAACCATACTCTCCACGGACAAATCCTACTTGCAAAAATTATGGGAAATTGCACTCTGGATAATGCATAAGGGGCGCAGGTGTGTGTTACGGGTGCAGGCAACCAGGGAATATTTTGGCAAATTGTCCAGAAAGGAAGAATATAAGTGGAGCTGAGGGTACTACCACTAGCTGGGGCAGGGTGTTTTCCCTGGATGGTCGGAAAGCTTTGGCCAATGAAGATTTAATTGCTGGTATGTGCTATCTTGGACAGAATCCAGTTAAAGTTCTTTTTGATTGTGGTGCATCGTGTTCTTTTATTTCTTATAAGTGTGTAGAAACTCTTCAATTACCAATGTCATCATTGATTCCTCCTATGACGGTATCTACCGCCACAGAAGGCGGAATTGTAGCAAGTCATGTATGTGTAAATTGTCCTATCACGGTATCTAGTAAGACGTACTACATAGACTTGGTGTGTCTCCCCATGGTACAACTTGATGTGATTCTAGGAATGGATTGGCTCTCTGCTAATCATGTTTATATAGGATGTGCTGAAAAGAGCATCTTTATGCCAACAAGTGATACAACTGAAGGTGTGGCTTTATCCGAATTGATTAATTACACTCATCAGTTAATTCAGTTTATTTGTGCTCAAGATAGGGGTTTTTATGTAATGGTTACTGTGACTTCAGAATCAGAGTTAGGTCCCAGTGACATACCAGTTGTTAATAATTATCTAGATGTTTTTCCGTCTGAGATAATCAGTTTACCCCTAGAACGTGAAGTTGAGTTCTATTTAGACCTCATTCCAGGATCGGAACCAGTATCTGTGGCGCCGTATAGGATGTCACCAGTAGAGCTTAAGGAATTGAAGTCCAGTTAGAGGACTTAATTCAGAAACATTTTATCAGGCCTAGTGTGTCACCTTGGGGTGCACCAGTTTTGTTGGTTAAGAAGAAGGATGTTAGTATGAGATTGTGCATAGACTACCGCCAGTTGAACAAGGTAACTGTCAAGTATAAGTATCCTCTTCCAAGGATTGATGATCTTCTAGATCAGCTCAAGGGAGCAACGGTGTTTTCTAAGATTGACCTCAGATCAGGATTGTTGTACCCTAATTTTGTCCGAGCTTTTTCAAAAAAAGAGTCAACAAAAAAAGAGAAAGTCAAGGTCAACAAAAAAGTCAACTTTTATTTTTCTCCCTTTTAAATCAAAAAAAGAAAAGAGGATTTCGCAAAGCGATGTTGTGATCGCTCTGCGAACTTTGCGATGAATTTCGCAGAGCAATGATCTAATCGCTCTGCGAAATCTGCGAATTTCGCAGGTTTTGATTTTCTGATTTCCCTTTCTTTTATTATTATTAGTGTCATCATCTATTATTATTATCATCTATATTATTATGTTTACTGCTGGATTCAACAAAGAAAGAAGAGAAAACATGTGCCAATTGCAAAGTAAGAAGAGAAAGGAAGAGGAAGCAAAATCAAGCAAGTAACTCAGCTAGTTGCTGACCTTGGGCAGCCCTTCTCCCCTACCATTGTGCCTGCTACTGACCCTGCTACTTTCCAGCATCCACCTTGCCATAGGCTTTATCTAAACCATTCAAGATTGAGGCAAAGGTCCTGCCCCTGTTTTGCAAGCAGCCCTGTTTTTCTTGTTTTCCACCAATTTTCTGTCAGAATTCAGCTGCTTTGGGTTCTGAAATTGGCCAAAGTCTTGACCATTGTAGCAAGGCAATGTCACCTCTTCCCTTTAGCATTAAATGCAAAGCAAACAGCCTGATTTTAGCCCACAAAAACAGCCCTGCTCTAGGGATTTTCATCATGACAATTGATCTCTTTGTTTGCCTATAAAAGCAATGAAAGGCATAAGGATTAAAGACAGAGATTTTACAGCAAAAAACCAGTTCTTAGAGAGTGAAATTAGCAGTGAATTGATACACATTTCAGACTAGTTTTCCTTTACAAAAACAGAGTTGGTTTTGAGCAAGTTTAGAGAGAATTCTAGGAGGAAATTTTAGAGCAAATTCCATTCCTTTCTTTCACAAATTATCCCAAACCAGCACGAAGTAACCAAAACAACCACTAAACCTCACACAAAGAGTGAAGAACAAAAGCAAATTGTCATTGTTGGTGCTGTTCATCAAACATTCCCAGCTTTGCAAAACCATAAACATCCAAAGCCTCTTCCATTTCCTTGCAACAAAAGCTTTGGGCTAGGAGTTGGTAAGTCATTCTAACCTGTTTATATTTCATTTGCATACTGTTTGCATTTGTTTTTGATTCCATTCAATCTCAGTTTTGCATCCTTATTAGTTTTTACTCATTTTGATTTAAAACATCTTTTGAACTTCAAAGAAATCCCAAGGTTTGCAAAACATTTAAAACTGAAGTGTTGCACTCATTTTCTTGCTAATTTCAAAAGCTTTTCACTCCTCTTAAGGTTCTGAAGTTCATTCAGAAGCAGCTTCTGAACTATAGTTCAGAAGCAGCTTCTGAGTTAAAATTTTCGCAGAGTTCGCAGAGCCAAGCTCTGGTCGCTGTGCGACCATGACAGAACTCAGGGTTCGCAGAGCCAGGTTCAGGTCGCTTTGCGACCATGACAGAACTCAGTTTCTGAGTTCAGGCTTTTAAAAGCTAACTTTTGAGGTTCTAACTTAAAAATTCAGAATCTAAGAGGATTAAAACTCATTTTGGTTCAAAACATAACAAGGGTTTTTGCATACATTTGGAAATCCACAAGTTTAAATAGTTAACTTGAATAACAAGAAACTTGTTCACTTTTTCAAACTTGAACCAAACTTGTGCATTTTTTTTCATAAACTTGTTCATTTTTACTAGCTTGAGCAACAAGCTATGTTCAACGAATTTCCAAAACAAACTTGAAAAATAACCTTGTTCATGAATTTTAACCAAACATGATTTTCAACAAACTTGTGCATTATTTTCAAACTTGAACTTGAACTAAACTTGTTCATTTTCATAACTTGTGCATTTTTCATACATTTGAACAAGCTTGTTCATAAGTTGCAACAACTAATTTGAGTTTTAAACTTGCTTATAAGCTTTAAACCAAGTGTTTTGCTCTCTTTTTGGGATTTCTTAAGTTTCAATAGCAAACTTGAATGAAAAAGGAGTGGTTTGACGTATGTCTCTCCATTCCCCGATTGGACGAACACTTGACGTATGTCTCGTTGTTTGAACAGTCGTCATTCTTTTTTCTAAAACTTCACCAAGAAAAAATACATTTTAAGTTTCAAACATTAAACATGAATGAAAAAAGGAATGGTTTGACGTATGTCTCTCCATTTCCTGGTTGCACGAATACTTGACGTATGTCTCGTTATTCGGGCAATCGTCATTCTATTTTCAATGCATCCAACACACCAAAACCAATTCTTGGCCCTCTGTGGTCAATTTGAACCCTTTCTTGACTCCGTTGAGTCATTTGAATTAATGCTCGATCCCGTTGGATCCATTGAACTTTTTCGCGGTTCCCCGTGACCATTTGAATCAATGCTCGACTCCGATGAGTCCATTGAACCTTTTCTTGATCCCGTTGGATCAATTGAACCCTTTCTTGACTCCGTTGAGTCAAATGAACCTAATTCTTGGCCCCCGTGGTCAATTCAACCCTTTTTCCCCAACAGACATGTTTTATCTATTCTAAACGCGATATAAACAAACGCTTAAGCCTCCCACGCGCGAGCATGCAAGCTACGTTTAATCGCAAGAATACGATCAAAACATCGTTCTTTAAAAATCAACCAACAAATATACGTTTTTCTACCAAAGAACTACGTAGCTTTGAATTCTCCATCGCACCAGGAGATACGTAGGAGCAAGATCATCATCTTGTCAAGCACAATAATAAAAATAAACTTTTTCCCCTTCTTTATTATCTTTAAGCATGCAAGCAAAACTTTAAAAACACTTTTAGCCTTAACTAACTAGGAGGTTCCCGTTGAGTAAAACGGGCGTGAGGGGTGCTAATACCTTCCCCTTGCGTAATCGACTCCCGAACCCGGTAATGGTTGCGATGACCATCCTTTCCTCATTGTCAAGGGTTATATTATCGTTTCCCTTTAAAAATAAAAACTCAAGGGTTTATCAATGTTCCCTTTAAACAAAAACTTTGGTGGCGACTCCGCACTTCATCCTGAGCGTTCATACACGTTCGAGGTTTGCGTTTTTTTGAGAGCGCACAAGGATACCACCAGATTCGTATCAAATCATCAGATGTATCTAAGACAGCGTTCAGAACACGTTATGGACATTACGAATTTCTAGTTATGCCATTTGGAGTGACTAATGCCCCAACAGTGTTTATGGACTACATGAACAGAATTTTTCAGCCTTATCTGGATCAATTTGTGGTGATCTTCATTGATGATATTTTGATTTATTCAAAGGACCCTCAGGAACACGCCCATCATCTGGAGATCGTTTTGAACATACTCAGGGAAAAGCAATTGTATGCCAAATTCAGTAAATGTGAATTTTGGTCGTCAGAAATCAAGTTTTTGGGTCATGTTATCTCTCAAGGAGGAATGTCAGTGGATTCATCGAAAGTTGAAGCTGTCCTTAATTGGGCCAGACCAACGAATGTGACTGAAGTTAGAAGTTTCTTGGGCTTAGCAGGTTACTACCGAAGATTTATTATGAGGTTTTCTCAGATTGCTTTGCCTTTGTCATGTCTCACTAGGAAGGAGGTGCCCTTCGTGTGGGACGAGAAGTGTGAGAAGAGCTTCAGGACCTTGAGGAAGAAATTATCTAAGGCCCCAGTGTTAGCAATACCAGATCCCGAGCAGAAATATGTTGTATGCGTCCTCTAAAGGACTGGGTAGTGTGCTTATGCAGGAGGGGAATGTAATAGCCTATGCTTCTCGGCAACTTAAATCTCATGAGGAGAATTACCCCACTCATGACCTTGAGTTGGCAGCTATAGTTTTTGCTTTGAAAGTATGGAGGCACCATTTATATGGAGCGCAATTTGACTTGTTCAGTGACCACAAAAGCTTAAAGTATTTGTTCGATCAACGAGAATTGAACATGAGGCAGAGAAGATGGATGGAGTACTTAAAAGATTTTGATTTTGATTTAAAGTACCACCAGGGAAAGGCGAACGTAGTTGCTGACGCCTTAAGCAGGAAGTCCTTGATGAGAGCAGAAGTGTTGATGCACACTTGTGGTTTGTATGAGAAATTTAGAGATCTTAATCTCAGTGCCACAGAAATGGACAATGGCATTTTGTTGCAAAGACTAGAGGTACCTTGTGATTTGCGGTCCAGAATCGCACAGGCTCAAGAATCAGATATGGATCTTCAGAGAAGGATCGGACAATCAGAGTTTTCAAGGGCATCGGATGGCACTCTGCTGTTTAAAGGTAGGGTCTGTGTTCCCAATGATGCTAATTTGAAGAGGTTAATTTTGGAAGAGGCACACAAGAGTAGTTTCAGTATCCATCCGGGTACCACTAAAATGTATCAAGATTTAAAAAGGGATTATTGGTGGCCTGGAATGAAGACAGATATTGTAGAATTTGTATCGCGATGTATTGTGTGTCAACAAGTAAAGATTGAACACCAGAGGCCTGCAGGGATGCTAGTACCATTGGAAATCCCTCAGTGGAAATGGGAAGAGATATCTATGGATTTTGTCACAGGGTTACCTTGAACTCAATGAGGACATGATTCAATTTGAGTAGTTGTCGACCGGTTAACCAAGTCTGCTCACTTTTTACCGGTTAGGACTACATACAAGGCTGCTCAGTATGCAGAGTTGTTTATTGCAGAGATTGTGAAACTGCATGGTGTTCCAACTAGTATTGTTTCAGATAGAGATCCTATCTTTACTTCTCACTTTTGGAAAGCTTTTCAAAGGGCTATGGGAACGAGGTTAAGGATGAGTATGTCCCACCATCCTCAGACAGATGGTCAGTCAGAGAGAACTATTCAGACATTGGAGGATATGCTACGTGCGTGCATCTTGGAAGATGGAGGAAGTTGGAATAATCATCTGCCTTGATTGAATTCTCCTACAATAATAGTTACCATTCTAGTATAGGAATGGCACCATACGAGGCATTGTATGGCAGAAAGTGTAGAACACCACTCTGTTGGGCAGAGGTCGGAGACAAGAGTATTTTAGGACCAGAAATCATTCAGGAGACTACTCTAAAGATCAAATCTATTCAGGATAAAATGAGAACTGCTTAGAGTCGTCAGAAAAGTTATGCAGACAAGAGGCGAGACCTTTAGAGTTCGTAGTGGGAGATCATGTATTCCTGAAGGTTACACCAAGTTGGGTTTACGTGGCGTTTTCAGGACAAAGAAATTGTGTAGAAGATTTATTGGGCCATTTCAGATACTTAAACGCGTCGGTCCAGCAGCTTATCAGTTGGCTCTGCCACCGGCTATGTCAGGATTGCATGATGTTTTTCATGTCTCTCAGTTAAGGAAGTTCATTCCGGATCCTTTTCAACCGGTAGAATTGGAAACTATCAATTTGAGATCAGATTTAACTTTTCAGCCAGAACCAGATCAGATTGTTGATCGTGATGTCAAGTCCTTGAGGAACAAAGAGATTCCAATTGTTAAGGTTGTTTGGAAGGGTTCTCCCGACGGCGAAGCTACGTGGGAGCTAGAATCAGAGATGCAAGAGAACTATCCGCATCTATTTTCAGGTAAATTCTAAATTTCGAGGACGAAATTTCTTTAAGGGGGGTAGATTGTAATATCCCGCTTAGACGTAACTTGTATCAGTGTTAGAGAGATTGCGAGTAAGAAGGGCGTAAGTGTAATTTCACACAAAGGGCTTTAAATAAGCATGGCAAGGGAAGTTTTATCATTTTTCATTCATCCTTTCTCTCTCTAAGTAGCTGATTTCTCTCCCTCTCTCTCTAACCTTGCGCCATCCTTCCTTTGTGCTGCCAATCATCATCTTCCTTCCTTCCAAAATTCTTGAATCATAAGCAAGCTAGCTTTGGGAGATTAGAGCAAGAGAAAGCTAAGGAAAAACCAAGTAAAAGGAAGATTTCTCAAGTTGAGGTTTTGGATTTGAAGCTTAGCAAGTTTATCACCAGCTTTAGGTGAGCTCCCTAGGGTTTTTAGAACCCACCTAGAGTGAGTTACATGAGTAATTCAATTTCATGTTATGATATAGTTTTTACCCTAATCCCCTTGCTTGCTAATTCCTTGCTTATACATGTTTTAAACTATCAATTTGTATTAGAAAATCATTCCTAACATGGTTGGGAAGCTTGAGTAACTTGGGTTGAGCTAAAATGGTGAAAAAATACGATTTTGAACAATTTCTGCACTGTCATGGTCGCTACAGCGACCAGTCCGTTGCTATAGCGACTAGGCACATTTCTGGGTTCTGCCTACGGTCGCTATAGCGACCAGCCCATGGCTATAGCGACCACACCAGAACAGCTCATGACAGTTGAGCTGTTTTGGGTGTTCTGGTGCGCGTAGGCGAGGCTTTTCACAACCGTTTTCTCCAAAAACATTTAAGAATCAATATCCACCATTTTAACTCATCCAAAGGCTTTCAATGGATGAGATCTTAAAGGAGCAAGGAATATGCAATGTATGGGAAATGCATGAACAAGGGTTAAATGAACAGGAATTTCATTACATTGATTAAGTAAGCCCTAAGAACGGCATATAATAACGATATGTCGAATCCTTTGATAGGATAGCAAGATGATGTACTCAATTTAGTGTACCATGTACAAGGAACACTTCATGTTCAAGGCCTCAGATAGGCATAAGGGAATCAGATACCCAACATGTTTTAAGTGGCTTATGAGAACGATAAGCTTAGAACCTTATATTAGGTTAAGTAACTTATGATTATTTATGTAATCAATGCATCTGATATGCATAATTTCAGGCAATGCATCAGATATGCATAAATTCAGACAATGCATCAGATATGCATATGTTCTGAATGGTGTATCAGATATACACATGCCAATTAAGTTATGTATCATATATACATAACGATAAGAGGAGTCCGATGATTAGCCTCAGATAGGAATTTTCATCGGTTTCAGAGGAATGTGCTTCGGGGTTACTCCACTCGGGGGCATTCCATAAAACGAACTCAGATAATATTGTTTGTTACACGCTAACAGCTAACATGTATGTTCAGTTTATATTATTTATGTTATCAGACATTATATACCTCAGATAGGTATCAGATAGTGATCATAGGAGTTCCCTCGATCACTAAGTTATCAGGATATAGTCTAAGTTATTATTGCTATACAATATTCAGATAAAACCCTTTATGGGAAAGGTTAACACTTGGCAATCATAGGATCCCCGAGATTGCCAAAGTAGGCATGGCGACCCTAGGTTCCCGAGGTTGCCAACAGTAGGTAGGGCTGGAGCTCACTGAGACATTATGTCTCATCCCTTTCCTTCTGGTGCAGGTTCGCAGGAAGCACGACGCAAAGTTAAGGAGAAGGCTACGGATTGATCGTGCTGGTTTATGTATTACTCTAGATGTTGTGTACTCGGTCTTTTATATGGGTGTTACAAAGAAGAAGAAGAAGAAGAAGAAGAAGAAGAAGAAGAAGAAGAAGAAGAAGAAGAAGAAGAAGAAGAAGAAGAAGAAGAAGAAGAAGAAGAAGAAGAAGAAGAAGAAGAAGAAGAAGAAGAAGAAGAAGAAGACGGCTAACTGTCTCACCCGAACGATGAAACCAAAAGTTGACTTCACGATTTTTAGCATTATGGGTTAATATGTAAAGTGATTTTGCAACTTGTTCTTCCACACTTGACCATCTTGTAGGTCGTAAGCCCCTTTCTCTTTCTAACATATAACATAGCTGTAAAAAAGTTTGAGGACCCATTCTTATTATATTTATACTAGTTTCACTATTTCTAATTCGATACATTACTTCTTCACACACCCTTTCTCTCTTAGAGCTCATACTATAACTTTTTTTTTACGAGAGATTCGAAAATAACAAAAGACAATAGCACACTTAAGTTGAGCTACTGCTCTTCGGCGCAAATCAAACCATCTATTAATAGCAATTTCCTGATCTTGATGATCCATCTAATAGCATAAAATATTTATAAATTATGTAACATCCCGCTTAAGACTCGAATATTCATCAGTATTGAGACGATGCACCAGAGATATTTTAAGCGAAGGGCAATTTGGTAATTGCCAATTAATGGAATTATTTATATGTCAAAAACCATGTTTTTGCTCATTTCTCATTCCCTTTTCTCTCTCTAACCACAATTCCCTCCCTCTCCCTCTCTAGACTCACGCCACTCTCCTCCATCTCTCCCAAAAGTCATCCTCCTTAATCTCCATCACTCAATACTTATGCAAGCAAGCTCAAGTTGTGATTCTTGGGTCATTGGAGGGCAAGAAAACAAGAAAAGGAAAAGGATTGGAAGCTAGGGTTTGAGAAGAATCAAGCTAGGTATTGAAGGGAAAACTTGGCAAGGAAACAAATCATGATTCAGGTGAGCTCCCTAGGGTTTTATAACCCGCTTTGAGTGAGTTTGTATGTGTAATTCATTTTATGCTAAAATACGGTTTTTGTACCCTAATCCTAATAGTTATCAATTCCTTGCTAATCCTTGTTTTAATCAGTTATTTTGTAATAGAAAATCAGTCCTAACATGGTTGGGAAGCTTGGGTAACTTAGGTTGAGATAAAATGGTGGAAAAATACGATTTTGAGCAATTTCTGCACTGTCATGGTCGCTACAGCGACCAAACCATTTTCACATTCTGATCCTGGTCGCTATAGCCACGGATCCGTCGCTACAGCGAGCTCACCAGAACAACATTTTTCAGCTTAGCTGTTTTGGGTGTTCTGGTGCGCGTAGGTGACGTTTTTCGCAACCGTTTTCTCCAGAAACTTTATAGAATCAATAAACACCATTTTAACTCATCCTAAGGGCCTTTAACGGACAAAAATCATAAGGAGCAAGGAATAGGTAACGTATGGAAAGTACAAAGCAAAGGTCCGAGAAATCGGTAATTAATGTAATTGAGCTAGTAACTCTTAAGGACGACATATGATAACGATATGTCTAAATCCAGGTAAGATTAAGGGTTGGATTTCCAACAACCAAGTAAGTGGCTTATGAGAACGATAAGCCTAGAACCTTTTATTTTAGGTTAAGTACTCAAGAACAACTACTTGAAGAATGCATTAGACAGGAATAAGTTTATAAGTTATATGTATGTATATATATATATATATATAAGAAGAATAAGAACAAGAGTTATATAACGACCTTATGTGTCTCCAGTGTTCTCGCTAGTTAGAGCACGGGGGTTCCCGCTAGTTGGAACAGTGTAGTTACCATCCGCGAGGATAGCCGCACATATGAGTTTAATTAAAATATTAAGCCGTGACTTTCGTTGTTCACGCTAGTGGGACACGAAAGGTTCATGCATAAGTTAAGACTAATAATGAAAGTATATTAATTCGCGTCTCTCGTCGTTCACGCTAGTGGGACACGGGAGGTATACGCGTAAGTTAAGATTATTAATTAAGTCGTGTCTTCTGTTGTTCACGCTAGTGGGACACAAGAGGTTCACGCTAGTGGGACGAGTTATTCCGCAAGGATGACCGCACGACGACAAGAGGAGTCCGGTGTTAGCCTGATATGATAGGAATTTCACCGGTAGAGGGGAGATGTACTTCGGGGTTACTCCACCCGGATGCACTCCATAAAATGAACCAAGATAAGTATTGTTTGTTCAACGCTAACTTTCTAACTTAAATGTTACAAAAATGATGAATATGTATATAAATTATATGCTAAGAGATAAGACAAAGCAGTCACCAGTGAACAGAAAGTGATCGTAGGATGTCCCCCAGATCACTAAGTATAAGATTAAGTTCAACATAAGATAAAGACTTATAGCGATCCTAGTTGTCCCTTGATCGCGATATATGTAGAGAATGACGGTGATCGTAGGTATCCCCAAGATTGTCGAAAGTAGGCATGGCGATCCTAGGTTCCCCGTGGTTGCCAACAGTAGGTTGGGCTGGAGCTCACTGAGACATTTTGTCTCATCCCAATCCTTCTGGTGCAGGTTTTCAGGTAGGCAAGAGGTTCGTGATGAGGTCCTTCAGGAAGACGCTGAATGAAGTGAAGATGCTCGACTTGTACCAGCTCAGGAGGTTGTCAGACAGGGTATTAAATTGGTTGTATATATGAGCATGTTCGTATTCATTCAGTGGTATTGTGTTTTTATTATTGAAAATTTTAATGTATCCGGTATCAGATTAATACACATGCTAAATATTCTAGATAATTTAGTATGGGTGTTACAAATTAATTTCTCGATAATATATAACTCTTATGCCACAATTATATATAGACATGTAATAAACTACAACAAACACACACATTATATATATATATATATATATATATATATATATATATATATATATATATATAATCTGGTTACATCTCCCCAATCCTCACTGTTACCTTTTCGTGACAAGCACTGTTATGTAAGCAATTTTTTTATTTTTTATTTGTTATTTTTATGTCTATATAAATTGAATAACATTTAAAATGCTTTTGTAACACCCATACTAAATTATCTAGAATATTTAGCATGTGTATTAATCTGATATCGGATACATTAAAAATTTTCAATAATAATATTACAAACAATACAACTGAATGAGTACAATTGGCTCGTTTATACAATTATCCAAAAATCATAGAATACACTTTCATATACATATATAATCTGACAACCTCCTGAGCTTGTCCATGACGAGCAACTGCACTCCATCCAGCGTCTTCCTGAAGAATATCTTCATAAACATCTTGCTAACCTGTAAACCTGCACCAGAAGGATTGGGATGAGACATAATGTCTCAGTGAGCTCCAGCCCAACCTACTGTTGGCAACCACGGGGGAAACCTAGGGTCGCCGTGCCTACTCTTAGCGATCTTGGGGATACCTACGATCGCCGTCATTCTCTACATATTTCGCGATCAAGGGGAAACCTAGGATCGCTACATGTCTTTATCTTATCTTATACTTATCATAATCTCATCTTAAACTCAAACTCATACTTAGTGATCTGGGGACATCCTATGATCACTTTCTTTCTCTGCTGACTACTTGTCATATTCTCATAATAATTTCATAAGTATTAATATACATCATTCTTAATTCATAAGGTTAGTAAGTCAGCGTTGAACAAACAATAATTATCTGAGTTCATTTTATGGAGTGCATCCGGGTGGAGTAACCCCGAAGTACATCTCCCTTCTTACCGGTGAAATTCCTATCGTATCAGGCTAACACCAGACTCCTCTTTCTTTGTGTGGCTGCCCTCGCGAGCGGTTACTTCACCGTCCCAGCTGCCATTTAAGGTGGTACTTCACGGGGACCCTCTGTATTCTAACTAGCGAGACTACAGGAGACACATTAACTTTCTTGACTTGGATGTGTAGCTGCCCTCACGAGCGGTAACTTCACCGTTCCGGCTGCCATTTAAGGCGGTACTTCACAGGAACCCCCTGTATTCTAACTAACGAGCATACAAGAGACACATCTAGTCATTTAATTAACTTGTTCTTATTCTTTATATATATATATATATATATATACGTATAACTTATAACTTATGCATATCTGATGCATTATTCAAGTAAATCATTCTTAAATACTTAACCTATGAAAAGGTTTTTAACTTTGAATATTAAATCTTTCCTTGCGCATACGCACACTTAATTGAGTGCATCTTAATCATGCTATCTTAGGTGCATTCTCATTCTCATTAATTCTTATCTTAAGTACTTGTAAGTACGTCTAATACTTTACTATAAGCTTTTGCATATTAATGCATTCCTTAAGGGGATCAATCTCCCAATACTTAACATATGAGTATAGGGTCATAGGCTTATCGTTTTCATAAGCCACTGCTTAATTGTTGGAAACATTCCCATACCCATCTAGTCTTGCCCTCACAATTCTAAACAATTCTAAGTTATTGCACAAATCCTTGTTCATCTATTCATTATGTGTTATATGTCCCTCGGATATGTCCACAATGGTGTTTTCCTTAGAAAATAAGGTTTTCTTTGAAAATGGTTACCAAATGCCTCGCCTGACGCGTATACAGCTCACTGAACGAAGCAGAACAGCCCTAGAAGGTCTGTCTGAACTCGCTGGGCAAGCTACATCTTGCCATGGCGAGTTGATGCAGGGAAAAATGTTGAAAACTCGCTGCAAGCTCGCCCCGAGCTCGCCGGGCGAGTTTGACAGCACAGAAATAGTTCAAAACGTGATTTTCCACCATTTTTGACTTATCTAAGCATACACAGGCATCATAACAGTATAAGGAGTGATTTACAACTATAAATTGATTGATATACACATGATTGAACAAGGAATTGGCAAGCATAAGGGATTAGGGCACTAATTTATAAACTTTGCTCAATACATAAAAATCTCATCAAAACTCTCAAAGTGGGTTCTAAAACCCCTAGGGAGCTCACCTCAATTCATCAGATCAAAGCTAGCCATGCTTCCTAATCCAAAATCTTAGCCTGATTCCTCTCCTTTCCTTGATTCTTCTCAACCCTAGCTTCCAATCCTTTTTCCTTTTCTTGCTTTCTTGGCCTCTTGGCTCCCAATATTGTGTTTGCATAAGGATTAGGCAAGGAATGATGATGAGATGAAATTTGGGGAATATTGATGGGGAGAAAGGTAGATGGCGTGGGAGATTTAGAGAGAGGAGGGAGAGGAAAAATGTTTATAGAGAGAAGGAAGAATGAGGGAAAATGAGGGAAATTTTGGGGAAAAAGGCTTTAATAGCCTAAACTCCAAAATTACTAAAATGCCATTCCTTAAGAAATATCTCTGATACGTCGTCTCGACACTGATGAATACTTTAGTCTGAAGCGGGATATTACAATCTACCCCCCTTAAAGAAATTTCGTCCTCGAAATTTAGAATCCTCTTGAGATCACATATATAGATATACCTTTCACATTCCTTTCTCTACTAGCCAATTCTCCACTTAACTTACTTATCGGAATTCCAATTCTATAAGTCGAAAATACTCAATAATCTTTCCCTCAATTGAAAGGCCTGATATACATTACATAATTCTTACGTAGCAGGGTGTGCGGTTGTCTGAACCAATCTACCCGACTCACTTAGCTATGCTTCTTGTACATGCACTTCTTGCAAATTCAAATTGAAGTTATTAAGTCCTGGACACTTGTACTGAATCTTAGGAGTCCCTTCATAGTCCATGCATTCTTATTATGACGACATTGGGTCGATCTCATTTCCTCAATTATTCCCCTCCCTTAGAGAGGTCTATTGCACTACAACAAATACCAATGAATTATTATCTTTATCTTTCGTCTCATATGGCGACATCTTACTTATGGACCTCTGTCATGCATTTCCATATAGAATCATCCTTACACCAAAAACATATGATATTGCGTACGCGCCTGCTTCTTTCTTTTCGACAACTCGATGTGCTACTTATCACAATTCTAATCATTACCTCCACTATGGAATCCTTACAGATTACTCGTGCTCCACTTCACTTAGTCTACCGTGTCAACGCGTATCTTAATGATTTAAGAATCATTCTTCATATTGGGAGTTTGTTGTTCTTCTATCATTCCTGTCACAACTCATTCTCGAATTCTTGCCGTAGCATAAATATTTTCTATACTGATATATCCAAAACTCATAGGAGTTTAGTCCAAGTGATGAGTGGTATAGACCATCTCACATATTATCATATGGTATATTTCATAGCATATAATTCACATACATAAACGAGCACGTGTACACTACTAATGGGTACACTACACGTCGTATCATCTTTGTCCGACTAATGGGACATCATTCTTGATCTTTACATATTTGAGGCACTACCTCATCATTTGGAAATCTTTTCTTACTCTTAACTCATTTTGTAACATCCGGGATTTGCCTTTCAACTGGCTTGCCAGGTTTGCCCCGCCAATGTTACTCATGTTTAATGCTTGAGTATACATCATCCCATAACATAAATTATGGTTACATTCTATTGGCGTTAAATACTTATTTCATTCAAAGACATCCTTCGTTTTCGAAAAGAAAACTCTATTCTGGCCGCTACTCAAACAACCTACTTAATCTCATCAATCCTTTAATTCTTTATTTATATTCTGGACGTCGAATTCAAGATCTTTGAACATTCTCAACTAAAACGCGTCCGGTATCAACAAACCTGTTTTGATTAGTACCTTATCTCTTGAAACATTACTAGTTGCGTACCTCAGTTACTTATGCATGTCACATAACTGAAAAGGAAAGGGCCACACTACTATCTGAGTAGCATAAACACCGTCCAATAAGTACACATTACTAAACATAACCCGGTACATGCGACATGTTAACATAGCATGGGTACAATGTGGAATAAACTTACATGCCACTGCATTGTCGTTTCTGATCAAGGCCTCAAATTCAAATATATTATCTTGCAAGCGCAACCTGTACCATTGTTGGCTCATGCTTAATTCTCTTTAGACTAACTTACTATTCAAGTATACTTGATGTTGTTGAGCTAAAATAGCTAAACTACCGTTTTAGCGATAACTTCCATTGATTCAGACTTAATGTGCTAGAATCACATCCTTCTTATTCCTTACCATATATTCTTAAACTATTCCAATATTCCATTTCTCATGGGTTTCGAGGTTTGATGTATCCCTCAACTTAACTTCCAAAAATTGCTATTAGAACTTGTGATATGTTCAAGTCGTCTCTACTTACCGCTATTTCATATTATAAGAATTAAGCACTTAACATCTTCTCGTTCTCTAAGCTTCAGCTTAGCATTATTCATTAATTCATTCTTGGATTACTACTCCGCTGCGCCACTCTGATTCTTAATAACTCGAGTTAGAATTTGAGCAATACACCACTATTGTCACATAAAATTTCATCGACCAATCCTCTTACTTTATCACTTTGTAGTTACTGTAACAAACCACTTGACGTTACTGTTTCTCTTGCGGCTTAAATCATCTGCTTAGCTTACGGATTGGTCATCACCTGACTTGTGTTTCCTCTCGGACTTAAACCATATACTTACTTTCACAATAATACGCCAAAACCTGTAAACGGTTTTCAGCAACTATTACGAGCCCAACAATGCTCCTGTCAAACAGCCTATACTCTGGTTCTAACTCTACTCCCCAACTCCTGAATTCTGTGACCATCTCTTGGTTAACTCACTAAATATAATCGTTAAAACATTGCAGAAACCCGACTGAAAGCATATCTGAGGCAACTTAAGTTCACGCACAATCACTTGTGGCAACTCCTGAAAACATTCTATGACTTCTGGAAATTCACATCTTTTATATATTGAATCCACTAAGGGTTTGAGTCCTGTTACTAGTCGCTCTATCTTTATCCGTAAGGATTTCATATCCATAATCTTTCCGAGACAACTTCGGTCTCTATGGTCTTACCATATCTCTTAAGTTACCTTCGAGTTCCTCCAGTTAACTGATCTTGAATTTCAACACCTTATCATTACCTTTTGATCCATTCAGCAACTCGTTACTACATTAACAACTCAAAATCTAATTCTATCATTTGAATGATCCTCCATTAATAATAAGTAATTCCCATAGGTCTTCTCGACTATTGACTTCTTCACATGGTTTTGAACAATCTATGGTCTATACTTTAATCTTGTGTTGGCGTAAACTTGTCTTCTTTATCCAATCAAGGTAGTTCAACTTTGTTTGTCCATCAGTTCGCCAAATTCCAACAACTTATTATTCAATATCCACCCTTCATTGAGTAAAATTCCAGTTAAACTTAGCTTATTTCCAATCTCCTTACTAATAGAACACATCTGAATATCTGATTCACACTTCAACATGCAACGGGTCTTATTAGCACTTATTCATCCATCGTAGTCCTTAGGTTGCATACCATCTTCTCTCCTCAATTCACAAATCCGGCATTTATGGTTCGGGAGGTGCGGCTGATCTGATGGGGTTAAACTTACTTGCGATTCACGCTCAATGACCACACTTGAGTGGTTAGTTTCATTTGTCCAGATGATTCGCTTAATCCATAATTAATTCTCTTAACCGTTTGGGCATTTAAAATCTCATCCGACTGCAGTTCGATTCTTCAACACTCTATCTTTGCTGGGAGTCTGGAGGTTTTAAAACCTACTGATAATTCCTCATTTCAAGTCTCTAGGTTTGGTATTGCAATTCCTTAACCCTGTACTCAGAATCGGTACTTAGTGTAGTACCCCAATTTTGTCCTAAGCCTTTTAAAACAAAAAAAATCAAAAAAATCAAAGAGGGAAAAAAAAGTCAAAGTCAACCAAAGTCAACAAAAAAGTCAACATTTCAAAAATGATGACTTCGCACTGCGAAGTCTGCGATTTTTCTGCAGATTTTTGGTTTCTTTGATTTAATTCCAGAATTTGTTGCACATCATTTGCATATTTATTTTAATCAGCATTCATGGCTAATTGGGCCAAGCAAAACCAGAAATGAGAGACTTGCCATTAATGCCAAGGTTGGAAGCTTTTTCTTCCAACCTAGCATGTGACAAGCAAGTGGGCTTGCCCTTGGGCAGCTCTTGTCCCTCCCAAGTGACCTGTGAACCACCCCAAGGTTGCCAGCCACCTGCTTGAAGTCTTTCTTCCTGCTTGCTCCCCAAAACCAGTCAAACCCAGCTGGATTTTTCACTTGAAAAAGTCATGAGTGCCTACCCTGTTTTGGCAGCAGCTTTTCACCCCTCACACCAGCCATATGTAGCCTTTTGCATCCCCCAATCTCTGCACATTACAGTGCACGTTTTTATTGATCAACCATTGAGATTGCAAGGATTGATCCCCAAGCTTGGCCAATTGCAATTCAGCCATGTTCATCATCATTTCTATCCTAAAACCTTTGATTTTGTGGCTGAAATCAGTCAAAGACTTAACCCTTGGCACAAGGCAGAGTTGCCTCTATCCATTAGCATTAAATGCAAAGCCAAATAGCCTGAATTTAGCCCACAAATCAGCTAGGTCCTATGGATTTTCCATCATTACTTGAGATTGCATTTTGGCCTATAAATAGAGATGCAAGGCAAGGGGAAATGCAGCATTGTTAGAGCAGAAACTAAGCAGAAAATACAGCAATTCAAAGAGCATTACACACCAAGAAACACTACTCAAACACCAGAAAAAACCAATCAAACACAAAGCTTTGCCAAGCTCAAAGTTTATCCAATATTCAAAACCTTTGCAAGAATCTTCAACCAATTCAAATCCATTGCAGCTGGAGCTTTGCTAAGGATCTCTGTAAGTTTCTAAGCCTTTGTTTTGCATTTACAATTGTGTTTGCATAGCAATTTTGGTTCAAAACCTCTTTGTTCTAAAAAACCCCTTTTGAATTTCAAAAGAAATCCCAAGGTTTTCAAAACATCAAAATTGGTTTGTCCAACTCTTTTCATTGCAAAAACTCAAAGCTTTTCACTCACCTAAAAGGTCCTGAGTGTGTTCAGAAGTTGTTTCTGAACAAAAGTTCAGAAACAGCTTCTAAACTCAAAAATTCGCATTGTTCGCAGTGCGAAGTCATGGTCGCAGAGCGACCATGACAGAACTCAGAATCTGAGTTTAGGTGCCCAAATGGCCAATTTTTGAGGTTCTAGCCCAAGAGCTCAGAACCTAGGAGTTTTAAAACTCATTTTATCCAAACCATGTCAAGGATTTTGCATAATATTGGAAAATTCGCAAGTTCGGGTAATCTTTTTTGGGTAACTTGCAAAACAAGTTATGTCCCCAAACCTTCAAAACAACTTGAACAAATAAGCTATGTTCATCATTTCAATTAAAACTTGAACAATAAACATTGTTCATGATTTTCAAAACCTAAGCGTGAACATACGCCGAATTTGTTCGCTTTTTTTAAAAACGTTCGCAAAACGAGCCGAACTTGTGCGTTTTCTAACAAGATTGTCAAAACCTTTTCATTTTGGGTTTTGAACCAAATGTTTTGATAAACTTTGGGATTTCTAAGAAATCCAACCAAAAACTTGAATGAAAAAGGGATGGTGTGACGTATGTCTCTCCATTGCCCCGATTGTACGAATGCGTGATGTATGTCTCGTCGTTCGGACAATCGTCATTCCATTTTCAATGTATCCAACCATAACCAAACCAAATCATGGCCCCTTGTGGTCAATCCGAACCTTTTGGTCCCCCGTGGCCACTAGATTCAATCCCTCGACTCGTTTGAGTCACTCGGTCAATGTTCGACTCGTCCGAGTCCATTGTACCCGTTCTTGATCCCATTGGATCAATCGAACAATCCCCCGACTCGTTGGAGTCCCCTCGGTCAATGATTGACTCATTTGAGTCCATTGCGCCCATTTTGGTCCCATAGCGACCAACTCGAACCCTTTTACCCAACGGACATGTTTTTGCCTATTCTAAGCGTGATTCATAAACAAACGCTTAATAAGTCTCCCAAGCGCGAGCATACAAGCAAGACGCTTAATAAGTCTCCCGAGCGCGAGCATACAAGCTACGTTTTAATCGCAAGAATTCGGTTAAAACATCATCCATTTAAAATTAACCAACATATGTACGTTTTTCTACCCAAAGAACTACGTACGCTTTGAATTCTCCGACTACCGGGAGATACGTAGGAGCAAGATCGACATCTTGTCAAGCGCAATAATAAAAACTTTCTTTTTCCCTTTCGTTTGTTTTCATCTCTTTTCCCCCTTTTAGTATATCTTCTTTTGACATAGATAAGCATGCGCGCAAAACATTTAAAAACAATTTAAGCTTTAGCCAAATAGAAGGTTCCCGTTGAGTACAACGGACGTGAGGGGTGCTAATACCTTCCCCTTGCGTAACCGACTCCCGAACCCGGCAATGGTTGCGATGACCAGTCCTTTTCCTCATCGTCAAGGGTTTTATTATCGTTTTCCTTTCAAATAAAAAAACACTTAAGGGTTTATCAACGTTCCCTTTACACAAAAACTTTGGTGGCGACTTCACAAAGGCCCTCCGAGCGTTCGCGGACGTCCTCGGAGGATTGCGCATTTTTTTTAAAAACGAGGTGCGCACACTTAGTCCACACTTCACTTTAACTTCTCAAACTGCGGTCCCAAGTCATTCCTTAGAGTATCCCATGATTCCTTAATCCTTATGTCTTCCGCAGACGAGACATCGTTCAACGACGCGTCCAACTGGGTTGAGGTGCTTCACCTTATTCTTAAATATTTCTGACATTCCTGAAACTCTGCCATAAACAGGCTTAGTCATTTTACGGTTCGATGGCCACCATCTGGCGTTGAATACTTCTTCGCCAATTTCCGTCTTAAAATTTAGACGCCATAAACTTCTCTCTTCAAACACTTCATTCCTTCTTGGATACATTCAGCGCTCGGACATTTGTCCTAACTCTCATATACTAGACTGAGTTGATCAGGCTCAACTAGATGTGACCTTTGGAACAACATCCAGAACCCAATGGTCCCACTACCTTATTGAATTTTTAATGACCCAAGGCACGGTCTGAATCGACCTGCTCTGATACCAATTGTAACACCCATACTAAATTATCTAGAATATTTAGCATGTGTATTAATCTGATATCGGATACATTAAAAATTTTCAATAATAATATTACAAACAATACAACTGAATGAGTACAATTGGCTCGTTTATACAATTATCCAAAAATCATAGAATACACTTTCATATAGATATATAATCTGACAACCTCCTGAGCTTGTCCATGACGAGAAACTGCACTCCATCCAGCGTCTTCCTGAAGAATATCTTCATAAACATCTTGCTAATCTGTAAACCTGCACCAGAAGGATTGGGATGAGACATAATGTCTCAGTGAGCTCCAGCCCAACCTACTGTTGGCAACCACGGGGGAAACCTAGGGTCGCCGTGCCTACTCTTAGCGATCTTGGGGATACCTACGATCGCCATCATTCTCTACATATTTCGCGATCAAGGGGAAACCTAGGATCGCTACATGTCTTTATCTTATCTTATACTTATCATAATCTCGTCTTAAACTTAAACTCATACTTAGTGATCTGGGGACATCCTATGATCACTTTCTTTCTCTGCTGACTACTTGTCATATTCTCATAATAATTTCATAAGTATTAATATACATCATTCTTAATTCATAAGGTTAGTAAGTCAGCGTTGAACAAACAATAATTATCTGAGTTCACTTTACGGAGTGCATCTGGGTGGAGTAACCCCGAAGTACATCTCCCTTATTACCGGTGAAATTCCTATCGTATCAGGCTAACACCAGACTCCTCTTTCTTTGTGTTGCTGCCCTCGCGAGCGGTTACTTCACCGTCCCAGCTGCCATTTAGGGCGGTACTTCACGGGGACCCCCTGTATTCTAACTAGCGAGACTACAGGAGACACATTAACTTTCTTGACTTGGATGTGTAGCTGCCCTCACGAGCGGTAACTTCACCGTTCTGACTGCCATTTAAGGCGCTACTTCACAGGAACCCCCTGTATACTAACTAACGAGCATACAGGAGACACATCTAGTCATTTAATTAACTTGTTCTTATTCTTTATATATATATATATATACACTTATAACTTATAACTTATGCATATCTGATGCATTCTTCAAGTAAATCATTCTTAAATACTTAACCTATGAAAAGGTTCTTAACTTTGAATATTAAATCTTTCCTTGCGCATACGCACACTTAATTGAGTGCATCTTAATCATGCTATCTTAGGTGCATTCTCATTCTTATTAATTCTTATCTTAAGTACTTGTAAGTACGTCTAATACTTTACTATAAGCTTTTGCATATTAATGCATTCCTTAAGGGGATCAATCTCCCAATACTTAACATATGAGTATAGGGTCATAGGCTTATCGTTTTCATAAGCCACTGCTTAATTGTTGGAAACATTCCCATACCCATCTAGTCTTGCCCTCACAATTCTAAACAATTCTAAGTTATTGCACAAATCCTTGTTCATCTATTCATTATGTGTTATATGCCCCTCGGATATGTCCACAATGGTGTTTTCCTTAGGAAATAAGGTTTTCTTTGAAAATGGTTACCAAATGCCTCGCCTGACGCGTATACAGCTCACTGAACGAAGCAGAACAGCCCTGGAAGGTCTGTCTGAACTCGCTGGGCGAGCTGCATCTCGCCATGGCGAGTTGATGCAGGGAAAATGTTGAAAACTCGCTGCAAGCTCGCCCCGAGCTCGCCGGGCGAGTTTGACAGCACAGAAATAGTTCAAAACGTGATTTTCCACCATTTTTGACTTATCTAAGCATACCCAGGCATCATAACAGTATAAAGAATGATTTACAACTATAAATTGATTGATATAAACATGATTGAACAAGGAATTGGCAAGCATAAGGGATTAGGGCACTAATTTATAAACTTTGCTCAATACACAAAAATACTCATCAAAACTCTCAAAGTGGGTTCTAAAACCCCTAGGGAGCTCACCTCAATTCATCTGATCAAAGCTAGCCATGCTTCCTAATCCAAAATCTTAGCCTGATTCCTCTCCTTTCCTTGATTCTTCTCAACCCTAGCTTCCAATCCTTTTTCCCTTTCTTGCTTTCTTGGCCTCTTGGCTCCCAATATTGTGTTTGCATAAGTATTAGGCAAGGAATGATGATCAGATGAAATTTGGGGAATATTGATGGGGAGAAAGGAAGATGGCGTGGGAGATTTAGAGAGAGGAGGGAGAGGAAAAATGTTTCTAGAGAGAAGGAAGAATGAGGGAAAATGAGGGAAATTTTGGGGAAAAAGGCTTTTATAGCCTAAACTCCAAAATTACTAAAATGCCATTCTTTAATAAATATCTCTGATACGTCGTCTCGACACTGATGAATACTTTAGTCTGAAGCGGGATATTACAGCTTTACTGAATCATTACTTGTTACGTGAATGATTTAATGGATTTTCTAAATCTTCACATTCCTATATTATTGATGTTCAAGCTCTTTCTTTCATAATTATGACGGAGGCATTTATGTTCAATTTGTTCCAGAATAAGAAAAAAGGAGACAAGCATTTATGTGTGTATATAACAAGGCCATGATTATTATGTGTGTATTTATGTGCAATTTGTTCTAGCCAAGCATTACTATTTAGAACAAAACCATGAAACAAAGCATATAGAAAGAATGTATATAACATAATGTAAAAAAGCATAAATAATATATAGGAAAAAAAAGCCATGATATAGTAGAACGTATGAAACAAATTCATGATTAACATGTAGGAAAAGAAACCATGATATAGCATAACGAACGAAACAAAGCCATAATTGATATATAGAAAAAAAAGCCATGATAAAACAAAGCTACAACATCGATAAGGATAAAGCAACGATGTAAATCTTGACCAAACAGAAAGAAGAAAAAAATCAACGATGTAAATAATAAAGCCACGATGTCGACAATGAGATAATGAATTACTCACAGTTTACGTTGGAGAAGATCTAAAGCAGCGGTTGACAGCAACAAAGTAGAAGTAGGATTGGAAGAGTGATTTATACGGTAACAAATAGGAGTGATATATAACATAATAATAAAAAAGTTGTTACAAGATTATATAACATAATAATAATAATAATAATAATAATAATAATAATAATAATAATAATAATAATAATAATAATAATAATAATAATAATAATAAAAGTTGTTACAGAGATAATATAGCCCAATAATAGTAATAATAAAAGTTGTTACAAGGATAATATAACCTAATAATAATAAAATTTGTTACAAGGATAATATTGAGATTTTAAATTAATCTAGGGATAATTTTAAAGAGATTCCTTCCCCTCCCCTCCGAAAAACTCCAATTCTGGGGGAAGTAAAAATTGGATTTGCTCCCCTCCTCTCCCCTCCCCTCCCCTTCTAAAAATTGAACCAAACACGTCAAATTTAAAATATTCCCTCCCCTCCCCTCCAAAACTCTCGAACCAAACGGACCCTAAAGAGTTATTTATATACAAGGATATGAAACTAAAATCCCTATTATTACTCCTAGCATAACAAACGAATTTAAAACTACTTCCCTATTATTAATGGATAGTAAAAATTTTGCTAATCTTATTGTTATTGGATAGTAACTGTAACACCCATACTAAATTATCTAGAATATTTAGCATGCGTATTAATCTGATATCGGATACATTAAAATTTTCAATAATAAACATTCATACAATACAACTGAATGAGTACAATTTCTCGTTATACAACTGATCAAGTACCATGATATATTTACTTATACAAAAATCCATTAAGCTCCTGTGTTGATACTTGACGAGCAACTGCACTCCATCCAGCGTCTCCATGAAGAACTTCAACACGAACAACCTGCTAACCTGCACCAGAAGGATTGGGATGAGACATAATGTCTCAGTGAGCTCCAGCCCAACCTACTGTTCGCAACCACGGGGGAAACCTAGGGTCGCCGTGCCTACTCTTAGCGATCTTGGGGATTCCTACGATCGCCGTCTTTCTCTACATAATTCGCGATCAAGGGGAAACCCAGGATCGCTACATGTCTTAATCATATGCTTATCATATTCTAACTTTAAACTTAATCTTATACTTAGTGATCTGGGGAAATCCTATGATCACTTTCTTTCTCTGCTGACTAATCATCATATTCTCATAATAATTTCATAAGTATTTATATACATCATTCTTAATTATAAAGTTAGTAAGTCAGCGTTGAACAAACAATAATTATCTGAGTTCATTTTACGGAGTTCATCCAGGTGGAGTAACCCCAGAATACATCTCCCCTCTACCGGTGAAAATTCATATCATATCAGGCTAACACCGGACTCCTCTTGTCATCGTGCGGTCATCCTTGCGGAATAACACGTCCCACTAGCGTGAACCTCCTGTGTCCCACTAGCGTGAACAACAGAAGACACGACTTAATTAATAATCTTAACTTACGCGTATACCTCCCGTGTCCCACTAGCGTGAACGACGAGAGACGCGAATTATTATTCTTTCCATATAAACTTTTAATTTATGCATGAACCTTTCGTGTCCCACTAGCGTGAACAACGAAAGTCACGACTTAATATTTTAATTAAGCTCTTATGTGTAGCTATCCTCGCGGATGGTAACTACACCGTTCCAACTAGCGGGAGCCCCCGTGCTCTAACTAGCGAGAACACTGGAGACACATAAGGTCTTTAAATAACTTTTGTTCTTATTCTTATATATATACATATAACTTATAACTTATGCATATCTGATGCATTCTCATTCTCATTAAATCTTAACTTAAGTACTTGTAAGTACTTCTATTACTTTCTATAGCTTTGGCATATTAATGCATTCTTAGGGAAGACACCCTCTTAAATCATAACTCATAAGCTTAGGGTCTTAGGCTTATCGTTCTCATAAGCCATTGCTTGGTTATTTCGAAACATTCCATAGCTTAATAACCTCTCTATGCCAACTTATGGATTAAAGTATCCATCTCTCAATATTGTACCTATACTCATCCTATATAGGTCTATACATTCTCTAAGGAATAAATCTTCTAATACTTAATAATGATGCTTAGCCATTACATGTTGTTTAATGAGCCTGAAGCAGTATTTAGACAGCCAGAAGGTGTAAAAGTATAAAAACAATATGTCCCTGTAAACAGTGCCATCGTGACACGATTTAGAAATCGTGTCACGATTTTCTACCCAGAATTGGTGGCAAGTTCTGCCTATGAAATCGTGACACGGTTGCAAAATCGTGACACGATTTTGCGTGCAGGCAGACAGCACAGAAAAGTTCCAAAACGTGGTTTTCCACCATTCTTGGCTTGTCTAAGCATACCCAGGCATCAAAACAGCTTAAGGAATGAATTTCTAATGCATATTGATAGATTACAACATGATTTATCAATGAATTAGCAAGCAAAAGAATTTAGGATACAATTCCTAAACTTTAGCTCAAATTGTAAAATTCCACTAAACTTACTCAAAGCGGGTTCTAAAACCCTGTGGAGCTCACCTTGATTGCTAGCTCTGATCCTTGCCAAGCTTCCAATCACCAACCCTAGCTTGATTCCTCATCATTCCTTCCTTGCTTCTCCTTTCTTGCTCTTCCTAATTTCCTCTTGATCTAAACTCTCCAAAGTTAGTGATTCCTTGCTTGGGAGCTAAGAAATTGGAGTAGAGGTTGAAGACTAATGGAGGGGAGGAGGAGGGCGTCAGGGTGAGAGGAAGAGGAGAGAAAATCTGATTTGTGGGAGTGAAGGGAATGGAAAGAAATGCAAGAAAATATCTTGCTTCTTTTTTTAAATAATCTCCTCATTTCAAATATTTACTAAAATGCCATTGCCACATATTTACAAAATTGCCATGCTTGCATAGTAAGCTTCTAACGCTGATAACCGTTACATCTAAGCGGGATATTACAATCTACCCCCCTTAAAGAAATTTCGTCCTCGAAATTTAGAATCCTCTTATACTACTTTCTCTACTAGTAAAAACTCCAGTTCGTCTTACTTATCATAATTCCTTAGTTTTCCCAATTCGATATAAGTCGATTATATTCGACAATCTCTTCTTTAACGGGAATGCCTGACGTGCATTACACAACTCTTGCGTAGTAGGATATGAGGTCATCCGAACCATCGTATCTCACTCACTGATTACACTCCTTGATCATACACTTCTTGTAATCCTAATCTGGAGTTATCCAGTCCTAACATTTGTACTAAAACTTATAAATCCTTTCATAGTCCATGTAATCTTACTATGACGACATTGGGTCGTTCTTATTATCCTCAATTAATTTCCATTGAATTCAAATAATTATCCTTCATCTCATACGGTGACATCTTACGTATAGTCTTATATCATCATTCCATATAGAATCATCCTTTCACTGAAGGACACCTGGTATTGTATACACACATGCAAAAGCAAGGATCATTCCAGCTTCATTTAATATTCTGAGTACAAGCAGAAGTTTCATCTGTAGCACCTGCTCCTTTCTTCTTGACATCATGATGTGCTACTTATCTCTATCATTACTTCCACTATAAGATTCTCAAGAGCTCACGGAATCCTTACTGATTACTCGTACTCCGTTACAGCTAGTCTGCGACGTCAGCGCGTAACTTAGTAACTTAGGCATTCATTTTTCATACTGGGGGTTTGCTAATCTCTCCTCATACTTATCGTTTCTTATCTCGAGTTCTAGCCGTAGCGTAAATATTTCTACACCGATAATCCAAAACTCATAGGAGTTTAGCCCAAGTGATGAGTGGTATACACCGTCTCACATATCATCATATAGTACAATTCATAGCACTTAGTTCGCATACAAGATCGAGTACATGTACACTACTAACGGGTTAGTACATCACATCATCATTGTCCAACTAGCGGGAAATCATTCTTGATCTTAACATATTTGAGACACTACCACATCAATTGGAAATCGTTTCTTTTGCTCTTAACTCCCTTTGTAACATCCGGGATTTGCCTTTCAACTGGCTTGCCAGGTTTTCCCCGCCAATGTTACTCATGTTTATTTCTTGAGTTTACAACAACCCGTAACATAAATTATGATTACACTCTATTGACATCACAAGCTTATTTCCCATTCTGGACGTCGAGTTCAAAATCCTTGAATATTCTTAACTAAAATGCGTTCGGTACCAACAAACCTGTTCTGATTAGTACCTTATCTCTTTAAACTTTACTGACTGCGTATTACGATTACCGATACATGTCATATGACTAAAATATGTTACTTGATACACAACTGTCTGAGTAGCATGAGTACTGACTGACGAGTACGTAATGCTAACGAAATTTGACATATGAGTATCACACGAATTGAACTTATAATCCACTATATTTGTCGTCCCAGATCGACGCTTCAAATCAGAAGATACCGTCTTACAAGTGCGACCTTTACTGTTGTCGGTCCATGCTCAATTCTCTTTGGACTAACTTACTATTCAAGTATACTTGGTGTTGTTGAGCTAAAATAGCTAAACTACCATTTTAGCGATAACTTCCATTGATTCAGACTTAGTGCTAGAATCACATCCTTCTTATTCCTTACCATATATTCCATTTCTCATGGGTTCGAGGTTTGAAGTATCCCTCAACTTAACTTTCAAAAATTCCTATTAGAACTTGTGATATGTTCAAATCGTCTATACTTACTGCTATTCCATATAATAAGAATTAAGCATTTAACATTCCTCATTCTCTAAGCCTCAGCTTAGCATTGTTCATTAAATCATTCTTGGATTACCACTCCGCTGCGCCACTCTGATTCTTAATAGCTCGAATTAGATTTGGAGCAATACACCACAATTGTCATATAAAATTTCATCGACCAATCCTCTTACTTTGGCACTTTGTAATTACCGTAACAAAACCATCTGACGTTATCATTTCTCTTGTGGCTTAAACCATCTGCTTAACTTACGGATTGGTCATCACCTGACCTTATGTTTCCTTTCTTACATGGACCATATACTTACTTTCACGATAATACGTCAAAACCTGTAAACGGTTCTCAGCAACTGTTACGAGCCCATCATGCTCCTGTCAAACGGCTTATACTCTGGTTCTAACTTAACTCTCCATATTCTGAATTTCTGTAATCATCTCTTGGTCAACACATCATATAATCATTAAACATTGTGGAAACCCGATTGAAAACATGCTTAAGGCAACTTAAATTCACACACAATCACTTGTGGCATCTTCTAAAAACAACTTATGGTTTCTGGTGGTTCACATCTTTCATACACTGAATCCACTGGGGTTTGAGTCTCGTTACTAGCCGTTCTATCTTTATCCGTAAGGATTTCATATCCCTAATCTTTCCGAGACAACTTCGGTCTCCATAACTCTATCATGTCCCTTAAGTTATCCCTTCGAGTTTCTACGGAACAATCCGTCTTGAAAAAGATTCAAACTCTTATTGGTTCTCTTACACGCCCTAACATAGGTTACGTCTCTTCGAGCACCCGATTAATCGATCTTAATCTTCTACACTTATCATTATTGATGCGATATTTCTGCAAGTGCACAGACCTATCGTGTAGTTATAAAAGATATCGATCCCACAGGGACTATTTTTTTTTCAATCTTTCGCTTATGTTTTTAATACAATGTAAGGTTAAGGCTAATAATTAATAGTAAAGGGAATTAAAATATGACTAGAGTAAAATTTGATAATATGATTAATCTAAACTGGAATGTCTATTTCAGTTGCTTCATCGGATTCGGCAATCACACTGTTTTTAGGAAAAATGTTACTTTCTAACAAATTGACATTGATTTAAAAATACGCCTCTCACACTCTCGCGCTATTGAGTTTTATTATATAGAAATAAATAAATGTTTAACTGTCACTGTTTCATTTATTTATGAAAATACTGTTTGAAAATCAATACAATTTAATTAGAAAAGAATCTAGTTTTCGCAAACAATATTAGTTTAAAAATATAGAACTCACGCCGTCGCGCTATTGAACTGATACTATATTATATAAATGAATGCTTCACTCTCGTTCTCACATTTATTTATAAAATACTTTTTGAAAATTAATATAGTTTAATTAACTTTAAAAAGCTGTCGCGGTGTTTAAAGTTAATGTTCAGTTTTAACTATCTAGTACAAATCTCACACTGTCGCGCTGTTGATTCATACCTTAGTTAATTTTCACTGTCGTGCAAAATTATTTAATTAAATTTAAAAACTGAGACCGAAAACTAGTTTAATATTAATATTAACAATTTAATTACTGAACCCAAATCAGCTTCCTAATTTACATTCCAGTTATATAAAATTAGCCTGACATAGTTATAAATATAAACATACTATTTAGATTATTAACGGTTAAGTAAAGCATGAATATAAGAATTCTGGAAACAGAATTAAAGTAATCAATAATTAAATATCAGAACAATAATAGGGCAGTAATTAAATAAGTGAAACGATGTAAACTTAAAATAAACAAGTTGCAGTAACATGTAATAAATAAACAGAATCTGAAATTAAATTTAAAACATAGAATCTGAATTAAAACTGAATTGAAACTTACAAAATACTAGTTCAACTAGTACTGGTACAGGAACAGAACTGAGAAAATGAAAGCTGCAAACCACTCCTTAAATGCTCCGTGAACTAAAACTCTTAGCTAAAAATATTAACTAAATTTTTGCTCTTAAAAATCTAAATTCGCGTCCCCCCGGTACACTGACTACTGGTGACTATTTATAAGCTTGAGAAGAAAAATATCTGTCTTCAAATTCGCCGTTCCGTTGAGCTATTCTCGGAACGCATAGATAGGGACTTGCACCGGAAGAAGAGGAACACGTAGCAACTTGCACCGGAAGAAGAGGAACACGTAGTGCTTATCACTATTGCATGGCTGGCGCCATGTGTTGAGTTTGTGTGGCTGGCGCCACCTATTTTGGTTGTGTGGCCAGCGCCACATATTTTGGTTGTGTGGCCAGGGCCACGTTGTTCTATTGTGTGGCCAGAGCCACATTGTTGTATTGTGTGGCCAGAGCCTCACTTTTTATGCATGTGCCTGGCGCCATGTATTGAAGTTGTGTGGCTGGCACTGTTCTCAATGTGTTTTTATCCACTTTGCATTTATTTTGTGGCCTTTTTTTTTTTATTAATATAAGTTCCTGAAAATACCTGTAATACACAATAAAAAATAATAATAATAATACTAAAATGCAAAGAAAATAATAAAATACTTAAAAATAAATACTATATTTTTCAGTATTATCAAATTCCCCTAAACTTGAACCATTGCTTGTCCTCAAGCAAAAAGATATATCATTAAGTGATAGAGAAAACAAATCATAAGACATCCCTTGGGTCACTTATTTAATCTTGACCAAGTAAAACAAGTCAGTCCAATTACCATACTAAAAATATCATGGAAACACAAATCAAATATGATCATGAATTCCTCCCTTATATAGACAGTTCCGAACTATTTTACCATACCCGAACTTAACTTTCATTTCTTCTTTCGTCATCCCCTTTTTTACCCTTGGTAATCACATTAAGCCCGTTATCTATTTCACACACATGGTAGTGAGTTTGTTAGTGATTATGACCCGATTCTTTTTCATATTATTTATTGCCTTTTTAGCACAGGATAGTTTTATATCTTAGAGGTATTTCGCAGTTGGGTTAAATGACCGGGTGAGGGTCACCTGACTTAGAATGCGTATTCCCTTTTCAGATTTATACTACCTTTATTATATATATATATATTGTTTCGAAGTCATTCACTTATATTCATCAACTATACTACTTAGATAGTGATCGTAGATGGTGCCGACTACCTATGGGTTTACTCAAGGATTAGTAAAGTGTCAAGAAATTTAAGCTCGGGATTTCTGGCAAATGTCCCAAATTGATCTACATAATTAAGAAATTTAAGGTGTTAAAATGATATAGCCAGTATGAAAATATACTAACAAGGAAATTCAGACTAACAAGGAAATTCAGTCTTAATTAAGTCAGTGACTTTGGAACATTAAAAGTTTTGTTTCTCAAAAAAAATTTGTTATGGCTCAAGATTTTGGAGAAATTAAAAATAACTGAAAAATTTATTTGCAAATATAAACTGAAATAAAATTAAGCTAAATAAAAGCAATAAAGTCCTCCCCTAAACTTAAACCCAACATTGTCCTCAATGTTGCGACTTAAAAGAAGGAAAAGGAACGCAAAACCTGAATTAATTATTATCACCGGGAGGCTGCTGGTGTCTTTGAAAATTATCAAACTGCAGTCTCAATTCACTCATGCCATAGATGACACGGTCGAGCTGCTGATCACGTCGTGCATTTTCAGTCTCCCATTGGTTGAAATAGCCCTGCATCTGTTGTTGATTTTGGAGAAGTTGAGTTTGCTGGGCTTGCAATGAATGCATTTGTTCCATCATTTCCTGTTGTCTTCGATCGCGTTCTTTATTTAGAGCATGCTGGGCGCGCATCTCATCGAGTACATCATCGATGGTACTTTGTCGCGAGGAGGAAGAACTTCCTGCAAAAAGATTAGAAAAATCTGTGGCATGTGCAGGTGGAACAAAAGTGCCGCCCCCACCAGCGGCTACATTTTCAGAAATGTGCGTGGGGGCTTCATCATCGGGTGGAAAATACAAAAAATTATTGAAGCTACGAACATCAGTTCTATGTGATAAAATATAAAGAATAATATATAGAAAACAAAAAACAAAAACAAAAATGAGGAAATCATGGGTTACCTCCCATGCAGTGCTTCATTTAACGTCGGAAGCTCGACATAATAAATATTCTAGTTCGTAGGAGGGAGATCATCTAGTTTAAGACTAGAATAATAATTATCATTGTTTGGGAAATAGTAATGTTTTAGACGCTGCCCATTAACAATAAATGTTTGATGTGATTTACTTTTTATTTCTACAGCGCCGCTTTGGAAAACTCTAGTGACTTCAAAAGGTCCCGACCATCGCGATCGGAGTTTTCCAGGAAATAACCTTAACCTAGAGTTAAAAAGCAGTACGAGTTCTCCCACTCTGAATTCTCTCCTAAGTATGTGCCTATCATGCCATTTTTTAGTTCGTTCTTTGTATATCTTAGCATTTTCGTAGGCGTCTAACCTTAGTTCTTCTAATTCATGTAGTTCCAATATTCTTTTATTACCAGAAGCTTGATAATCCATTTTAAGGGCTCTAACTGCCCAATAAGCTTTATGTTCTAATTCTACCGGCAAGTGGCATGACTTTCCGTATACGAGTTTGAATGGGGTAGTTCCTATGGGCGTCTTGTAGGCTGTTCTATAAGCCCAGAGAGCGTCATCAAGCTTGGCGGCCCAATCTTTTCTAGAGATGGAAACAGTTTTTTCTAGGATTGATTTGATTTCTCTATTAGAGACTTCAACTTGGCCGCTTGTTTGTGGGTGGTAAGGTGTTGCAATTCGGTGTTTCACTCCATATTTATTTAATAACTTCTCAAATTGTTTTGATATGAAGTGAGACCCACCATCACTTATGACTAACCTGGGGACTCCAAACCTAGGGAAGATGGTTTTCTTGAATAATTTAATTACTACTCGTGTATCATTTGTAGGAGAGGCTATAGCCTCTATCCATTTTGACACATAATCTACTGCTACGAGTATAAATTTATTACCCATGGAGGATGGAAAGGGTCCCATAAAATCTACTCCCCAAACGTCGAAGATTTCGACTTCTAAAATGTTGTTAAGTGGCATTTCATTTCGTTTGGAAATATTCCCGGTTCGCTGGCATTGGTCACACTTTGCAATAAAAGCATGAGCATCTTTAAAAATGTTGGGCCAGTAGAGTCCCGCTTGGAGGATTTTATAGGCAGTCTTGGACGTGCTTGCATGTCCGCCATAAGGTGAAGCGTGGCAGTGCTTAAGAACACTCTCAATTTCTTCTTCTAGGATGCATCGACGGAAAATGCCATCAGCGCCTCTTTTAAATAAAAGAGGCTCATCCCAATAATATTGTTTAACGTCATGAAAGAACTTCTTCTTCTTTTGATAGGTTAGATCAGGTGGTAATACTCCAGCGGCTAAGTAATTGGCGAAATCAGCGTACCACGGAACTGTGGTTTGTGCTAGCGCGGTTTCGGTGTATTCATAGCTGACTTCATCTTCGTTAGGAGAAAGGTCGAATTGGGCAATTAATCTATCACAGGGAAAATCATCGTTAATTGGGATTCCCTCTTCCTTGATATCATCAAGTCTAGATAGATGATCTGCCACTGTATTTTCTATTCCCTTCTTATCTTTAATTTCAAGATCGAACTCTTGTAGTAGCAGTATCCATCTCAGAAGTCTTGGTTTTGCATCCTTTTTACTTAGGAGATGTCAGATTGCTGCGTGATCGGTGTAAATAATGATTTTGGCTCCTACCAAATAGGAGCGGAATTTGTCGATTGCAAAAACTACAGCTAAGAGTTCTTTTTCTGTTGTGGCATAATTTAGTTGTGCCGCGTCTAAGGTTCTACTCGCATAGTAAATAGCATGTAGCTTTTTGTCTTTTCTTTGACCCAGAACGGCTCCTACAGCGTAATCGCTGGCGTCACACATAATTTCAAAGGGTTCATTCCAATCAGGAGGTTGCATTATAGGTGCGGAAATCAAGGCTTGCTTAAGGAGCTGGAATGCTTCCATACATTTATCATCAAAGATGAATTCAGCGTCCTTCATTAAAAGACCGGTTAGAGGCTTAGTTATTTTAGAGAAATCTTTTATGAATCGCCGATAAAAACCAGCGTGTCCTAGAAAACTTCGTATTTCTCTAATTGTTTTTGGAGGTTGAAGGTTTTCAATTACCTCTATTTTAGCTTTGTCAACCTCTATTCCTCTATTGGATACTATGTGCCCTAATACTAGTCCTTCTTGAACCATGAAATGGCATTTTTCCCAATTAAGTACTAGGTTCACTTTCACGCACCTTTGTAAAACCAATTCTAAATTAGCTAGACAACTTTCGAAACTTTCCCCGTATACAGAAAAATCGTCCATGAAGACTTCCATGATGTTGTTTATAAAATCAGCGAATATAGCCATCATACATCGTTGGAAAGTTGCAGGGGCGTTACATAATCCAAATGGCATTCGCCTATAGGCAAAGGTACCAACAGGACAGGTGAAAGTAGTCTTTTCTTGGTCATCGGGGTGAATTGGGATTTGGAAAAATCCGGAGTATCCGTCTAGGTAACAGAAATAGGAGTGCTTAGCTAGACGCTCGAGCATTTGATCGATAAAAGGTAAAGGAAAATGATCTTTGCGAGTGGCTTTGTTTAATTTTCTATAATCAATGCACATCCGCCATCCTGATTCGACTCGTTTTGGAACAGCTTCTCCCTTCTCATTTTTCACTACTGTAAGTCCTCCTTTCTTAGGTACTACATGAACAGGGCTGACCCACTTACTATCAGATATTTGGTAAATGATGCCTGCATCCAGGAGTTTTAACACTTCCTTTCTCACCACTTCACTTAAAATAGGATTTATTCTCCTTTGGTGTTCTCTCGAGGTTTTTGCATCTTCTTCTAGTAAGATTCGATGCATACACACAGAGGGACTTATACCTTTCAAGTCGGAGATGTTATACCCTAAGGCTGCAGGATATTTTCTTAAGACATCTAGTAATTTTTCTGTCTCTATGGGATTTAGGTCAGCGTTCACTATAACTGGACGATTTTGATCATCATCTAAGTATTCATATCTAAGATTTTTGGGTAGCGGTTTGAGCTCTAGTGGAGATTGTTTAGGTGCGGGCATAGGATTAAGTGTGAGCAGAGGATATTCTCCTACGTTGTCGTCTACGCAAGGCTGGAGTGAGGCTTGGTCTTCGTTTATAGCAGGTTTTGGAATGTCTATTTCTTGAGGTAATTCTTTCTCTAATTCTTTAACACACTCGTCTATTATATCTATAGCATAGCATGTGTCTTCAACTGCGGGTGTTTTCATGAATTTAGAAAGAATAAACTCAATTTTCTCTTCTCCCACTTCAAGAGTGAGTTTTCCTCGCTTTACGTCTATTATTGCCCCTGCAGTGGCTAGAAAAGGTCTTCCTAAAAGAATAGGAATACAGGCGTCTTCCGTGATGTCCATTACTGCAAAATCTGTAGGGATATATAGCTGGCCGATTCTTACTGGAACATTTTCTAAGATACCTACAGGGTATTTGACTGATCGATCAGCTAGCTGCAGGGACATCCTAGTAGGTTTTAGATCACTTAAGTTTAACTTTTTGCTAATTGAGAGGGGCATAAGACTAACGCTGGCTCCTAAATCACAGAGTGCCTTGTCTATTACGAAGTTGCCTATTACGCAAGGAATCGAAAAACTCCCTGGGTCTTTTAGCTTAGGTGGCATCTTGTTTTGGAATATGGCACTGCACTCTTCAGTAAGTGCTACTGTACTATCTTCATCTAGTTTCCTCTTGTTTGACAGAATTTCTTTGAGAAACTTAGAATAGGTTGGCATTTGAGCTATGGCTTCTGAGAAAGGTATTGTTATGTTAAGTTGTTTCAGAATTTCCACAAATTTTTTAAACTGACCATCCGTTTTCGGCTTTGCTAATCTTTGCGGAAAAGGGATAGGTGTTTTGTAAACAGGAGGTGGATCTTTTTCTTTCGTTTCCTCCTTATCCTCTGATTTGGCGTTTTCGGATTCTCTTACAGGGTCTTTTGAGGGTTCACTTTTTTCGTTCATCTCACTGGTTTTCTCGGTGCTTTCTCGGTTTTTGACTATACGAGCAACTGGATCTTGTAATTCTTTCCCACTTCTAGTAGTTACAGCATGTAAGGCATTCGCATGCCCTTTAGGATTTGGTTCGGGTTGTCCTGGGAAAGTGCCGGCTGGAGCGGCAAGAGCTGCTTGATGTTGTGCCACCTGAGATATTTGGGTTTCTAACATTTTGTTATGAGTGGCAATGGCATCTACTTTGGTTGCTAATTGTTTCACCAATTCATTTGTATGATTGTTTTGGTTTAAGAATTTATCCATCATGAGTTCAAAGTTAGACTTTCTTGGTGGATAAGGTGCAGCTTGTTGACCCATTGGCTTTTGAAAACCTGGAGGTGATTGACCAGGAGGGTAAAGTGCATTATTGCTTTTGTAAGAGAGATTAGGATTGTTCTTCCAACCAGGGTTAAAGTTATTAGAGTAAGGGTTCCCTTGGGCATAGTTTACTTGGTCGAGTCCGGCTAGTAATTGACAGTCAGATGGTGTGTGCCCAGGGATTCCACATAGTTCACAGTTTGGTTGCATTGCAGCTACAGTAGCCGTGGAATTTAAGGTTAGGTTCTCTATCTTATGAGAAAGGGCATCTACTTTAGCATTGACATGGTCTATGCCGCTTACTTCGTGCATTCCGCCCTTAGTCTGGGATTTTTCTAAGGCAGCGCGTTCGCTTCCCCATTGATAATGGTTTTGGGCCATGTTTTCTATAAGCTGAGAGGCCTCTTGGTAGGGTTTATCCATCAGTGCTCCACCAGCGGCTGCGTCTATGGCAAGTCTTGTGTTATATAGCAGCCCATTATAGAAGGTATGGATTATAAGCCATTGTTCTAAACCATGATGTGGACAGAGTCTCATCATATCCTTGAATCGTTCCCATGCTTCGAAGAGTGATTCTCCGTCTTTTTGCCTAAATCCGTTGATTTGGGCTCTTAACATAGCTGTCTTACTTGGCGGGAAATATCGGGCCAAGAATTGTTTCTTCAATTCGTTCCATGTAGTGATGGAGTTCGAAGGTAGAGCTTGGAGCCAAGCTCTAGCTCTGTCTCTTAAAGAGAATGGGAAAAGACGGAGTCGTATTGCTTCGGGTTCGACACCATTGGCTTTTATCGTGTCTGCGTACTGCATAAACACTGACAAGTGGAGGTTCGGATCCTCTGTAGGGGAACCAGAGAATTGGTTTTGTTGCACAATTTGCAACAGCGCAGGTTTCAATTCGAAGTTCCTTGCTTCGATGGCCGGGGGTGCTATACTTGAATGAGGTTCCTCTTCAGACGGGACTGCATAGTCCTTTAGAGGACGAGTGTTGTTGGCCATAGGTGGGATTTCAAATTGCCTTTGAAATTCGCGGATTCGGCGTTGTAAACGGATAAAACGCTCTATTTCAGGGATATGTTGTTCTATTGGTTCTTCGGAGGTACGAGTATTGGGCATACAACCTAAGTAAAAGGGTCGCCTTAATCGTCACAAATTAAAAACTAAATAGCGAATAATTTACTAAACAGTCCCCGGCAACGGCGCCAAAAACTTGATGCGATATTTCTGCAAGTGCACAGACCTATCGTGTAGTTATAAAAGATATCGATCCCACAGGGACTATTTTTTTTTCAATCTTTCGCTTATGTTTTTAATACAATGTAAGGTTAAGGCTAATAATTAATAGTAAAGGGAATTAAAATATGACTAGAGTAAAATTTGATAATATGATTAATCTAAACTGGAATGTCTATTTCAGTTGCTTCATCGGATTCGGCAATCACACTGTTTTTAGGAAAAACGTTACTTTCTAACAAATTGACATTGATTTAAAAATACGCCTCTCACACTCTCGCGCTATTGAGTTTTATTATATAGAAATAAATAAATGTTTAACTGTCACTGTTTCATTTATTTATGAAAATACTGTTTGAAAATCAATACAATTTAATTAGAAAAGAATCTAGTTTTCGCAAACAATATTAGTTTAAAAATATAGAACTCACGCCGTCGCGCTATTGAACTGATACTATATTATATAAATGAATGCTTCACTCTCGTTCTCACATTTATTTATAAAATACTTTTTGAAAATTAATATAGTTTAATTAACTTTAAAAAGCTGTCGCGGTGTTTAAAGTTAATGTTCAGTTTTAACTATCTAGTACAAATCTCACACTGTCGCGCTGTTGATTCATACCTTAGTTAATTTTCACTGTCGTGCAAAATTATTTAATTAAATTTAAAAACTGAGACCGAAAACTAGTTTAATATTAATATTAACAATTTAATTACTGAACCCAAATCAGCTTCCTAATTTACATTCCAGTTATATAAAATTAGCCTGACATAGTTATAAATATAAACATACTATTTAGATTATTAACGGTTAAGTAAAGCATGAATATAAGAATTCTGGAAACAGAATTAAAGTAATCAATAATTAAATATCAGAACAATAATAGGGCAGTAATTAAATAAGTGAAACGATGTAAACTTAAAATAAACAAGTTGCAGTAACATGTAATAAATAAACAGAATCTGAAATTAAATTTAAAACATAGAATCTGAATTAAAACTGAATTGAAACTTACAAAATACTAGTTCAACTAGTACTGGTACAGGAACGGAACTGAGAAAATGAAAGCTGCAAACCACTCCTTAAATGCTCCGTGAACTAAAACTCTTAGCTAAAAATATTAACTAAATTTTTGCTCTTAAAAATCTAAATTCGCGTCCCCCGGTACACTGACTACTGGTGACTATTTATAAGCTTGAGAAGAAAAATATCTGTCTTCAAATTCGCCGTTCCGTTGAGCTATTCTCGGAACGCATAGATAGGGACTTGCACCGGAAGAAGAGGAACACGTAGCAACTTGCACCGGAAGAAGAGGAACACGTAGTGCTTATCACTATTGCATGGCTGGCGCCATGTGTTGAGTTTGTGTGGCTGGCGCCACCTATTTTGGTTGTGTGGCCAGCGCCACATATTTTGGTTGTGTGGCCAGGGCCACGTTGTTCTATTGTGTGGCCAGAGCCACATTGTTGTATTGTGTGGCCAGAGCCTCACTTTTTATGCATGTGCCTGGCGCCATGTATTGAAGTTGTGTGGCTGGCACTGTTCTCAATGTGTTTTTATCCACTTTGCATTTATTTTGTGGCCTTTTTTTTTTTTATTAATATAAGTTCCTGAAAATACCTGTAATACACAATAAAAAATAATAATAATAATACTAAAATGCAAAGAAAATAATAAAATACTTAAAAATAAATACTATATTTTTCAGTATTATCAATTATCTATTGGATTCCTCCAGTAACTTATTCTTGTATTCTCAATTCAAATTTTGATCTTATTAGCCGAATGAGTCTCCCTATAGTTTAAACAACCCGAAATCTATACCTTATTACCGCCCTCGGAACTTATCGACACGAGGTGGTCTCTTTCAGCTTCTAGAATATTTGTGAGAGGAAACTCTTCGGTTGAGAACATATAACTCATTAACATTAACCTCAATCCTAACCTTTCATATTCAAGACGATCCTCTGCATATTAAAATTTCAACATAATTCCTCGGCTGAAAATCCGATCATCCTTCAATACTGATCTACTATAATCTTGTGTTGGCGTAAACTTGGCCTCTTTATCTAATTAAAATAGTTCAACTTTGTTCGTCCATCAGTTCACTAAATTCCAACGACTTATTATTTATTATCCAACCTTCATCAAGTAAAATTCCAATCTAGCTTAGCTTGTTTCCAACCTTCTTACTAATAAAACACATCTGAATATCTGATTCACATGTCAACATGCAACGGGTCTTATTATTAGCACTTATTCATCCATCATAGTTCTTAGGTTGCATACCATCTTCTCTTCTTGATTCCCAAATCTAGCATTTATGGTCCGGGAGGTGCGGCTGATCTGATGGGGTTAACTTACTTGCGATTCACACTCAATGACCACACTTGAGTGGTTAATTTCATTTGTCTAGAAATTAATTCTCTTAACTCTGCGCTCAGGATCGTTACTTAGTTCACACTTCACTTTAACTTCTCAAACTGCGGTTCCAAGTCATTCCTTATAGTATCCCATAATTCCATATTCTTTATTTCTTCCGCAGACGAGGCATCGTTCAACAGTGCGTCCAACTTGGTTGAGATGCTTCACTTTACTTCTTAAATATCTCTTATGTTTCTGAAATTTAGTCACTAACAGGCTTCGCTATCTCTGGGTTGATGGCCACCATTTAGCACGAATACTTCTTCTCCAATTCCGTCTTAAAATTCTGACACCTTAATCTTCGCCCTTCATAAACTTCATTCCTCCTTGGTCACATTCAGCTCTCGGACATTTATCCTAACTGTCATATACTAGATTGAGTTGATCAGGCTCAACTAGATGTGACATTTAGAACAATATCCGGAACCCAATGGTCCCACTACTTTATTGAATTTTTAATGACCCATGGCACGGTCTGAATCGACCTGCTCTGATACCAATTGTAACACCCATACTAAATTATCTAGAATATTTAGCATGCGTATTAATCTGATATCGGATACATTAAAATTTTCAATAATAAACATTCATACAATACAACTGAATGAGTACAATTTCTCGTTATACAACTGATCAAGTACCATGATATATTTACTTATACAAAAATCCATTAAGCACCTGCGTTGATACTTGACGAGCAACTGCACTCCATCCAGCGTCTCCATGAAGAACTTCAACACGAACAACCTGCTAACCTGCACCAGAAGGATTGGGATGAGACATAATGTCTCAGTGAGCTCCAGCCCAACCTACTCTTAGCGATCTTGGGGATTCCTACGATCGCCGTCTTTCTCTACATAATTCGCGATCAAGGGGAAACCTAGGATCGCTACATGTCTTAATCATATTCTTAACATATTCTAACTTTAAACTTAATCTTATACTTAGTGATCTGGGGACATCTTATGATCACTTTCTTTCTCTGCTGACTAATCATCATATTCTCATAATAATTTCATAAGTATTTATATACATCATTCTTAATTATAAAGTTAGTAAGTCAGCGTTGAACAAACAATAATTATCTGAGTTCATTTTACAGAGTGCATCCAGGTGGAGTAACCCCAGAATACATCTCCCCTCTACCGGTGAAAATTCCTATCATATCAGGCTAACACCGGACTCCTCTTGTCGTCGTGCGGTCATCCTTGCGGAATAACACGTCCCACTAGCGTGAACCTCCTGTGTCCCACTAGCGTGAACAACAGAAGACACGACTTAATTAATAATCTTACTTACGCGTATACATCCTGTGTCCCACTAGCGTGAACGACGAGAGACGCGAATTATTATTCTTTCCATATAAAGTTTTAACTTATGCATGAACCTTTCGTGTCCCACTAGCGTGAACAACGAAAGTCACGACTTAATATTTTAATTAAGCTCTTATGTGTGGCTATCCTCGCAGATGGTAACTACACCGTTCCAACTAGCGGGAGCCCCCGTGCTCTAACTAGCGAGAACACTGGAGACACATAAGGTCTTTAAATAACTTTTGTTCTTATTCTTATATATATATACATATAACTTATAACTTATGCATATCTGATGCATTCTCATTCTCATTAAATGTTAGCTTAAGTACTTGTAAGTACTTCTATTACTTTCTATAGCTTTGGCATATAAATGCATTCTTAGGGAAGACACCCTCTTAAATCATAACTCATAAGCTTAGGGTCTTAGGCTTATCGTTCTCATAAGCCATTGCTTGGTTATTTGGAAACATTCCATAGCTTAATAACCTCTCTATGCCAACTTATGGATTAAAGTATCCATCTCTCAATATTGTACCTATACTCATCCTATATAGGTCTATACATTCTCTAAGGAATAAATCTTCTAATACTTAATAATGATGCTTAGCCATTACATGTTGTTTAATGAGCCTGAAGCAGTATTTAGACAGCCAGAAGGTGTAAAAGTATAAAAACAATATGTCCCTGTAAACAGTGCCATCGTGACACGATTTAGAAATCGTGTCACGATTTTCTACCCAGAATTGGTGGCAAGTTCTGCCTATGAAATCGTGACACTGTTGCAAAATCGTGACACGGTTGCAAAATCGTGACACGATTTTGCGTGCAGGCAGACAGCACAGAAAAGTTCCAAAACGTGGTTTTCCACCATTCTTGGCTTGTCTAAGCATACCCAGGCATCAAAACAGCTTAAGGAATGAATTTCTAATGCATATTGATAGATTACAACATGATTTATCAATGAATTAGCAAGCAAAAGAATTTAGGATACAATTCCTAAACTTTAGCTCAAATTGTAAAATTCCACTAAACTTACTCAAAGCGGGTTCTAAAACCCTGTGGAGCTCACCTTGATTGCTAGCTCTGATCCTTGCCAAGCTTCCAATCACCAACCCTAGCTTGATTCCTCATCATTCCTTCCTTGCTTCTCCTTTCTTGCTCTTCCTAATTTCCTCTTGTTCTAAACTCTCCAAAGTTAGTGATTGCTTGCTTGGGAGCTAAGAAATTGGAGTAGAGGTTGAAGACTAATGGAGGGGAGGAGGAGGGCGTGAGGGTGAGAGGAAGAGGAGAGAAAATCTGATTTGTGGGAGTGAAGGGAATGGAAAGAAATGCAAGAAAATATCTTGCTTCTTTTTTTAAATAATCTCCTCATTTCAAATATTTACTAAAATGCCATTGCCACATATTTACAAAATTGTCATGCTTGCATAGTCAGCTTCTAACGCTGATAACCGTTACATCTAAGCAGGATATTACAGTAACGTAATCCCTTTTCTTTAGTATCGTTTGTTATCCGTTATCCCAATTTACTTCCTCTTGATTAATGCTATCAATATGTTCTTGACTTATGTGATGACCATTTCAGCTACACACTCAAAGACATTTATCAAATTAAAAATTAAAAATTTCTCCCTTAAATATTTTTTATTATCATCAATTAAGGGCTAAAATTCCAATTTTTTTTTTAATAAGTAGAGTATGCAAAGACATACTTCAACAATTTATTGAAAGCAACAAAGTTGGGAGACCAAACCACAACAAAGGAAAAAAGAAACAATATAAATAACTTATAATGTGTTAAGTTCTCTGATAACCTAGTTAATAATGAGTGGTAGTTAAGGAAACTTCCTTATAAAACTTGTTGAATCCATGATCAAAATTTTCTTATTTGGCGGGAAAAAAATTATAATGCAATATGTGCCTTTGCACTTTTGGTATTTGTTTAAGCAAAGAATTCCCTTTATTTTCTTGTGTTGGATAGCACACAATTTTTCTCATCTCTAGTTCCGCCTTTTTAACTCATTAAGAGGTGTATGATATGAATAAATTTTGACCTTATAATTTTGTCCAAAAAATTAATTATTCTATGGTAATTTCAATTTATAAATAAATGTGTTGCCACCTCTTCAACACATTATAATTTCTACAACAATTTTTTGGTTTATGTAATATTTTAAATTTTTTCGATTTTTGAAATTGTCCCTTGTCCATTATGAAAGGATGAAAGAGAAATGAAAAAGTATTATAAAATTATTATAAAGAATATACAAGATTGTTTTCAGAGACATTTAAATAAAGTTCCAAATTCATGATTTGTTTCTTACAACTCTAAAAGGGCTAAGATCTATTAAGAACTCATCGAACTATGACTCAAATTTCTAAGTTTGTTTATGTAACACCCATATTAAGATTTCCTAGGATCTTATACGAGTATTAAAATTTCGTATTGGATACATTAATTTACAATATAAAAAGTTCGTTCAGAATATTACATCACATAGTAATATTACAACCCCAAGGTTTATACAACACCTCTTCGTTACATGTACATCAAAAGTACAACAACATATATACAGTCAAACTACAAAACATATAACATCAGCACGATCAGTCCAAAGCTTTCTCCTTACCCTTGTTCTGTGCTGCCTGCGATCCTGCCTGTGAACCTGCACCAGAAGGAATGGGATGAGACATAATGTCTTAGTGAGCTCTACCCAACCTACTGTTGGCAACCACAGGGAACCTAGGGTTGCCATGCCTACCTCGGCAATTTAGGGGAATACTAGAATCGCCAAGTCTTTAATTCTATCCCCCAAGGGTTATAACCCGCCTATAACTATAACTGTAATCTACCCGTATCTGTAAAACTTCCTGTAACTATAGCTTTAACTATAACTGTGAAACATAATACATATAAGGTGTTTTATGTTAGCTGTTAGCGTTGAACAAACAATTAATCTGAGTTCGTTTTACGGAGTGCATCCGGGTGGAGTAACCCCGAAGTACAACATCCCTATGACCCGATGAAATTCCTGACAATCAGGCTAACACCGGACTCCCTATGAAACGTGTGGACAACCCTCTCGGAGAAGTACCATCCGGCGAATCCCGGAGTCTGCTGAACACGCCCTATGACTGTGAAACGTGCGAACACGCCATTATCTTTGATATAATTCTTTAACTTTAACATATAAACATGTAATCTGTTACTTTAATCATATAACAATCCTATAACGTATAACCTATAACCTATGATTCTTGGCTTATCGTTCTCATAAGCCACCTATAACCGTTGGAGAACCAACACTATAAACTTATCTGTAACTATGATTGCCAAAGCATTCCTATTGCCCTTGTATTCTGAAATGAATACGCCTATAACCTTGTCCACCTATTATAGGTTCTTGCCTTATTAAGTCATATGCCTCCCTTAATAATCTACTCATTCTCTAAGGAATAGATCCTCTAATACTTAGTAGTGATACCTAGCCATTGTACATTGCTTAATGAGTTTGAAGTAGTGTTGAGTCTTTAAGTGTTGGCTGCATTGTTTGGCAAAACCAAAGTATGGAATATAATCTTTTCCTTATGATGAACATTTCTTCAGTTGGAAGTTTTGTGTTTTGAAGTCATTCAGAAGCTGAAAATGTCATCAGAAGCTGAATGCACTGTAGCAGTTCAGAAGCTGTTTTCAGGTTCTGATGTCAGCGTTGACTTATGTTGACTTCATCAGAAGCTGGTTATTTTCAAGGTTTTTCTTTGCGAATCTTTGCAAGATTTATTGAAGATTTATCCACGCATATGGCTTCTAGAATGTTGATTTATTTGGAGAAGATTTTATTGAAGATTTGGTTCAAAGATATGAAATTCATATTTTCCTGTTATAATCTTTAAAAGATTCAGTACAGTTTTATTTGTTACATTATTGGACCAATCTTATTTCAGTAACAAATCAAATCAGAAAGATTAGTTTGTTATTTTATTCTGCTAGACTGAAGGCTATAAATAGAGGAGGGCTGCTGCTATTCAAGAAAAGAAATTAGAGAGAAAATTCAGAAATAGAGTCTTAGTGTGTGTAAGCTTTTTAAGCTTTGTTTTGTGCACCACTCATATGTTTTGAGTTGGTTTAGGTTTAATTGAGTTGTAATTCATTCAAAGCCTTTAGGTACGAATGAAGTTTTGTCTTTGAAGGTGTATTCAAAAACAGGGGAGTTTTTGTGTTCAGAACTGGGTTAAGTTCAAAGGGTAGTTCAAGTAGCTGGGTTGCAGTTGCTTGAATAGGAAGTTAGAGGTTTTCTAATACTCAACGTGTTGGGTAGAATTCAAGACTAGGAGGAAGTTAATTGCTTAGGCTGGGAACTGGGAGTCAGTGTCTTGAGTCATAAGGATTAATTCCTATAGTGGAATTCCTTCCTGGATTGGTATCCCCCAGAGTAGGAGGTGTTTACTCCGAACTGGGTTAACAAATTTATGTGTTCTTTAGCTTTCCTGCACTTTTTATTTCTGCTATTTATTTGCTTTAAATTGTGCTGAGTCATTGTTCAGAACCTGTGTTGGTTCAGAACCTGAAATCTCTTAAGTATTGCCTGGCCAGAATTTCAAGTAGTATTGAACGGCTAGAATGGTGCAAGAGCTGATGAAAACAAAGTAATTCCTGTATGCTGTGGAATCGTGGTATAATCTGCCTACAAAATCGTGACACGGTTGCACAATCGTGACACGATTTTACGTGCAGTTGGACAGCATAGGGCAAGTTCAAAACATGATTTTCACCATTCTTGGCTTATCCAAGCATACCCAAACATCACAACAGCTTATGGGATAATTTCTAAGGCATATGACATCTTAAAACATATGTGATCAAGAAATTACAAGCCAGAAGGAACTAAGGCATAAAATTGCAAACTAGTTCTCAATACTATAAACATCAAAGCTTATACAAAGTGGGTTCTAAAACCCCTAGGAGCTCACCTTAAACCTCAATTGGTGCTTGCGAAAATCAGAATTCCAAAGCCCTAGCTTCAATCTCAAAGCCTCAACTTAAGAGAGCTTCCTATCCTTGGCTTTCTATAGCTTCTTCTTGCTCCAAATTTCCCCAAAACAAGCTTGCTTGAAACACAAGAGTTTAGGAAGGAGTTTAATGGATTAAGGGGTGATGATTGATGAGATGATGATGGTGATGATGGGGGCGAAAATGAGGGAGTGGGAGGAAGAAAAATCTGTTTTTCTTTCAAGTGAAAAATGAGAGATAAACATGAGATTTTTTTCATATTTATCCCTTTGTTCCTTTTTCCTATAATTACAACTTTGCCATTCCCCTCATATAATTTCTATAACACTGTTAAATGTCTCGCTTAAGCGGGATATTACAATTTATGCTTTGATAATCTTTTTTTCTTTAATTCTTGTTGTAACCAATGCCGGTAAGCCATTTCTGTTTTTTTGTATATCATACACACACTATTTGAACACTTATTATTGACAATCATTTATTCTTATATAACATCACAGGTTTATTCAGCTGCAAAGTTCAACTTGATTGTCCACAAATGTTATGTATCAAGAAACAAATACCGCAATGCATTGATCGTAAGTGTGAGTGCGTCTTAGAGTAATAATTAAATCGAAAAATAAATTATTGTTACTTATAAGCGTATAATTTTATATTTATGTAATAATGTTTTAATTTTAATTTCCATCTAAATATTATCCTTTCATATTATTATATTATAAATGTGTTGTTACATTTATTTTCGCAAAGAATATATTGAAAACAACAACTTCAATGTAGAATTACTAGTATGATACCCGTACCAAGCACGAGTAATTAACATGCTTATTAAATTTTATTTTAAAAAAAATACTATTTTAAATTGAATTCAAAATTAATTTACACAAAAAAATACATCTGACGTAAAGTTGGTGAATATTTAAGTTATTTGACATATAAGTCAGCATAAATTTAAAATAAGTTTATTATAAATTATAAAGTTTTTTGTTTTACGAAAAGTATAAGTTGTAATATTGTGTAGTGTTTATAAAAATATATATTATATTGTTGTATTAAGATATTTGGTTTTATAAATATAAAGTATATATATGCAATTTACAACTCTATTTTATTTTAAATAAGTGTTTTTATCCTAACAAATAAATTGTTTTGGAGGGTGGGATAGTTCAACTTGTTTAAATTTCATCTCGATTTTCAGTTGTTGCTTGTTCATGAGAGATCCCTCGTGGCTTTTGTGGGTTATTGTTCATCTAGCTTCTCTTATTTGTTTTTAAGTTTGGTTGTACACTTTTTGGTTTAGCTGTATGTTTTTTACTCAGCTCATCTGCTCTCTTTTTGTTTTACTCATATATATACTATGTTACTAATATTTGGAGTGGATTTCCATTGAATTCCGACGAAGTTAACACCAAATCTGCAAATTATATATATATATATATATATATATATATATATATATATAATCTGGTTACGTCTCCCCAATCCTCACTGTTACCTTTTCGTGACAAGCACTGTTATGTTAGCAATTTTTTTATTTTTTATTTGTTATTTTTATGTCTATATAAATTGAATAATATTTAAAATGCTTTACAGAATCATTACTTGTTATGTGAATGATTTAATGGATTTTCTAAATCATCACATTCCTATATTATTGATGTTCAAGCTCTTTCTTTCATAATTATGACGGAGGCATTTGTGTTCAATTTGTTCCAGAATAAGAAAAAAGGAGACAAACATTTATGTGTGTATATAACAAGGCCATGATTATTATGTGTGTATTTATGTGCAATTTGTTCCAGCCAAGCATTACTATTTAGAAAAAAAGCCATGAAACAAAGCATATAGAAAGAATGTATATAACAGAATGTAAAAAAGCATGACTAATATATAGGAAAAAAAAAGCCAAGATATAGTAGAACATATGAAACAAATTCATGATTAATATGTAGGAAAAGAAACCATGATATAGCATAACGAACGAAACAAAGCCATTGTAACACCCATAATAAGATTGCCTAGGATCTTATACGAGTATTAAAATTTCGTACTGGATACATTAATTTACAATACTGAAAGTTATCAAATATTACATCACATAGTAATATTACATCCAAAGTTTATACAAACATCTCTCTGATACATGTACATCATAGGTACAACCACATAATACAGTCAAACTATAAAACATATAACATCAGCACGATCAGTCCAAAGCTTTCTCCTTACCCTTGTTGTGTGCTGCCTGTGATCCTGCCTGTGAACCTGCACCAGAAGGAATGGGATGAGACATAATGTCTCAGTGAGCTCTACCCAACCTACTGTTGGCAACCACAGGGAACCTAGGGTCGCCATGCCTGCCTTGGCAATCTTGGGGAAATTCTATAATCGCCAAGTCTTATAAATCTGCCTATAACTTTAACTGTAATCAGCCTGTATCTGTAAAACTACTTGTAACTATAACTCTACCTGTAACTGTAACTTTGACTATAACTATGAAACATAATACATATAAACAGTTTTATGTTAGCTGTTAGCGTTGAACAAACATTATTATCTGAGTTCATTTTACGGAGTGCAGTCCGGGTGGAGTAACCCCGAAGTACATCTCCCTATGACCCGGTGAAATTCCTATCATATCAGGCTAACACCGGACTCCTCTTTGAATTTGCATGTGGACAACCCTCTCGGTGAAGTCCCATCCGGCGTATCCCGGAGTCTGCTGAACATGCCTATGACTATGAAACATGTTGAACACGCCTTTAACTATAACATATTACTCTTTAACTTTTACATATAAACACGCGTATCTGTTACTTTATTCATATAATAACTATCCTATAACACTTCACCTATACCACAAGGTCCTTGGCTTATCGTTCTCATAAGCCACCTATTAATTGTTGGAAAACCAACTCTATAAGATCAACTGCTTGATTAAGGGAAACTTGGTAACTAACCCTTAACTAATCCTATAACTTATGGATTTGAGTATCCATCTCTCGATATTGGACCTATCCTCATCCTATCTTAATCTATACATTCCTCAAGGGCATGAAATTCATTGGCCGATTTTATGAAATCGGGGGCCGATCTTTGTCGTATTAATACTGAAGATTGAGCAGCAACATCGGTTGCCGATTCCATGAATTCGGTGGCCGATTTTCAGTATCAGACAACATAGAGCAAGTTCAAAACGTGATTTCCACCCTTTTTGGTTAATCTACTCATACCCAGGCATCATAACACCTTAAGGGACGAATTTCTAAGGCATAAAGATAGATTACATCATGATTAATCAAGGAATTACAAGAAAAAGGGAATTAGAGCACTAAAGTGTCAAACTTGCTCATAATACTATAAACATTCAAGCTTACTTAAAGCGCGGGTTCTAAAACCCTGCGGAGCTCACCTTAAACCCCGATTGGTGCTTGCTACAATCTGAGTTCCAAAACCCTTGCCTCAATCTACCTCTTCTCTTGATTCTTCCTTGTTTCTCCATTTTACTTTCTCTTGTTCTAACTTTCCAAAAACAAGCTTGCTAGCATAAATTCCACAAGAATTGGATGAAGTTTTGATGGATTATGGATGATGATTTGTGAGGGGCGATTTCTAGAGAGGGAGAGGAAAGAAATTCTGATTTTTAGAGTAAGAAAAATGGAAGATAAACATGAGTTTGTTTCATATTTATCCCATTTGTTCCTTTCCCTATAATTACTACTTTGCCATTCCCCTCAATTAATTCCTGTAACACTGTTAATAGTCACGCTTAAGCGGGATATTACACTCTACCCCCCTTAAAGAAATTTCGTCCTCGAAATTTAGAAATTACCTGTAAATAGATGCGGATAGCTCTCCAGCATCTCTGATTCCAATTCCCATGTAGCTTCGCCGTCAGTAGAACCTTTCCATATAACTTTAACAATTGGAATCTCTTTGTTCCTCAAGGACTTGACATCACGATCTACAATCTGATCTGGTTCTGGTTGAAAAGTCAAATCCGATCTTAAGTCGATGGTTTCCAACCCTACTGGTTGAAAAGGATCCGGAATGAACTTCCTTAACTGAGAGACGTGGAAAACATCATGTAAACCTGACATAGCCGGTGGCAGAGCCAACTTATAAGCTGCTGGACCGACACGTTTAAGTATCTGAAATGGTCCAATAAATCTTGGACACAACTTTTTCGTCCTGAAAACGCCACGTAAACCCAACTTGGGTGTAACCTTCAAGAACACGTGATCACCCACTTCGAACTCTAAAGGCCTTCGCCTCTTGTCCGCATAACTCTTCTGACGACTCTGAGCAGTTCTCATTTATCCTGAATGGATTTAATCTTTAAAGTGGTCTCCTGAATAATCTCAGGTCCCAGAATACTTTTATCCCCAACCTCTGACCAACAAAGTGGTGTCCTACATCTTCTGCCATACAATGCCTCATACGGTGCCATTCCAATACTAGAATGGTAACTATTATTATAAGAAAATTCAATTAAAGGCAGATGATTATCCCAACTTCCTCCATCCTCTAAAATGCATGCACGTAGCATATCCTCTAATATCTAAATAGTTCTCTCAGATTGACCATCTGTTTGAGGATGATGGGACGTACTCATCTTTAACCTCGTTCCTAAAGCCCTCTGAAAAGCTTTCCAAAAGTGAGAAGTGAAAATAGGATGTCTATCTGAAACAATACTAGTTGGAACACCATGCAGTTTCACAAACTCTGCAATGAACAACTCTGCATACTGAGCAGCCTTATACGTAGTCCTAACCGGTAAAAAGTGAGCAGACTTGGTTAACCGGTCGACAACTACCCAAATTGAATCATGTCCTCGTTGAGTCCGAGGTAACCCTGTTACAAAATCCATAGATATCTCTTCCCATTTCCACTGAGGCATTTCCAATGGTACTAGCATCCCTGCAGGCCTCTGGTGTTCAATCTTTACTTGTTGACACACGATACATCGCGATACAAATTCCACAATATCGGTCTTCATCCCCGGCCACCAATAATCCTTCTTTAAATCTTGATACATTTTAGTGGTACCCGGATGGATACTGAAACTACTCTTGTGTGCCTCTTCCAAAATTAACCTTTTCAATTTAGCATCATTGGGAACACAAACCCTACCTTCAAACAGCAGAGTTCCATCCGATGCCATTGATAACTTTGGTTGTCCAATCCTCCTCTGAAGATCCACAACTGATTCTTGAGCCTGTGCGATTCGGGACCGCAACTCACAAGTGACCTCTAATCTTTGTAACAAAATGCCATTGTCCATCTCTGTGACACTGAGATTAAGATCTCTGAATTTCTCATACAAACCACAAGTGTGCATCAATACTTCTGCTCTCATCAAGGACTTCCTGCTTAAAGCGTCAGCAACTACGTTCGCCTTTCCTGGGTGGTTCTTTAAATCAAAATCAAAATCTTTTAAGTATTCCATCCATCTTCTCTGCCTCATGTTCAATTCCCGTTGATCGAACAAATACTTTAGACTTTTGTGGTCACTGAATAAGTCGAACTGTGCTCCATATAAATGGTGTCTCCATACTTTCAAAGCAAAAACTATAGCTGCCAATTCAAGGTCATGAGTAGGGTAATTCTCCTCATGAGATTTAAGTTGCCGAGAAGCATAAGCTATTACATTCCCTTCCTGCATGAGCACACTTCCCAGCCCTTTAGAGGACGCATCACAATATACCACATATTTCTTCTCGGGATCCGGTATTGCTAGCACTGGGGCCTTGGATAATTTCTCCCTCAAGGTCCAGAAACTTTTCTCACAATCTTCGTCCCAGACGAAAGGCACATCTTTTCTTGTGAGGCGTGTCAAAGGCAACGCAATCTGTGAAAATCTCATAATAAATCTTCGGTAGTAACCTGCTAAACTCAGAAAACTCCCAACCTCGGTCACATTCACTGGTCTGGCCCAATTAAGGACAGCTTCGAATTTAGACGAGTCTACTGACACTCCTCCTTTAGAGATAACATGACCCAAAAACTGGATTTCCGATAACCAAAATTCACATTTGCTGAATTTTGCATATAACTGATTTTCTCTTAGAATGTCCAAAACAATACCAGATGCTGGGCATGTTCCTGTGAGTCCTTTGAATAGATCAAAATATCATCTATAAAGATTACCACAAACTGATCCAGATAAGGCTGGAAAATTCTATTCATGTAATCCATAAACACTGCTGGAGCATTAGTCACTCCAAACGGCATAACCAGAAATTCATAATGTCCATAACGTGTTCTGAACGCCGTCTTAGATACATCTGACGATTTGATGCGAATCTGGTGGTACCCTGATCTGAGATCAATCTTTGAAAATACTGCTGCTCCTTTGAGTTGATCCAAAAGATCATCAATCCTCGGGAGTGGATACTTATTCTTAATTGTCACTTTATTCAGCCGGCGGTAGTCGATACACAATTTCATACTACCATCCTTCTTCTTAACTAACAACACTGGTGCACCCCAAGGTGACACACTGGGCCTGATAAAATGTTTCTTAATTAAGTCCTCTAACTGAGACTTCAATTCCTTAAGCTCTGACGGTGACATTCTATACGGCGCCACAGATACTGGCTCCGATCCTGGGATGAGATCAATAGAAAGCTCAACTTCTCGTTCTGGGGGTAAATTGATTATCTCAGAAGGAAAGACATCTAGATAATCACTGACAACTGGAATGTCACTGGGACTCAACTCTGATTCTGAAGTCACAATAACCATTACATAAAAACCCTATCCTGAGCACACATAAGCTGGGTAAGCTGATGAGTGCGGTTAATTAACTCTGATAAAGCCACGCCTTCGGTCGTATCATCTGTAGGCATAAAAATACACTTTTCAGCACATCCAATGTACACATGATTAGCAGAAAGCCAATCCATTCCTAGGATCACATCAAGTTGTATCATGGGAAGACACACCAAATCTATGTAGTATGTCTTGCTAGATACAGTGATCGGGCAATTCTCACATATAAATCTAGCTACAACTCCACCTTCTATAGCGGTAGATACCATCATAGGAGGAATCAACGGTGACATAGTTAACTGTAGTGTTTCTACACACTTGTATGAAATAAATGAACATGTTGCACCACAATCAAAAAGTACTTTAACTGGATTTTGGCCTAGATAACACATACCAGCAATTAAGTCTTCATTGACCAAAGCCTTCTGGTTATCAAGGGAATACACCCTGCCTTTACTTGTAGTAGTGCCCTCAGCTCCACTCTTACTTTTTCTTTCTGGACAATTTGCCAACACGTGCCCCGGCTGCCTACACCCGAAACACACTCCTGTACGTCTCATGCATTCACCGTAATGTAATTTCCCACAGTATTTACAAGTGGCACTCGTCTGTGGTGAGAACGACTGTTTGCCCCTCTTAGGAGAACCCTTAGGCTTATTATCTCGGTACCTATCTTGAAACTTGCCCTTTCTCTTTTCAAACAATGCAGCTTTCTCTTTAGCGGTCTTGGCAAAACCCGCTGTAACACCCATACTAAATTATCTAGAATATTTAGCATGTGTATTAATCTGATATCGGATACATTAAAATTTTCAATAATAATACTACAAACAATACAACTGAATGAGTACATTTGGCTCATCTATACAGTTATCCAAATATCATAAAATACATTTTCTTAATACGTATATACTCTGACAACCTCCTGAGCGTGTCCATGACGAGCAATTGCACTCCATCCAGCGTCTCCCTGAAGAGCTTCATCTGAAAACCACTTGCTTACCTGTAAACCTGCACCAGAAGGATTGGGATGAGACATAATGTCTCAGTGACCTCCAGCCCAACCTACTGTTGGCAACCACGGGGGAAACCAAGGGTCGCCGTGCCTACTACTAGCGATCTTGGGGATACCTACGATTGCCGTCATTCTCTACATCATTCGCGATCAAGGGGAAACCTAGGATCGCTACTTGTCTTTATCTTATCACATGCCTATCATATACATATCTTATGATTAGTGATCGAGGGGGAGTCTATGATCACTTTCTGTCGTGTGGTGTCTACTTGGTCTTATCTCTTAGTATATAGTACATACACATAATCATATTCATATTCATATTCATCTTTCATAACATAAAGTTAGAAGTTAGCGTTGCACAAACAATCATTATCTTGGTTCATTTTACGGAGTGCATCCGGGTGGAGTAACCCCGAAGTACATCTCCCATCATACCGGTGAAAATTCCTATCATATCAGGCTAACACCGGACTCCTCTTATCGTTGTGTGGACAACTCTCTCGATGAAGTCCCATCCGGCAAATCCCGGAGTCTGCTGAACACAACTTAACTTTGCATGTAGACAACCCTCTCGGAGAAGTCCCATCCGGCGTATCCCGGAGCCTGCTGGACATGCTTAATCTTTTAACATACGTGTGGACAATCCTCTCGGAGAAGTCCCATCCGGCGAATCCCGGAGCCTGCTGGACAAGTTTAACTTAGTCTTATAACTTACGTGTGGATAGCCCTTTCGGAGAAATCCCATCCGGCATAATCCGGAGTCTGATGAACACGCATAATCTTTATCATTAAGTTCTTAACTTAAGTTCATATGTATATGTAGTAGGTTTCATATTCTTGTGCATATCTAATGCATTCTTTAAGTATTCATTCTTAGATGCCTAACCTATAACTAGGTTCTTGACTTTGAACATTAAATCACCTCTTATGCATACGCACACTTAATTGGGTGCATCTTAAGCTTGCTACACTAGGTGCATTCTCATTCTCATTAACTCTTATCTTAGGTACTTGTAAGTACGTCTAATACCTTACTATAAGCCCTTGCATATAAATGCTTTTCCTTAGGGAACTAAACTCCCAATTCCTAACTTAGGAGTAAAGGGTCATAAGCTTATCGTTTTCATAAGCCCCTTACTAGGTCGTTGAATTGCCAACTCTTAAGCTTATCTAAGACTTGAATGTGGAAACATCCGTTGCATTCTTGTACTCTTAATTGTGTATTCTTAATCATGTTATATCAGTTGTTGATGTTCCATTGAGTCTGGAGTATTATTAGACAACCAGAAGGTACAAAAGCATAAAAACAGCATGATCCTGAACACAGTGGAATCGTGACATGATTTAGGAATCGTGTCACGGTTGTAAAATCGTGACACGATTTTGCGTGCATTCAGACAGCATAAAACAAGTTCAAAACGTGATTTTCACCATTCTTGGCTTATCTAAGCATACCCAGACATCACAACATCTTAAGGAATGAATTTCAAAGGCATATTGATAGATTGCAACATGATTAATCAAAGGATTACAAGTAAAATTAATTAGGGCACTAAAATTGTAAACTTTGCTCAATACACAAAATATTCATCAAACTCTCAAGGTGGGTTCTAAAACCCCTAGGGAGCTCACCTTGATCTCTTATTATGATTCTTGATAGCTTCCTTGCCAACTTATGTCCAAACCCTAGCTTGAATCCTTGATCTCCCCTTGTTTCTTCTTAACTTCCTCTTGTTCTATCTTCCAGCCAAGCTTACTAGCAAGAACTTCACAAGAATTGAGTGAAAGCTTGAGGGGTGGTGGCTAGGTGAGGAGGCGTGTGATAGAGGAAGAGAGGGATAGGAGGCTGATTTTGGGAGAGTGAAAGGGAAGGAAGGAAGTGGTAAGAAAATATCTTACCTCTTATTTTTAAATAATCTCCCCATTCCAAATATTTACCATAATGCCATGCCACTTAATTACAAAATTGCCATGCTTCTTAATTAACTTCTAACACTGATAACAATTACCTCTAAGCGGGATATTACAATCTACCCCCCTTAAAGAAATTTCGTCCTCGAAATTTAGAATTCCCTTAAAATCATATATAAATATACCTTTCACACTTCTTTCTCTACTAGCCAATTTTCCACTTAACTCGCTTATTAGAATTCCAATTCCATAAGTCAAAATACTCGACAACCTTCCCCTCAATTGAAAGGCCCGAGGCATATTACATTACTCATACGTAGCAGGGTGTGCGGTTGTCTGAATCAATCTACCTAACTCACTTGATTATGCCCCTTATACGTGCACTTCTTGCAATTCCAATTTGAAATTATTAAGTCTTAGTCACTCATGCTAAACTTCGTAAATTTCCTTCATAGTCCGCGTATTCTTACTCCGACAACATTGGGTCGTTCTTACCATCCTCAAATAATTCCATTGAATTCTTATATTTGACCTTTGCCTCATATGACGGCGTTTTACATATATAGTTATACCATAACTATACCACTCTTCATATAGAATTATCCTTACTCTGAAACATCCGACATTGAGCATTCTCTAATGGAAGTAAAACTACTGCACTACCTCCATGATACAAACACAAGGAGGAGGCATCATTATGGGGCCTGTTCTTTCTTTCTGGCATTCTGATGTAATACTTTCCGTAATCCTAATCATTACTTCCGCTTTGGAATTCTCAAGAGCTCGCGGAATCTTACAGATTACTCGCGTTCTGCTTCAATTGGTCCGCGACATCACCTATCTTAATAACTTAGAAATCATCCTTCATTACTTGGAGTTTGATGATCTTCCATCATTTATGTCACAACCTATTCTTATGTTCTAGCTGTAGCGTAAATATTTTCTATACCAATAACTCCAAAACTTATGGGGATTTAGTCCAAGTGATGAGTGGTTTAAGCCGTCTCACATAACATTATATAATATAATTCATAATACATAGTTTACATACATACTCGAGTACGTGTACACTACTAATGGGTACACAGTACGTCACATCATCCTTGTCCAACTAACGGGACGTCATTCTTGATCTTAATATGTTTGGAACACTACTACATCAATTGGGAATCTTTTCTTACTCTTAACCCATTTTGTAACATCCGGGATTTTCCTTTCAACTGGCTTGCCAGGTATGCCCCGCCAATGTTACTCATGTTCATTTCTTAAGGGTACAACAATCCATAACATGAATTATGGTTACCTTCTCTCGGCATCATAAACTTAATTTCTCATTCTGGACGTCGAGTTCGAGATCCTTGTTTTCAATAGAAAACTCTACTTGATTGCTACCCAAAAATAGTACTCCTAGTCTTTAATCCTTTAGTCATAACTTGAAATTACTTAGCCCTTTACTGTGAACCACGAGTGACTTTTAATCTGCATAAAAGTTCTCCTTCCTTTACTGGTGAACATTAAGTTCAAGACTTTCCGAAATCTTCAGCTAAGATATGTTGACATGACATTGGTACAACATGAAATTAAACTCATTCGCCACTGCATTGTCGCTTCTGACCAATGCTTGAATTTCCAAAAATATTACTTTGCAATCATAACCTTTACTATTGTTGCCTCATGAATAATTCTTTCTTGGCTGAACTTACTCTTCAAGTCCACTTAAAGTCACTAAGCTAAAGTAGCTAAATTACCGTATAATATGAATTAAACACTTAATATCTTCTCATTCTCTAAGCTTCAGCTTAGCATTTCATTCTTAGATTGCTACTCCGCTGCGCAACTCTGATTCTTAACAACTCAAGTTAGAATTGGGGCAATACACCACGATTGCCAAAAAAAATTTCCTTGACCAATCTTTTACTTAATAACTTATAACTATCATAACAAAATCATCTGACGTTACTGTTTCTCTTGTGGCTTAAACCATCTACTTACTTTCACAATAATACGCCAAAACCTGTAAATGGTTTTCAGCAACTGCTACGAGTCCAACAATGCTCCTGTCAAAATAGCTTATACTCTGGTTCTAACTTTACTCTCCATGTTCTGAATTTGTGTAACCAGCTCTTGGTCAGCACATCGTATATAGTCATTAAACATTGCGGAAATCCGAGTGTAACATGCTTAAGGCAACTCGAATTCTCACACAATCACTTGTGGCAAATTCCAAAACATTCTATGACTTCTGGAGATTCTCATCTTCCGTACACTAAATCCACTGAGGGTTTGAGTCCCGTTACTAACCATTCTATCTTTTATCCGTAAGGATTTCATATCCATAATCTTTCCGAGACAACTTTGGTCTCCATAACTCTATCGTGTCCCTTAAGTTACCTCTTCGAGTCTCTATGGAACAATCCATCTTGAAAAAAATTTAAACTCTTATTGGTTCCCTTGAATGCCCAATCATAGGTTACGTCTCTTCGAGCACCCGATTAATCGATCTTAAACTTCTGCACTTATCATAATCTATTGGATTCCTCCAGTAACTTGTTATTGTATTCACAACTCAAATCTATACCTTATTACTGCCCTCGGAAACTTATCGACACGAGGTGATCTCTTTCAGCTTCTTTAATATTTGTGGAAGGAAACTCTTCGGTTGAGATCATATAACTCCTTAACATTAACCTCAATCCTAACCTTTCATGTTCAAGACGATCCTCCGTATATTAAAATCTCAACATAATTTCTCAGCTGAAATTCCGATCATCCTTCAACACTGGTCTACTACAACCTTGTGTTATCCTGAACTTGCCTTCTTTAACCAATCGAGGAAATTCAATACTGTTCGTCTAATCAAGGGTGTTCAACTTAATTCATCCATCAGTATACTAAATTCCAGCAACTTATTATTTATTATCCAACCTTCATTAAGTAAAATTCTAGTCTAGCTTAACTTACTTCTAATCTTCTTACTATTAGGACACATCCGAATATCTGATTCACGCTTTGACATGCTACGAGTCTTATTATTACCACTTATTCATCCATCTTAGTTCTTAGGCTGCATATCATCTCCTCTTCTTATTTCACAAATCTGGTTCAGGAGACGTGGCTGATCTGATGAGGTTAAACTTACTTGCGATTCATACTCAATGACCACACTTGAGTGGTTAGTTTCATCTGTCCAAATAACTCACTTAATCCATAATTAATTCTCTTAACTGTCCGGACATTAAAATCTCATCCGATTCAAGTTCGATTCTTCAACACTCTATCTTTGCTGAGAATCAGAGGTTTCAAAAACTGACCGATAATTCCTCATTTCATTTCTCTAGGTTTGGTAATGCTATTCTTCAACTCTGTACTCAGAATTGTTACTTTGTCCACACTTCACTTTAACTTCTCAAACTGCGGTTCCCGTCAAGGTTCCACGTCATTCCCTAGAGCATTCCATGATTCCTTAATCCGTATGTCTTACGCAGACGAGGCATCGTTCAACGACGCGTCCAACTGGGTTGAGGTGCTTCACCTTACCTTTTAAATATCTCTTATGTTTCTGAAATCTTGCCACTAACAGGCTTCGCTACCTCTTGGTTGATGGCCACCATTTGGCATGAATACTTCTTCGCCGATTCCGTCTTAAAATTCTGTCACCTTAATCTTCGCCCTTCATACACTTCATTCCTCCTTGGTCACATTCAGCTCTCGGACATTTATCCTAACTGTCATATACTAGATTGAGTTGATCAGGCTCAACTAGATGTGACATTTAGAACAACATTCGGAGCCCAATGGTCCCACTACTTTTATTGAAACTTTAATGACCCAAGGCACGGTCTGAATCGACCTGCTCTGATACCAATTGTAACACCCATACTAAATTATCTAGAATATTTAGCATGTGTATTAATCTGATATCGGATACATTAAAATTTTCAATAATAATACTACAAACAATACAACTGAATGAGTACACTTGGCTCATCTATACAGTTATCCAAATATCATAAAATACATTTTCTTAATACGTATATACTCTGACAACCTCCTGAGCGTGTCCATGACGAGCAATTGCACTCCATCCAGCGTCTCCCTGAAGAGCTTCATCTGAAAACCACTTGCTTACCTGTAAACCTGCACCAGAAGGATTGGGATGAGACATAATGTCTCAGTGAGCTCCAGCCCAACCTACTATTGGCAACCACGGCGGAAACCTAGGGTCGCCGTGCCTACTCCTAGCGATCTTGGGGATACCTACGATCGCCGTCATTCTCTACATCATTCACGATCAAGGGGAAACCTAGGATCGCTACTTGTCTTTATCTTATCACATGCCTATCATATACATATCTTATGATTAGTGATCGAGGGGGAGTCTATGATCACTTTCTGTCGTCTGGTGTCTACTTGGTCTTATCTCTTAGTATATAGTACATACACATAATTATATTCATATTCATATTCATCTTTCATAACATAAAGTTAGAAGTTAGCTTTGAACAAACAATCATTATCTTGGTTCATTTTACGGAGTGCATCCGGGTGGAGTAACCCCGAAGTACATCTCCCATCATACCGGTGAAAATTCCTATCATATCAGGCTAACACCGGACTCCTCTTATCGTTGCGTGGACAACTCTCTCGATGAAGTCCCATCCGGCGAATCCCGGAGTCTGCTGAACACAACTTAACTTTGCATGTAGACAACCATCTCAGAGAAGTCCCATCCGGCGTATCCCGGAGCCTGCTGGACATGCTTAATCTTTTAACATACGTGTGGACAATCCTCTCGGAGAAGTCCCATCCTGCGAATCCCAGAGCCTGCTGGACACGTTTAACTTAGTCTTATAACTTACGTGTGGATAGCCCTTTCGGAGAAATCCCATCCGGCATAATCTGGAGTCTGATGAACACGCCTAATCTTTATCATTAAGTTCTTAACTTAAGTTCATATGTATATGTAGTACGTTTCATATTCTTGTGCATATCTAATGCATTCTTTAAGTATTCATTCTTAGATGCCTAACCTATAACTAGGTTCTTGACTTTGAACATTAAATCACCTCTTATGCATACGCACACTTAATTGGGTGCATCTTAAGCTTGCTACACTAGGTGCATTCTCATTCTCATTAACTCTTATCTTAGGTACTTGTAAGTACGTCTAATACCTTACTATAAGCCCTTGCATATAAATGCTTTTCCTTAGGGAACTAAACTCCCAATTCCTAACTTAGGAGTAAAGGGTCATAAGCTTATCGTTTTCATAAGCCCCTTACTATGTCGTTGAATAGCCAACTCTTAAGCTTATCTAAGACTTGAATGTGGAAACATCCCTTGCATTCTTGTACTCTTAATTGTGTATTCTTAATCATGTTATATCAGTTGTTGATGTTCCTGTTGAGTCTTTTGGTGTTGGCTGCATGTTTTGGCAAAACCAAAGTATTGAATAGAAGCATCTCCATATTTGAAACATTTCTTCAGTTGCAAGTTTTGTGTTTTGAAGCCATTCAGAAGCAGAAAATATCATCAGAAGCTGAATGCACTGTAGCAGTTCAGAAGCTGATTTCAGGTTCTGAAGCCAGCGTTGACTTTTGTTGACCACATCAGAAGCTGGGTTTTCAGATTAATTTTTGCGCGTATCTTGGGAGATTTAGCAAGGAATTATCTTTGTATAAGTGCTTCTAGAATGCTGAATTATTTGGAGAAGATTTTATTGAAGATTTGGTTCAAAGATATGAAAATCGTATTTTCTGTTTTAAATCTTTCAAAGATACAAAACAGTTTTATTTGTTACTTGATTGGACCAATCTTATTTCAGTAACAAATCAATTCAGAAGATTAGTTTTATTTTGCAAGACTGAAGGCTATATAAGGAGGAGGGCTGCTGCTATTCAGGACACGATTCAGAGAGTTAGAAAATCAGAAAATTGAGTCTGTGTTTTAACTTAGAGTTTATTTGTGCACCACTCAATGTTTTGAGTTGGTTTAGAGTTTTATAGAGTTGTGATTCATTCTAAGCCTTTAGGTACGAATGAAGTCTTTGTGTTTTTGAAGTTTTCTGAAAAACAGAGTGTCTTTGATTAAGGGTTTCAGTAACTGGGTTTAGTTACTTGAATAGGAAGTTAGTGGTCTCTAATACTCAACGTGTTGGGTAGAATTCAAGACTAGGAGGAAGTTAATTGCTTAGGCTGGGAACTGGGAGTCAGTGTCTTGAGTCATAAGGATTAATTCCTATAGTGGAATTCCTTCCTGGATTGGTATCCCCCAGAGTAGGAGGTGTTTACTCCGAACTGGGTTAACAAACCTTGTGTGTTTTTAGCTTTCCTGCACATTTATTTTTCTGCCTGTTATTGCTTTTATAATTGTGCTAAGTTCTGATCAGAACCTGCTAAGTTGTATTCAGAACCCAAACCTGTTAAGTATCTTATTGCCTGGCCAGAATTTCAATTGGCATCAGAGCAGGCACCCTGCCTGTAATTTGGGTGAGATCCAGAGGACTTAATATCTGGCAAGCATGGATAGAGAAGGAGGCTATGTCAATAGACCACCCCTATTAGATGGCACAAACTATGAGTATTGGAAGTCTAGGATGTGTGCCTTCTTAAAATCTATTGACAGCAGGACTTGGAAAGCTGTGATTAAAGGCTGGGATCATCCTGTGTATACAGACAAAGATGGTAACAAGACTGAGGTTCTGAAGCCTGAGGAGGAATGGACCAAAGCTGAAGATGATCTGTCACTGGGAAATTCAAAAGCCTTGAATGCTATCTTTAATGGTGTTGATCAGAACATGTTCAGACTTATCAAACAATGCACTGTTGCAAAGGAGGCCTGGGAAATCTTAAAGACAACTCATGAAGGAACTTCTAAGGTGAAGATGTCCAGATTACAGTTGCTGACCACCAAGTTTGAGAACCTGAAGATGAAGGAGGATGAATCCATTCAGGATTTTTACATGAATGTGCTGGATATGGCCAATTCCTTTGACTCTCTTGGTGAAAAGATGTCTGATGAGAAGTTAGTCAGGAAAATCCTCAGGTCCTTGCCTAGAAGGTTTGATATGAAGGTCACTGCAATTGAGGAGGCTCATGATATTTCTGCTATGAAGGTTGAGGAGCTGATTGGGTCACTACTCAATTTTGAAACTGCCTTTTGTAAGCAGACGGAGAAGAAAGGAAAAGGTGTAGCTTTTAGTGTAAATTCTGAAGCTGATGATCAACAAAAGTCTGAGGAGGATGACTTATCAGAAGCTCTAGTGTTGCTGGGAAAACAATTCAACAAGATTCTGAAGAATGTTAACAGAAAAGCCAAAGCCAAAGGTCAGAATTTCAGATTCAATAACAAAAAGCAACAAACTGATGAGAAGAAGACCAAGTCTGAGGAGAAAAGTAACCAAGCTAAAGGTGTGCAGTGCTATGAGTGTGAAGGGTATGGACACATCAAGTCTGAATGTCCCACTTTTCTCAAGAAGCAGAAGAAAAGCCTAGCTGTTGCATGGTCTGATGATGGTTCTGAAGAAGATGATGTTAGTGAATCTGATATGTGTGATACTGGTCTAGTTGTGAGGTCAGGAGCTATCTTGAAGAAGGAGCCTGTTTTAGAGTCTGAAACCTTTTCAGAGTCTGACTCAGAGTCTGAAACCTCATCTGTGTCTGAAGCTGCTAAAACCTCTTATGATGAACTAGCTGACAATTACAGGAAGCTTTATACCAGAAGTGCTGAGGTTTGCAAACAAGTGCTGGATCAGAAGGAGACTATTTTTCAATTGGAGGCTGAAAAAGGTGAACTGTTAGTACAGAATTCAGATTTAAAAGAAGAGGTGAATCAACTGAACTCCCAACTTGATCAAATGAAAAAGCAAGTGAAGATGTTGAACTCTGCTACTGATAAGTTGGAGGACATTTTGGGGAATCAGCAACAAGGAAAAACTGGTTTAGGTTTTGTTGATCAGACTCAGATTCCTAAAGAGATGAGTTTTGTTCCTGCTACTCAAACTCATGATTCTATGGCTGGAATATCAAAGAAGAGACCTCAGAAGCAAGCCCAGATGCAAGGTCAGAAGCATATTCAGATGAGACCTCAAAAGCAAGCTCAGAAGATACCTCAGATGCAAGGTCAGAAGCATGTTCAGATGCTACCTCAGAAGCAACCCCAGAAATTGTTCAGAAACAGAAGGAGGAGGAATCATCCATGGGTCTGTCATCATTGTGGAAAGAGAGGGCATATCAAACCATTCTGTTTTAAATTGTATGGTTACCCTGAACACTTCCAATATAGAAGAGTTGAACCAGCTACTATTAGTCACAATGTTCAGAAGGTGTGGAAGCCCAAAGTTCAGAATGTAGGCCTGATTGCTCATACCTCTTTGAGAGCTACTTCAAAAGAAGACTGGTATTTTGATAGTGGGTGTTCAAGGCACATGACTGGTGTGAAGAAACTACTGAGCAATATCAGATCATACTCCAGAAGTTATGTGACATTTGGAGATGGTGTAAAAGGTCAGATTCTGGGTATTGGAGATTTGATCAGAGAAGGTTTGCCCAGACTTAATGATGTGCTACTGGTGGAAGGATTAACCTCTAATCTGATCAGTATCAGCCAACTTTGTGATCAAGAATTGAAGGTTAATTTCAACAAGCAAGAATGCATTGTTACTGATCAGGAAGATAAGATTCAGATGAGAGGCTGCAGATCCAAAGACAATTGTTATTTGTGGGTTTCTGAAGAAGAAAGAAGTCTGACTTCTTGTCTTATGAGCTCAGAAGAGGAAGTCAAGCTCTGGCACCAGAAACTGGGACATCTGCATCTGAAAGGCATGAAGAAAATCCTAAGTACTGAAGCTATCAGAGGTGTGCCTAATCTGAAGATCAATGAGGACAGTGTTTGTGGTGATTGTCAGATTGGTAAACAAACAAGAAGGTCTCATCCCATATTAGTTCACCAGGTAACTACCAAAGTACTAGAACTTGTTCATATGGATTTAATGGGGCCTATGCAAGTTGAGAGTATTGGAGGCAAGAGGTATGCATTTGTAATGGTAGATGACTACTCAAGATTCACATGGATCAGTTTTGTTAGAGAAAAGTCTGATACTTTTGAAGTATTTAAAGACCTGTGCATTCAATTACAAAGAGAAAAAGACTGTGGTATTGTCAGAATCAGAAGTGACCATGGCAAAGAATTTGAAAACAAGAGTTTCTCAGAATTCTGTGCTTCTGAAGGTATAAAACATGAGTTTTCTGCACCTATCACACCTCAGCAAAATGGTGTAGTTGAGAGGAAGAATAGGACATTAGCAGAATGTGCAAGGGTTATGTTGCATGCTAAGAAGCTGCCATATATGTTTTGGGCTGAAGCTATGAACACTGCATGTTATATCCATAATAGAGTCACTCTGAAGAAGGGAACAACATCTACATTGTATGAACTGTGGAAAGGGAGGAAGCCTACAGTCAAATATTTCCATGTTTTTGGTAGCAGATGCTATATTTTGGCTGATAGAGAAAATAGGAGAAAGCTGGATCCTAAGTCTGATGAAGGCATATTCATGGGTTATTCAGTAAACAGCCGAGCTTATAGGGTGTTTAATTCCAGAACCAAGGTTGTGATGGAGTCCATAAATGTGGTTATTGATGATTTGTCTGCTGAGAGTGAAAAGAATGAGCCTGAAGTTGTTCCAGAATCTGAAGCTTCAGAAGAACAAACTTCAGAAGCAGAAAAGCATTCAGAGTCTGAAGAAGCAGAAGATCAACCAGATCAAGTTCCAAATGGTAAAGGGCCATCAATTAGAGTTCAGAAAGATCATCCTAAAGACTTAATCATTGGAAGCTTAGATCAAGGTGTCAGAACCAGAAGATCAGATGCTGCTGCTACTGATTCTTGTTTTGTGTCAAAGGTAGAGCCTAAAAATGTGAAAGAAGCCCTAACTGATGAATTTTGGATTGAAGCAATGCAAGATGAGTTGAATCAATTCAAGAGGAGTGAAGTGTGGGATCTTGTTCCAAGACCAGAAGGGCTGAATGTGATTGGCACTAAGTGGATATTCAAGAATAAAACAGATGAAAATGGTACTGTAGTCAGAAACAAGGCAAGGTTGGTTGCTCAGGGTTATACTCAAGTTGAGGGACTTGATTTTGATGAGACCTTTGCACCTGTGGCCAGACTAGAATCCATAAGACTACTGTTGGGTGTATCCTGCATTCTCAAGTTCAAATTATTCCAGATGGATGTGAAGAGTGCATTTCTGAATGGATATCTGCAAGAAGAGGTATATGTTGAACAACCTAAGGGTTTTGTGGATCCTAAGTTTCCAGAACATGTGTACAAGTTAAAGAAGGCTTTATATGGATTGAAGCAAGCACCAAGGGCATGGTATGACAGGCTGACTCAGTTTCTTGTGGCTCAAGGTTACAGAAAAGGAGGTTCTGATAAGACTCTGTTTGTGAAAGATGAAAATGGGAGTCTGATGATTGCTCAGATTTATGTGGATGATATAGTGTTTGGAGGGATGTCTCAGAAGATGGTCAAAGTGTTTGTTCAGCAGATGCAATCAGAATTTGAAATGAGCCTAGTTGGTGAGCTGACATACTTTCTTGGGTTACAAGTCAAACAAATGGAAGATACAATCTTCATTTCTCAAAGTAAGTATGCCAAGAACATAGTGAAGAAGTTTGGAATGGAGTCTGCTGCTCATAAGAGGACACCAGCTGCTACTCATCTGAAGCTAACCAAAGATGAACATGGAGTATCAGTTGATCAAAGTCAATACAGAAGCATGATTGGGAGCCTATTGTACTTGACTGCAAGCAGACCAGACATTACTTTTGCTGTTGGAGTATGTGCAAGATATCAAGCTGATCCTAAGATGAGTCATCTGACTCAGGTGAAGAGGATTCTGAAGTATGTGAATAGCACAAGTGACTATGGAATCATGTATTCTCATAGTTCAAATTCTGATTTGATGGGATTTTGTGATGCTGACTGGGCTGGTAGTGCTGATGACAGAAAGAGCACTTCAGGAGGTTGTTTCTTCTTAGGAAATAACTTGATTTCATGGTTCAGCAAGAAACAAAACTGTGTTTCATTGTCAACTGCTGAAGCTGAGTACATTGCTGCTGGGAGTAGTTGCTCACAACTGGTGTGGATGAAACAAATGCTGGAGGAGTACAACATTGCACAAGGAACTATGACATTGTTTTGTGACAATTTGAGTGCCATCAACATTTCTAAGAATCCAATTCAGCACAGCAGAACCAAACACATAGACATCAGACATCATTTTATCAGAAATCTTGTGGAGGATAAAGTCATTCAGCTGGAACATGTAGCTACTGAAGAACAAGTTGCTGACATTTTCACAAAGGCCTTGGATGCTAAACAGTTTGAAAACTTAAGGAGCAAGTTAGGTGTGTGTTTGCATGAAGAGTTATAGCAATTACTGCAAACTGGATGTGAGGAAGATAGAGTACCTGCCAGTTGTGCCTATGCTAAGTGTGATCCTGAACCTGAGTCTGAATCTACCAAGTTGTCAAGGATCTGTGCTACCTGTTTTGATTTTATTCCCTATTTGAAGACTATGATTTGTCAGAATTTTATGGCTAAAAAGGGGGAGAAAATCTCATGCAATGTGTTGGCTTTGTTGGCTCTGATACCAAGAATTAGAAGATGTATTGCTGCATTTCAGATATGTGTGAAAGTGACTAGTTTTGCTCTGATACCAAGCAATATATGTCCAGATATGATTGAAGGGGAAGATGTGTCTCAGGGGGAGTATAAGGTTGTTTTGATCCTGAGTGTTTTAGTGATCCTGAAGTGTGCATCTGATATGCTCTGATACCATGTTTCTCTGTAGTTCAGTAGTGAGGGGGAGTTTGTGTGAGAAGCTGAGTTGCAGGGGGAGTGTTGTGGAGATTCAGAAGTAAGGGGGAGTGTTTGTGATGATCAAGAGTTGATCAGTAGCTCTGATACCTTGGAGTAGCTCTGATACCATGGTTGTGATCAGAAGTTGATCAGTACTTGGTTATGTGTGCTTCAGTAGCTGTTATGTTTTGTAGAACTGAAGCTGGTTTGTGTTTTTCATAGCTGTGTCCGCTGCTTATGTTTATGCTATGATATATTATTGTGGAGTTCTTCATTGCTGAGTTGATTATAAGGGAGATTGAAGAACTTGGATGGTTTTAGCCAAAAATTTGCCAAAGGGGGAGATTGTTGAGTCTTTTGGTGTTGGCTGCATGTTTTGGCAAAACCAAAGTATTGAATAGAAGCATCTCCATATTTGAAACATTTCTTCAGTTGCAAGTTTTGTGTTTTGAAGCCATTCAGAAGCAGAAAATATCATCAGAAGCTGAATGCACTGTAGCAGTTCAGAAGCTGATTTCAGGTTCTGAAGCCAGCGTTGACTTTTGTTGACCACATCAGAAGCTGGGTTTTCAGATTAATTTTTGCGCGTATCTTGGGAGATTTAGCAAGGAATTATCTTTGTATAAGTGCTTCTAGAATGCTGAATTATTTGGAGAAGATTTTATTGAAGATTTGGTTCAAAGATATGAAAATCGTATTTTCTGTTTTAAATCTTTCAAAGATACAAAACAGTTTTATTTGTTACTTGATTGGACCAATCTTATTTCAGTAACAAATCAATTCAGAAGATTAGTTTTATTTTGCAAGACTGAAGGCTATATAAGGAGGAGGGCTGCTGCTATTCAGGACACGATTCAGAGAGTTAGAAAATCAGAAAATTGAGTCTGTGTTTTAACTTAGAGTTTATTTGTGCACCACTCAATGTTTTGAGTTGGTTTAGAGTTTTATAGAGTTGTGATTCATTCTAAGCCTTTAGGTACGAATGAAGTCTTTGTGTTTTTGAAGTTTTCTGAAAAACAGAGTGTCTTTGATTAAGGGTTTCAGTAACTGGGTTTAGTTACTTGAATAGGAAGTTAGTGGTCTCTAATACTCAACGTGTTGGGTAGAATTCAAGACTAGGAGGAAGTTAATTGCTTAGGCTGGGAACTGGGAGTCAGTGTCTTGAGTCATAAGGATTAATTCCTATAGTGGAATTCCTTCCTGGATTGGTATCCCCCAGAGTAGGAGGTGTTTACTCCGAACTGGGTTAACAAACCTTGTGTGTTTTTAGCTTTCCTGCACATTTATTTTTCTGCCTGTTATTGCTTTTATAATTGTGCTAAGTTCTGATCAGAACCTGCTAAGTTGTATTCAGAACCCAAACCTGTTAAGTATCTTATTGCCTGGCCAGAATTTCAGTTCCATTGAGTCTGGAGTATTATTAGACAACCAGAAGGTACAAAAGCATAAAAACAGCATGATCCTGAACACAGTGGAATCGTGACACGATTTGGGAATCGTGTCACGATTTTCTACCCAGAAATGGAGGCAAGTTCTGCCTATAAAATCGTGACACGGTTGCAAAATCGTGACACGATTTTGTGTGCATTCAGACAGCATAAAACAAGTTCAAAACGTGATTTTCACCATTCTTGGCTTATCTAAGCATACCCAGACATCACAACAGCTTAAGGAATGAATTTCTAAGGCATATTGATAGATTGCAACATGATTAATCAAAGGATTACAAGTAAAATGAATTAGGGCACTAAAATTGTAAACTTTGCTCAATACACAAAATATTCATCAAACTCTCAAGGTGGGTTCTAAAACCCCTAGGGAGCTCACCTTGATCTCTTATTATGATTCTTGATAGCTTCCTTGCCAACTTATGTCCAAACCCTAGCTTGAATCCTTGATCTCCCCTTGTTTCTTCTTAACTTCCTCTTGTTCTATCTTCCAAGCCAAGCTTACTAGCAAGAACTTCACAAGAATTGAGTGAAAGCTTGAGGGGTGGTGGCTAGGTGAGGAGGCGTGTGATAGAGGAAGAGAGGGATAGGAGGCTGATTTTGGGAGAGTGAAAGGGAAGGAAGGAAGTGGTAAGAAAATATCTTACCTCTTATTTTTAAATAATCTCCCCATTCCAAATATTTACCATAATGCCATGCCACTTAATTACAAAATTGCCATGCTTCTTAATTAACTTCTAACACTTATAACAATTACCTCTAAGCGGGATATTACACCCGCTTCAGCAACTAAACTGTCGTGAACCATTTCATCATAGCTGGTATTTCTTTGAAGGCTCACTGCTGTATCAATTTCACCTCTCAACCCACGCCTATACTGATTCATCTTCCAGTTCTCATTACCAGCATACTCGTTGTGGGTGGAGTAGTATGACAACTCTTCAAACTTTTTAGTAAACTCAGTGACTGACATGCCACCTTGTTTCAATTCAAGGAACTCTTGTTCTTTCTTTACTTTGTATGACATCAGTATATACTTCTCAAGCATTGCTTCCTTGAAGTTAACCCAATTTATCTCAATGTCATTTGCTATCATTCTGCGCTGAGCAGATTTCCACCAATCTTCTGCTGCGCCTCTGAACTGATTGGTAGCTAACAATACCTTATTCTCTTCTGGGCACTCCGCCATCCAGAACAGTTTCTCAATCTGCTTTAGCCATCTCTTGGCTTCTGGAGGCTCACCTTCCCCATTAAACTCAGGAGGGTGGTTTCTGTTAAATTCCCGGAAAGACGGATTTGCTACCACTGGTGGTCGTGGAGGCTGCTGCTGAGCACCTTGCCCATTATGCATCATCTCCATCCAGTCATGCTGTGATTGGGCCTGTTGTTGGGCTTGCTGCTGCATCATAAGCATCATATGTTGATGCTGTAATGCAGCCTGAGCTTGCTGCTCTTGATACTGTTGTTGCAACGCCTGCTGCTGTTGCATCATTTGAGCCCAAAAATTCATATTAGGATCTCCTCCGGCTTCCTCAGCATTGGCCTGATTTACTCTAGGCCTTCCAGGACCTCTTCTTCTCCCGGACATTTTATCCTAACTGTCATACACAAGTCAAAGTGATCAGTTTCAACCAGATATAACATTTAGAATAATGTCCCGGATCCAAGAGATCCATAAACTTGGATTGTATTTTAATGACACAAGGCACGGTCTGAATCGACCTGCTCTGATACCAAATTGTAACACCCATAATAAGATTGCCTAGGATCTTATACGAGTATTAAAATTTCGTACTGGATACATTAATTTACAATACTAAAAGTTATCAAATATTACATCACATAGTAATATTACATCCAAAGTTTATACAAACATCTCTCTGATACATGTACATCATAGGTACAACCACATAATACAGTCAAACTATAAAACATATAACATCAGCACGATCAGTCCAAAGCTTTCTCCTTACCCTTGTTGCGTGCTGCCTGTGATCCTGCCTATGAACCTGCACCAGAAGGAATGGGATGAGACATAATGTCTCAGTGAGCTCTACCCAACCTACTGTTGGCAACCACAGGGAACCTAGGGTCGCCATGCCTGCCTTGGCAATCTTGGGGAAATTCTATAATCGCCAAGTCTTATAAATCTGCCTATAACTTTAACTGTAATCAGCCTGTATCTTTAAAACTACTTGTAACTATAACTCTACCTGTAACTGTAACTTTGACTATAACTATGAAACATAATACATATAAACAGTTTTATGTTAGCTGTTAGTGTTGAACAAACATTATTATCTGAGTTCATTTTACGGAGTGCAGTCCGGGTGGAGTAACCCTGAAGTACATCTCCCTATGACCCGGTGAAATTCCTGTCATATCAGGCTCACACCGGACTCCTCTTTGAATTTGCATGTGGACAACCCTCTCGGTGAAGTCCCATCCGGCGTATCCCGAAGTCTGCTGAACATGCCTATGACTATGAAACGTGTTGAACACGCCTTTAACTGTAACATATTACTCTTTAACTTTTACATATAAACACGTGTATCTGTTACTTTATTCATATAATAACTATCCTATAACACTTCACCTATACCACAAGGTCCTTGGCTTATCGTTCTCATAAGCCACCTATTAATTGTTGGAAAACCAACTCTATAAGATCAACTGCTTGATTAAGGGAAACTTGGTAACTAACCCGTAACTAATCCTATAACTTATGGATTTGAGTATCCATCCCTCGATATTGGACCTATCCTCATCCTATCTTAATCTATACATTCCTCAAGGGCATGAAATTCGGTGGCCGATTTTATGAAATCGGGGGCCGATCTTATGAAATCGGGGGCCGATCTTTGTCGTAACAATACTGAAGATTGAGCAGCAAAATCGGTAGCCGATTCCATGAATTCGGTGGCCGATTTTCAGTATCAGACAGCATAGAGCAAGTTCAAAACGTGATTTCCACCCTTTTTGGTTAATCTACTCATACCCAGGCATCATAACACCTTAAGGGACGAATTTCTAAGGCATAAAGATAGATTACATCATGATTAATCAAGGAATTACAAGAAAAAGGGAATTAGGGCACTAAAGTCTCAAACTTGCTCATAATACTATAAACGTTCAAGCTTACTTAAAGCGGGTTCTAAAACCCTGCGGAGCTCACCTTAAACCCCGATTGGTGCTTGCTACAATCTGAGTTCCAAAACCCTTGCCTCAATCTACCTCTTCTCTTGATTCTTCCTTGTTTCTCCCTTTTACTTTCTCTTGTTCTAACTTTCCAAAAACAAGCTTGCTAGCATAAATTCCACAAGAATTGGATGAAGTTTTGATGGATTATGGATGATGATTTGTGAGGGGCGATTTCTAGAGAGGGAGAGGAAAGAAATTCTGATTTTTAGAGTAAGAAAAATGGAAGATAAACATGAGTTTGTTTCATATTTGTCCCATTTGTTCCTTTCCCTATAATTACTACTTTGCCATTCCCCTCAATTAATTCCTGTAACACTGTTTATAGTCACGCTTACGCGGGATATTACAGCCATAATTGATATATAGAAAAAAAGCCATGATAAAACAAAGCTACAACATCGATAAGGATAAAGCAACGATGTAAATCTTGACCAAACAGAAAGAAGAAAAAAATCAACGATGTAAATAATAAAGCCACGATGTCGACAATGAGATAATGAATTTCTAACACCCATACTAAATTATCTAGAATATTTAGCATGTGTATTAGTCTGATACCGGATACATTAAAATTTTCAATAATAATATTACAACAATACAATTGAACAGGGTACAAGTAGCTCGTTTATACAATTATCCGTATACCAAAAATGAATACTTATACATAATAATGATAACGTCCTGAGCTTGCACTTGACGTGCATTTGCACTCCAATCCAGTATCTCTCTGATGAATTTCTTCATGTACCTCTTGCTAACCTGTAAACCTGCACCAGAAGGATTGGGATGAGACATAATGTCTCTGTGAGCTTGTAACACCCATACTAACTTTAACTAGTATATTAGCATGTGCGTTAAACTGATACTGGATACATTTAAAAATTTCAATAATAATAATAATACATCACAGATGAATGAATACGAGTTTACTCGTTTGTACAAATAATCCAATACTATTACAATACTTATACAATATCCATTAAGCTCCTGAGCTGGTACACAACGAGCAACTGTACTCCATCCAGTATCTCTATGAAGAACTTCATCACGAACCTCTGACTTACCTGTAAACCTGCACCAGAAGGAATGGGATGAGACATAATGTCTCAGTGAGCTCCAGCCCAACCAACTGTTGGCAACCACAGGGAACCTAGAGTCGCCATGCCTACCTTGGCAATCTTGGGGATTTCCTATGATCGCCAAGTCTTTATCTTTAACCACAAAGGGTATGAGTCTGACTATAACTATAAGTCTGCCTATAACTATAACTGTAATCTACCTGTGGCTATAACTGTCAACCGCCTATAACTGTAACTATAACCTATCTGTAACTATAATTCCTGCCTGTAACTATAACTTAGTGATCGAGGGGAAACCTAGGACCACTTTCTGTTAACTGTCCATAACTATAACTGTGAATTTCCTGTGAATATAACTATTACTGTCTATGACTATAACTGTAACTGTCTATAACTATAAGTATAATCCACCTGTAACTGTAACTTTGACTATAACTTTAAAACATAATACATATAAAGTGTTTTATGTTAGCTGTTAGCGTTGAACAAACAATATTATCTGAGTTCATTTTACGGAGTGCATCCGGGTGGAGTAACCCCGAAGTACAACATCCCTATGACCCGATGAAATTCCTGACAATCAGGCTAACACCGGACTCCCTATGAAACGTGTGGACAACCCTCTCGGAGAAGTCCCATCCGGCGAAACCGGAGTCTACTGAACACACCCTATAACTGTGAAACGTGCGAGCACGCCATTATCTTCGATCTTTAATACTTTAACTTTGACATATAAATATACATATCTGTACTGTAATCATATAACAATCCTGTAACACTTCACCTATAACTTAAGATTCTTGGCTTATCGTTCTCATAAGCCACCTATAATTGTCGGAGAACCAACACTATAATCTTATCTGTAACTTTGATTGCCGAAGCATACCTATTACTCTTGTATTCTAATCCGAATACATCTATAACCTTGTTTTCCTAAAATAGGTGCTAGACTTATCCAAGCCGTATGCTTTTCCTTAAGAGCTATCAACTCACAAGCAAGGGATCAATCCATTAAATCCTTGCACTCACACTATAATTCTTGTTTTCCTATCAAAGGTTTCGACATATCGTTGTCATATGCCGCTATTAGGGTTTACCTAATCATATAACCATTGTTCTTACAATTTCCTAACGTTGCGTATACCTTGCCCCTATAATAATCCATACATCTCTAAGGGCTAGATCCTTTAATACTTAATAGGGATACATAGCCATTGCGCGTTGCTTAAAGAGTCTGAAGTAGTATTGGACGGCTAGAATGGTGCAAGTATAGAAGAAAAAAACATTTATGCCCTGTGTACTGTGCAATCGTAACACGATTTGGAAATCGTGTCACGATTTTCTACCCAGAAATCGTGGTTGGTTCTGCCTGTGAAATCGTGACACGGTTGCAAAATCGTGACACGGTTTTACCTGCAGTTGGACAACATAGGGCAAGTTTAAAACATGTTTTCCACCATTTTGGCTTATCCAATCATACCCAAACATCACAACAGCATAAGGGGTAAATTCTAAGGCATATAGACAGTTTACCACAAAATTGATCAAAGAATTGCAAGAAAAGGAACTAGGACACTAAAATTGCAATCTTGCTCAATAACACTATAAACATTAAAACTTATTCAAAGTGGGTTCTAAAACCCCTAGGAGCTCACCTTATACATGATTTGGTGCTGGTTTAGCTTGCTTTCCAACTTTCCTCAAAACCCTAGCTCATAACCTTTCCTTTCTTCTTGCTTTCTCAACTTCCTTTCTTGCTTAAAATCTCTCCAAGCTAGCATGTTTACTTGTGTTCCAAGAGTTGTGGAAGAAAGATTGATGGATGAATGCAAGGGAGAGGGAGGCGTGTGAGTGGAAGAAGAGAGGGGGAAGGAACCGGTTTTGGAGAGGGAAGGGAAGAAAGAAAATGGGCAAGAAAATATCTTGTTCCCTTCTTAAACAATTCTTCTCATTTCAAATAATTACTCAATTGCCATTGCCACTTAATTACATAATTGCCATTGCGTTCATTTAATTCTTGTAACACTGTTAAAGTCACGTTTAAGCGGGATATTACACTCTACCCCCCTTAAAGAAATTTCGTCCTCGAAATTTAGAAAATCTTTCTAAGATTCTGAAAAGTTAAATCCTTTCTACCTCTTTCTCTACTATGAAAATGTCCAATTCTTTTTACTCATTGAGATTCCATGGCAACTCTAGGGTCTGACATGTATATTAGTCACGTACCTCGATTAAACCATATCGATTGAAACTTGTTCTTTAGCCATGATTTCCATCTCTATCAACCAAAACATATGACAATCTCTTTCCCGCCGAAAGGTCTGGTGCATGTTACATAACTATCACTTGCTAAGACGTATGGTTATCTGAACCAACATATCTATATTATATGACAATGATCTCTGTTCGACGTATTTCTTGCGAATCCAATGTAAAATTATTAAGTCTTAGATTTCTTTTACTAAATTCTATCAGTTCTTCTTTCACTGACCGTTCAATCTTAACCTGAAGACGTCGGGTCGATCTGATTTCCCTCAATTATTCCTACTTTCCGAGGAATATATTACATTACTTTCAGTTCCAAAGAACTCTTATCTTTAACTTTCGTCTCGTAAGACGACCTTTTACTGTTACATTCGTACCATTCTTACGCTGATAGACATATGATATGGAGCATTCTCAACTGAAACAAAGTCTATTGCAATCACTTTCACGATTCAAGTACAAGGAGGTGGCTGAACTTAAGGTACAAGTCCCTTTCTTTCTATCATCCTGGTGTAACTATTATCACATCCATGAGCACTGCTCACATTCCCACTACGGGAATCCTTAAGGCTCGAGAAATCATATGAGCCACTCGTGCTCCGATTTAGTTAATCAACGATAACACGTAGCTAAAAGTCTTAGGAGCTTTCTTCTTTCTATGACTCTGACAATCTTGCATCAATCAAGATATTCCTTACTCATGGGAATTAATACTTCCTTTACCAATAATTTCAAACTTATGAAAGTTTAGTACAAGTGACGTGTGGCATAAGCCGTCTCACATATCATCATATAATACGGTCCATAGAACATAGCTTCCATACATGATCAAGTACGTGCACACTACTGTCGGGTACACAGTACATCGCATCATCATTGTCCAACTAATGGGACACCATACTTAGTCAACATATACTTGAGACAATACCACGTCAACCAAGGTCACTCTTTTAGCTCTTAACTCATGCTTGTATTCTTTGAGTATCTACAATCCCATACGTAACTATGATTACGTCCCATTGACGTTATAACTTATTTTGTCAAAAGACATTCTCTGTTTTCGAAAAGAAAACTTTATCCTGATCGCTATTCAAAATAGCACTCTTAAATTCTGAATCCTTTATTTCATAACTTGAATTTGCGTAGCCTTTTACTGTAAACTATGAGGAATCTTATGATCTGTGTAAAACATTTCCTTCCTTTAACTGTGAACATTAAGTTCAAGAATTTCTGAATTCCACAACTAAGTTCTGTTCGGTAACAACAAACCTGTTATGCTTAAGACTTCCTGTTAACCATTACTGACCGCGTACCACGGTTACCGATACATGTCACACGACTATAAAATATGTTACACTACTATCTAAGTAGCATAAACTCTGCCTGATCAGTATACATAACACTAATCATAACCTGTTACATGCCTGTTACATGCGACATGCTAGCATAACGTGGGTACGATGCGGAATAACTGTATGCCACGGCATAATTCCTCTTTGGTTAAACATACTATTCAAATTGACTTAAAGTTACTGAGCTAAACAGCTAGATCACCGTATTAGATGTGGCTTTCTTCGCTACATACTTATTGTGCTAGAAACATCCTTTAATTTCTCAAACCGCTTGGATTCTCTTATCTCATGAGTTTCGGGGTCTGAAACATTCCTCGACTTATCTATTAAATTTCCTGTTAGAACTGATGTTAAGTTCAAGTCATCACTACTTACAATTATTCTGTAACTTGAGAATTAATCTCTGAATACCTTTCCTGTAATTCATCTGGCAAGGACCTCCCAACATCCTTTTTCTCTAAACTTCAGCTTTAAAATTATTCATCAGCTCATCCTTTGATTACTTCTCCGCTGCGCAACTCTGATTTTAACAATTCGCTTTGGGATCACTATTACCATATAAAATCTCCTTGGCCAATCCTTTGACTTTGTATTTCCTTTCGGACATAAAGAATGTTCTTACTTTCACGAAAGTACGCCGACATCTATAAACAACCTTTAACAATAATTACGAGCCCAACAATGCTCTTTCCAACACAACTTATACACTAGTTCTAGCTTTTATTCTTCATATCCTGAATCGAATTCCGTCCTATAATTATCCGTAAGGATTTAACATTCACAACCTTTTTCCAAGACAACTTAGATCCACATAATTCTATCATATCTCCTAGTTACTTCTCGGGTTTCTCCGAAAATAATCCGTCTGGATAAAAACTCAACTTTTACCGGCTCTCCTATAAGTCCAAACACATGCTACACCTCTTCGAGGACCCGATTAATAAATCTGTAAGCTTCAATACTTAACATTTTCCATTGGATCCTTCCTATAACTTATTACTGTATTCACAATTCCATTCTAATCTTGTTATCTGAATAATAATCCATCTATCTTCTCGACCATTGCCCTCTTCATGGTTTCGAACAATCCAAGGTATGTATTTTCTACCATCTTAACACATACCAACATAATGTGATCTTTGTCGGCTTACCCGAATACGTGTGTAAGGAGCCCATCGAAAGAGAATATAGAACTCCTTAACTTCAACCATAACTTTAACTGTAACTTGTACGTTAGTGACGATCTTCCTACTTAATCCTCGAAACCGGTCTACTATAATCCGTCAACATAAGATTCAATCCTTAATCCATACCCTTACCGGGGGTTTCCTTCACTTATCGCTACACTCGCATTCTTCATACCAAGCACCTTGGTGTCCCATAATGAAGGAAGGTAATCTATTTCATCCATCCAATATTTTGCTTAATCCATAAATAAGTCTCTTACCTGTCGGATGTCAAGATCTCATCCGTTCCAAGTGCGCAAGTCCTTCCATCCTTACACACTATAACCTTACTGGAAGTCCAGAGCTTTCAATAATTAACTGATCATTCCTTATTCCAAGTCGCTGGGTTTGGTACCGTAATTCTTTACCTCTGTACCCGGAAATTAAAACTCTATTCAACCCTTCACTTTAACTTTCCAAATTACGGTTCCCGTTAGGATTCCAAATCATTCTTCCGAGTATTCTATAATTCTTTACTCTACACATCTCCTCGGAGAAGGCATCGCTCAAGGATGCGTCCAACCAGTTAAGGTACTTGATCTTACTCTTAAATACCTCTTGTATTCCTGAAACTTTGCCATTAACAGGCTCAGTTACTTCACTGTTAGAGAACCATCCTTTGACATTAAACACTTTGCCAATTTCGTTTTAGAATCTGACGTCTTAACCTTTACCCTTCGTACCCTTCTTGGTCACATTCTGCTCTCGGATATTTGTCCTAACTGTCATATACTAGACTGAGTTGATCAGGCTCAACTAGATGTGACCTTTAGAACAACATTGAAATTTCTGGCTTAGCAACTGGTAAGGAGGTTAAACTGGTTCTGATTAAAATTGGTTCTGAACCTAACAGGTTCTGAACTTGAAACTTAGCACAATTTAAATCACAGTTATGCAGCAGAATTAAAAAGTGCGGAAATAAAAGAAGGCACAAGTTTGTTAACCCAGTTCGGAGTAAACACCTCCTACTCTGGGGGATACCAATCCAGGAAGGAATTCCACTATAGGAATTAATCCTTATGACTCAAGACACTGACTCCCAGTTCCCAGCCTAAGCAATTAACTTCCTCCTAGTCTTGAATTCTACCCAACACGTTGAGTATTAGAGAACACTAACTTCCTGTTCATGTAACAAACCTGTTACTGAACCCCTTAACAAAAACTACTCTGTTTTGAAGAACAACTTCAATACATCTGACTGCACTCGTACCTACAGGCTTAGAGTGATTACAACTCAATTAAAAACACTAAACCAACTCAATAGAGTGGTGCACAAACAAAGCTTAAAGCTTACAAACACTAAGACTCAATTCTCTGAATTATACTCTGTTTTTCTCTCTTAATTCACATATCTTGAATAGCAGCAAAGCACTCCTTATATAGTCTTCAGTAATTCACATAAATTTGAACATAATCTTCTGCAATTGATTTGTTTCTGAATTACTAAAGGCTAGAATAACTCTGCAAGGTATCTTCAAAAGATTGTATCAAGAAAATACGAACTTGCATAAAACTGAACCAAATCTTCATAAAATCTTCTCCAAATCAAACAGGCCTTCTAGAATCAACATGCTTGAATAAAACCTTGTTAAATCTCGCAAAGATTCGCTCCAAAACAATTCAGAAAAACCAGCTTCTGATGAGGTCAACGAAAGTCAACGCGGGCATCAGACTCTGAATTCAGCTTCTGAAGTGCTACAGTGCTTCTGAAGCAACTTTCAGCTTCTGATGGAATTTTCAGCTTCTGAACAGCTTCAAAATGAAAAACTTGCAACTGAAGATTTGTTCTACATATGGAGATGCTTCTATTCAACACATTGGATTTGCCAAAATATGCATCCAACACCAAAATACTCAACAATCTCCCCCTTTGGCAAATTTTTGGCTAAAACCAATGCTCACACAACCAAGTTCTTCAATCACCCATAAGACTATCTCAGCAATGAAGAACTCCACAAACTTCAAACATAACACACAGATAGGCAGCGGACAAATGCTATGCTTGCATGAAAAACCAATCAGTTTCAGCTTCTGAACACTGATACACACAAAACAGCTTCTGATACACTTGAAGCACACATAACACCAGTTACTGATCAACTCCTGATCATCACAACCACTCCTGAAGCTTCACAACACTCCCCCTGCAACTCAGCATCCAATATTAAAAACTCCCCCTTAATTCTGAACTGCAGTAACACTTCAGGATCACAAACACTCAGGATCATAACATTCATGTACTCCCCCTGAGACACACACTCCCCCTCAAACACATCAGCACATCTCATGTTGCATTGGTTATGAATTCTGAACAAAACATGCAACTTCTGAACCAATCTAGACAGCTTCTGACCCACTGAACAATCTGATAAAACACACTCTGAACAGCTCTTGCCTGATCTTAAGCATAAATTTTTCTCCCCCTTTTTAGCCACAAAATTATGACAAAACACAGGTTTCACATTGGGGACAGAAATTAAATAAGCAACTGCACAAAAATCTGCAAAAATAATCCCAGTTTCAGACCCAGGATTAGACACAGGTTCAGGAACACTCTCAGCCTTAGCAAAACTGGCAGGTACTCTTTCTTCCTCACATCCAGCTTGCTGTAATTGCTATAAGTCCTTGTACAGGCAAACATTTGAAGAATTCAAAACAAACTTATTCCTCTCATCAATCTTCTTCTAAAGTCTATCAATTCTCTTCTGCACAGAGAGTCTGATGGCAGCAAATTCTTCAGATTCACTATCATCCAGTTTCTTTTCTACTCCAGGTTCATCAACCTTGACTTTGGGTTGCACAGACTTGATATTCATCAAAACTTTCATGTGTAAATGACCAAACATTTGACAGATCTTGTATTCTTCCTCAGATTTCCATAGATGACAATTATCTTCTGATCTGTGGCCCCTCATCTGAACATTACCCTCTTGATCAGTTACCAAACATTTTTTCTTATTGAATTTCACCTCCAAGTCTTGATCACACAATTGACTGATACTGATCAGATTTGAAGTTAGCCCTTTAACTAGCAACACATCATTAAGCCTTGGTAAACCATCACCAATTAAATCACCTATTCCAATAATATCTCCTTTTGCTCCATCACCAAATGTTACATATTTTCTGGGATAAGGCTTTAAGTTGCTTAACAGCTTCTTCACACCAGTCATGTGTCTGGAGCAGCCACTATCAAAATACCAGTCCTTCTTAGATAGAGCTTTCTGATAAGTATGAGCCATTAGGCCAACAGTCTCACCTTTGGGTCTCCAAACCTTCTGAACATTGACTCTTTTTGGAGCAGGTTCAACTCTTCTATGATTAAAGTGCTCAGGATAACCATCTAATTTGAAACAAAATGGTTTGATATGCCCTTTCTTACCATAGTGATGACAAACCCAAGTATGATTTCTTCTTTTGTTTCTGAAAACTTTCTGGGGTTGCTTCTGAGGCAGCATTTGAATTTGCTTCTGAGGTTTCATCTGAGTTTGCTTCTGAGGTTGCACATGGGATCTCATCTTTGAAGTTCCAATCATAGAATCATAAGATTCAGAAGCAGGTACAAATTGTTTAACATGATTTTTCTCCTTGAGGTTCGGACTCTGATCAACAAAACCTAACCCAGTTTTTCCTTGCCTCTGAACATCCAGGATTTCCTCCAACTTATCAGTAGCAGAGTTCATCATCCTAACTTGCTTCTTCATCTGATCAAGTTGAGAATTCAAATGTGTTACTTCTTCATTAAGATCAGCAATCTGTCCTATATGAGCACATCTTTCAGACTGCAGCTGACACACAGTTTCCTTCTCAGTCTCTAATAACTTGATCAATTCTTGATTTTTGAGATACAGTTCTTCATAAGAAACAGCTGGTTCCTCAAAAATTAATTCTTCATCATAGGCTTCAGATTCTGATGAAGTTTCAGTTTCTGATGAAGTTTCAGACTCTGAATAGACTACAGGCACAGACTTTGAGCAAGCTTCTGAGACCATAAGAGCAGCAACATGTTTGGCTGACTTACTCTCAACCTCTCCTTCTGAGCTATCCTCATCAGACCAAGATATAGCAAGGCTTTCCTTCTGCTTCTTGAAAAAATTAGGACATTCAGTTTTGATATGTCCATAGCCTTCACACTCATAGCACTGCACACCTCTTGCTTGTTTGCTATTCTCTTCAGATTGTTGCTTATTATTGTTGAGTCTGAGATTCTGACCATTGTATTTGGATTTCTTGTCCACCTGTTTCAGAATCTTTTTGAACTGTTTTCCTACTAACGCAAGTGCTTCTGATAGATCATCTTCATCTTCATCAAGCTCTTGTTGATTATCAGCTTCAGAATTAACAGCAAAAGTTATTCCTTTCCCTTTCTTATCAGGCTGTTTGCAGAAAGCAGTCTCAAAATTGAGCAAGGACCCAATCAGCTCCTCAACCTTCATGGTGGTGATGTCATGAGCTTCTTCTATGGCTGTAACCTTCATAGCAAATCTTCTGGGCAGGGACCTGAGGATTTTTCTCACTAACTTCTCATCTGACATCTTTTCCCCAAGAGAATCAAAGGAATTGGCCATATCCAGCACATTCATGTAAAAATCCTGAACAGATTCATCTTCCATCATCTTCAGGTTCTCAAACTTTGTTGTGAGTAATTGAAGTCTGGATAGCTTAACCTTAGAGGTTCCTTTATGAGTGGTTTTCAGAATTTCCCAAGCATCCTTTGCCACAGTACATTGTTTGATGAGTCTGAACATGTTCATGTCAACACCATTGAAAATTGCATTCAAGGCTTTTGAATTCCCATGAGACAGATCATCTTCAGCTTTGGTCCATTCTTCTTCAGGCTTCAGAATCTCAGTTTTGTTACCATCTTTGTCCAAAACCACAGGATGATCCCAGCCTTTAATCACAGCCTTCCTAGTTCTGCTGTCAATGGATTTCAGGAATGCACACATCCTTGATTTCCAGTACTCATAATTGGTGCCATCAAGTAGGGGTGGTCTGTTGACAGGGCCTCCTTTTCTCTCCATAAAGCCAGACATTATTGTGCGCACCTCGTTTTTTTCCTCGGGAAAAAGACGCGCAGATTCCTCCGAGGTCGTCCTCGAACGCTCGGAGGTGCCTTTGTGAAGCCGCCACCAAAGTTTTTGTGTAAAGGGAACGTTGATAAACCCTTAAGTTTTTTTTTGTAAAGGGAAACGATAATAAAACCCTTTTGACGATGAGGATAAGGATTAGGTCATCGCAACCATTGTCGGGTTCGGGAGTCGGTTACGCGAGGGGAAGGTATTAGCACCCCTCACGTCCGTTGTACTCAACGGGAACCTTCTATTTGGTTAAAACTTGAATTGCTTTTTAATACTTTGCGTTCATGTTCATTTATGCTAAAATATAATAAGGGGGGAAAGAGATAAAAACAAACGAAAGAAAGAAAAAAAAGTTTTTATTATTGTGCTTGACAAGATGTCGATCTTGCTCCTACGTATCTCCCGGTAGTCGGAGAATTCAAAGCATACGTAGTTCTTTGGTAGAAAAACGTATGTGTGTTGGTTGATTTTAATTGGACGATGTTTTAACCGAATTCTTGCGATTAAACGTTGCTTGTATGCTCGCACTTGGAGACTTATTAAGCGTTTGTTCTTGAATCACATTAGAATTGTTAAAAGTTACGTCCGTTAGGGTAGAGGGTTGAATTGGTCGCTATGGGACCAAGGGAGGTACAATGGACTCAAACAAGTCAAACATTGACCGAGTGGACTCCGAAGAGTCGGGCGATTGTTCGATTGATCCACTGAGATCAAGAACGGGTACAATGGACTCGGACGAGTCGAACATTGACCGAGTGGACTCTAACGAGTCGAGGGGTTGAGTCTAATGGCCAACGGGGGACCAAAAGGCTTGGATTGACCACAAGGGGCCAAGATTTGGTTTGGTTAGGGTTGTACATATTGAAAAAAAAAAAGGAATGACGATTGTCCGAGCGACGAGACATACGTCACGCATTCGTACAATCGGGGCGATGGAGAGACATACGTCACACCATCCCTTTTTCATTCATGTTTTTGGATTGAATTCTTTAGAAATCCCAAGGCATGTCAAAACATTTGGTTTGAAAACCCAAAATGGGAGGTTTAGCAAAATTGCTAGAAAACGCGCAAGTTCGTCTCATTTTGCGAAAATGCGCACATTACCGGTGTATGTTCATTTTTGAGTTTTGAACATCATGAACAATATTTATTGCTCAAGTTTAGATTGAAAAGCTGAACATAGCTTGTTGGTTCATGTGGTTTTGAAAGTTTGGGAACATAACTTGCTTTGCAAGTTATCCACAAAATGGCTATACGAACTTGTGATTTTGCCAAAATTATGCAAAAACCTTGTTATGATTTGAAGAACATAGGTTTAAAAACTCTTAGGTTCTGAGCTCTGGGGCTAGAACCTCAAAAATTGGTTGTTTGGACACAAAAACTCAGGTTCTGAGTTCTGTCATGGTCGCACTGCGACCATGACTTCGCACTGCGAAGCATGCGAAATTTTGGGTTCAGAAGCTGTTTCTGAACATTTGTTCAGAAACAACTTCTGAACACACTCAAGACCTTATAGATGGGTGAAAAGCTTTGAGTTTTTGGGGTGAAAAAGGTTGTACAAACCAATTTTGATGTTTTGAAAACCTTGGGATTTCTTTGAAATTCAAAAGGGGTTTTTTAGGACAAAGAGTTTTTGAGCCAAAATAGCTATGCAAACACAATTAGATATGCAAGATAAAGAGCTTAGTAACTTACAGAACTCCTTAGCAAAGCTCCAGCTGCACTTGGCTTGATTTGGTTGAAGGCTTTCACAAAGGTTTGAAGATTTGTGATGAACTTGAACTTTTGAAAGCTTTGTGTGGATTGATTGCTTCTGGTTATTTGTGGAGGTTTGTAGGTTGAAATGAGTAGAGTTTCTGCTCTTTGAATGTTGTGTTTTCTGTCTAATTGTGAGTTTTTGTATCCTTGGGCATTGCCTTGTATTTATAGGCCAAAATCAAATCTTTGTCATCATTACACAATCCCTTGATTCAGCTGATTTGTGGCCAAGATCAAGCTGAATCCCTTTGCATTAAATGCTAATGGATAGAGGCAACCCTGCCTTGTGCCAAGGGGCAAGTTCCAGCTTGATTTCAGCCACAAATTCAACTTATTCTAGAAGGTAATGATGAAGAACAAAGCTGATTTGCAAATGGCTAATGCTTGGGGATCAATCCTTGCAATCTCAATGGTTGGTCAATAAAAACGTGCACTGTATTGTGCAGAGATTGAGGGATGAAAAGGCTAAAATTGGCTGGTGTGAGAGGGTGAAAAGCTGCTGCAAAACAGAGTAGGCACTCATGGCTTTTCAAGTGAGAAAATCCAGCTGGTTTGACTGGTTTTTGGGGCAGCAAGCAGGAGGAAAGTCCTCCAGCAGGTGGCTGGCAACCTTGTGGTGGTTAGCAGGTCACCTGGGAGGGGCTAGAGCTGCCCAAGGGCAAGCCCACTTGCTTGTCACATGCTAGGTTGGAAGAAAAAGCTTCTAACCTTGGCATTAATGGCAAGTCCTTCAACTCTGGCTTTGCTTGGCCCAATTGGCCATGAATGCTACTTAAAATAATTATGGAAGTGATGTGCAACAAAATCTGGAATTAAATCCAAGAAACCAAAAATCTGCAGAAAAATCGCAGACTTCGCAGTGCGAAGTGAGCTTCGCATTGCGAAGTTCTTAATTTTGAAAAGTTGACTTTTCTGTTGACTTTTGTTGACTTTTGACTTTTTCCCCTCTTTGATTTTTTTTGATTTTTGGTTTTAAAATGCGTAGGACAAAATTAGGGTACTACAGCTGCCCCTACTTAATTGTGTCTTCGCATAGAGTGCGTGAGTGCCGGGGGCATCTCATGAACTCTTTGCGGAGATCAATTAAGTAAAAAGAAAAAGAAGGACCCGAATTTTGTCCTTCGCGAAATGCAAATGAAAGGGTTGGTAGGGTTTGATCGTATCCAGCCGCTAACACTGGAGGTAGATCCACTGGGGAATGAAGGTAATCTTATCTAGGCACTGCTTCTAGAGGTCGATTCCTGAGGGTAGTGGTTTACTCTAGGTACTGTCACTAGAGGTGGAACATTGATGGAGGTGATCTACTCTAGGAATTGCTTCTAGAGATCGATACCTAAAGATGGCGATTTACTCTAGGCACTTTCAACTAGAGGTGGAACATTGAGGTAGGTGATCTACTCTAGGCACTGTCACTAGAGGTCGATACCTAAAGATGGTGATTTACTCTAGGCACTTTCAACTAGAGGTGGAACATTGAGGTAGGTAATCTACTCTAGGCACTGTCACTAGAGGTCGATACCTAAGCTAGGTGATCTTATTCAGGTACTGCTTCTGAATATAGATTCCTAACGAGCTGTGATCTTATTCAGCCGCTAACACTGAAGGTCGATACACTGGGGGAGGTGATCTACTCTAGGAATTGCTTCTAGAGGTCGAACAATGAGGTAGGTGATCTACTCTAGGAATTGCTTCTAGAGGTCGATACCTAAGCTAGGTGATCTTATTCAGGTACTGCTTCTGAATATCGATTCCTAACGAGCTGCGGTCTTACCCTAAATAGGTGCCCCTGGTTGAATGTTGATGGATGCTGGTGAATATGTGATACTCACTGGAGGATCCTTGTTAAGGATGCGTGTTTTATGAAATGCATGTGTATGAATGGTTTTAAATATGCATGCATGAAATGAAATAATGTTCGTTGGGTGCCGAGCAGAGTCGGTCTTTGTTTGTGGGTGTGTTCATGATAGTTGGGCTTTCTTTTTTGTTTTTTGGGTGGTCGGTTTGGAAGGAAAAAATCCTTTGCCTACATACCCAAATGGGATCAAAACCGGTGTAGTTCGAGCCTAAGCCCGAAAATTTGTGTTTTGTCTGCCAATGATGATTGGTCTTTTTGTTTGTTTTTTTGGTTGATCGGTTTGGAAGGACGAGGTCCTTTGCCTACATACCCAAATGGGATCAAAACCGGTGTAGTTCGAGCCTAAGCCCGAAAATTTGTGTTTTTTGCCAATAATGATTGGACTTTTGTTTGGGGTTGAGACTCCCTGGGGAATGTCAATAAAATTTGGGCTTTATTGTGGGCCAATGAAAATTGGGCTTTGGTTTGTTGTGCTTGACAAGATGATGATCTTGCTCCTACGTATCTCCTGGTGGGATGGAGAATTCAAAGCTTACGTAGTTCTTTGCTTTGCCAATGAATATTGGACTTTGGTTCGCCAATGATTATTGGACTTTTTGTTTGGTTGCCGAGCGAGGTCGGGCTTTTTGTTGGTTGCCGAGCGAGGTCGGGCTTTTTGATTTTGGTTGCCGAGCGAGGTCGGGCTTTTTGTTGGTTGCCGAGCGAGGTCGGGCTTTTTGTTGGTTGCCGAGCGAGGTCGGGCTTTTTGATTTTGGTTGCCGAGCGAGGTCGGGCTTTTTGTTGGTTGCCGAGCGAGGTCGGGCTTTTTTGTTTGGTTGCCGAGCGAGGTCGGGCTTTTTGGTTTTGGTTGATCTCACTAGGGATATAAGGATTATTTTGGAAGCATGATCGATATCCGGCCTTAGTGGATGAAAAAGATGTATGAGGGTGAGCTTTATTTGGGGAAATCTGTTCCTCCGACACCCGGGATCTTTGCGTTTTACGCGTCGTGAGCTACGCTCTTGTTTCTGCTGAAGAGCATGAGTCTTAAAATGACTGATGCTGAGCTTCAAGTTTTGAGTCCTCTGATGCAATGACGGGGACCAACGAAATTCTTTTGACATTTAAACGTCCAAGTAAAAAACACATTTTTTTTTTGTTTTTTATGTTATTCCCATATTTCAATGCATTATCTATCATGAATAAAAACACATTTTATGAGCAAGTAAGGACGCATAACAATGAAAAGGTTTAAAAATGATTTTGATTCAACGAAACTTAGCCCCTTGTGTGGGTAACTATTCGTGAAAATGTAATCCCTATAAGAGGTGATTACTGAGATAGAGAAAAAGGAAAAAACAAAAAGGCAAATGAAAAATTGCTTGGGTTTCACGTGCTACTTTCCCTATGACTTTGAAATAACCTGTTTTTGAAAGATGATAATGAGGTTGATTCTTTCCCTCTCGAATTCTGTCCGGACCTCACGTGCCGCAGTCTTTTGCCTTTTTTTTTTTTTTTTTTTTTGAAACCCCTAACTTTTACCTGGACCGCTCTTTCGAGTTTTCAGTCCACTGGGGTATATTTCCTTTTTTTTGATGTCCTTAATTTTTGCCTAAACCGCCTTTTCAGGTTTTCGATCTAGCAGGACGCTCTCTATTGCCTAAACCGCCCTTTTCGGGTTTTCGATTTAGCGAGCTCTTTTTCTTTTTGGCATATATATTTTTTTTTGACTGCGCCGGAGTTTATTGATAGGGGGATCCTTGTGGACGGGTAATACCTTTTTTCCAAGCATTAAGTCTTCTTCTCTAAATTCTCGAGAATGAACCTTCTTGTTGAACTGTCCATGCCCCAATGCTGTGAGGTGTTTCTCTTTTATGGGGTTCAGTTGGTCGAACCTTGTTTGTGTTTGTGAATGCCAATGGAAATTGGGTTTTTTGTGATTGGATGACAAGCATGGTTTTTTGTGTTTGGTTGCCGAGCGAGGTCGGGCTTTTTGTTTTTGGTGTGGAGATGCCAATGAAAATTGGGCTTTATGTGTGATTGAGTTTGTAAGGGCCAATGGAAATTGGGCTTTTATTGGAAATGGTATTTGGGAATATGTTTGTGAGTGCCAATGAAAATTGGGTTTTTTGTGATTGGATGACAAGCATGGTTTTTTGTGTTTGGTTGCCGAGCGAGGTCGGGCTTTTTGTTTTTGGTGTGGAGATGCCAATGAAAATTGGGCTTTATGTGTGATTGAGTTTGTAAGGGCCAATGGAAATTGGGCTTTTATTGGAAATGGTATTTGTGATTGCCAATGGAAATTGGGCTTTTTGTTTGGAAATTGTGTGTGCCAATGAAAATTGGTCTTTTGTTGGAGATGTGAGGAATGCCAATGATGACTTGGCTTTTTGTGTTTGGGGGATGCCAATGAAAATTGGGCTTTGTTTGTTTAGGAATGTGAGGAATGCCAATGACGACTTGGCTTTTTGTGGGAATTTGTGGGGAGTGCCGTAACGGCAAATGGTTTCTTTTTTTTGATGAGTTGGGCGACCACTCGTTTGGTCATGTTTGCATAGGAAGCTGCTTTGACCCATTTGGTGAAACAGTTGATGGCAGCTAGTATGAACTGGTGCCCTTTTGAAGCCTTTGGCTCAATCATTCCAAACATGTCTATGCCCCATATAGAGAAAGGTTAGGGTGATGACATTCAGAGGTGTTTGTGGTATGTGCCCCTTGTTGGCATAATTTTGTCACTTGTGACATGTCTTGGCATGGGTTTGGAAGGACTCCTCATGGATTTCTTCGGTGAGCATGACTGCTTCACGTTTATCCGCTCATCTGAGTAAGACCTAATTTCTCTTGTAGAGTGTGCCCCCGCAGAGGGAAAATTGTAGTGCCATTCTTTTGAGGGTTCTCTTCGTGAGGTTGTATTACCCCATCCTCTTGATCCCCAAGTCTGGACAATCCTTCAGGAGGTTCAAAATCGTCCTTATTATCATCTTCCGTTTGGTTAATTCGAAAATTGAAGTCAAAAGGGATCGTAGCAGTGTTATTTTTTGGTGGTGTATTTATGTGATTTTTTTTGTAGGGTTTATGAAAATTTATTTGAGAACGAAAGAAAAACGAACTCTTTTGAACATAAACCGCAAATTTATTAATGACGGAAATGATTTGAAATATGGGGGTCCCATAAAAATTAATCATTTGCCTTGGGAAGAGCAAAATGATTGTTTGTTTTTTTTTTTTTGAAAAACAAGATAAATTACTTGGACAAAAAAAATATTTCCGAAATTTCGATGGCCCTCCGGTTGCTCGGATCTCTTCCGAAACGCTACTGTACACCGGGTCGGGTACTTCCCCTTTTTTTTGGTGTTTGGTGAGGGAATGATGTGAGGGTTTTGCTTTCAAATGCATGAAAATGCATGTAAATGTATGAATGCAATGAGTATGCAAAAATATGCCCCTTTATTTTGTTTATGCGTAAATTTTTTCATGAATGCAAATGCATGGTATGCAGGGGTTTGGTATATGAAGGTTCGGAACTTCCCCCCATCCTCACGTGTAGGCTCTAAAGATGATATCTCCTAAGAAGAGGTCCCTAGAGTCATTGATCTCACATGGAATTAGGGTTGTCTATGGACATACGTCGACATGACTTCAATTAATTCCACGTGAAAATCTCCTCTAAGCGGGGTTGGGCATCCTACCTCACGGACATACGTCAACGCGGGCTTCCGCACACAACCTCCTTCTAACTTAGTGTTTTTCTCTCAAGCTCGGGTAGAGAGCCTCACACGTCCGGCATTAACCCGGACAATGTGGAGTAACATCACTCAAGTAACCCCCGCATTTGATATATATAATATGAATATAAAGCAAATAAAGCAAATATAAACATAAAGCATAAATATAACATGCATGAATAAAATTAATAAACATGGCACGCAAAGAAAATAAAGCAATTGTCTTTAACCCAAATAGGTTAGGCTTGACTCGCTAGTGGGAACAGGGTCCCCAGTGAAGTCGCCAGCTGTGCGCACCTCGTTTTTTTCCTCGGGAAAAAGACGCGCAGATTCCTCCGAGGTCGTCCTCGAACGCTCGGAGGTGCCTTTGTGAAGCCGCCACCAAAGTTTTTGTGTAAAGGGAACGTTGATAAACCCTTAAGTTTTTTTTTGTAAAGGGAAACGATAATAAAACCCTTTTGACGATGAGGATAAGGATTAGGTCATCGCAACCATTGTCGGGTTCGGGAGTCGGTTACGCGAGGGGAAGGTATTAGCACCCCTCACGTCCGTTGTACTCAACGGGAACCTTCTATTTGGTTAAAACTTGAATTGCTTTTTAATACTTTGCGTTCATGTTCATTTATGCTAAAATATAATAAGGGGGGAAAGAGATAAAAACAAACGAAAGAAAGAAAAAAAAGTTTTTATTATTGTGCTTGACAAGATGTCGATCTTGCTCCTACGTATCTCCCGGTAGTCGGAGAATTCAAAGCATACGTAGTTCTTTGGTAGAAAAACGTATGTGTGTTGGTTGATTTTAATTGGACGATGTTTTAACCGAATTCTTGCGATTAAACGTTGCTTGTATGCTCGCACTTGGAGACTTATTAAGCGTTTGTTCTTGAATCACATTAGAATTGTTAAAAGTTACGTCCGTTAGGGTAGAGGGTTGAATTGGTCGCTATGGGACCAAGGGAGGTACAATGGACTCAAACAAGTCAAACATTGACCGAGTGGACTCCGAAGAGTCGGGCGATTGTTCGATTGATCCACTGAGATCAAGAACGGGTACAATGGACTCGGACGAGTCGAACATTGACCGAGTGGACTCTAACGAGTCGAGGGGTTGAGTCTAATGGCCAACGGGGGACCAAAAGGCTTGGATTGACCACAAGGGGCCAAGATTTGGTTTGGTTAGGGTTGTACATATTGAAAAAAAAAAAGGAATGACGATTGTCCGAGCGACGAGACATACGTCACGCATTCGTACAATCGGGGCGATGGAGAGACATACGTCACACCATCCCTTTTTCATTCATGTTTTTGGATTGAATTCTTTAGAAATCCCAAGGCATGTCAAAACATTTGGTTTGAAAACCCAAAATGGGAGGTTTAGCAAAATTGCTAGAAAACGCGCAAGTTCGTCTCATTTTGCGAAAATGCGCACATTACCGGTGTATGTTCATTTTTGAGTTTTGAACATCATGAACAATATTTATTGCTCAAGTTTAGATTGAAAAGCTGAACATAGCTTGTTGGTTCATGTGGTTTTGAAAGTTTGGGAACATAACTTGCTTTGCAAGTTATCCACAAAATGGCTATACGAACTTGTGATTTTGCCAAAATTATGCAAAAACCTTGTTATGATTTGAAGAACATAGGTTTAAAAACTCTTAGGTTCTGAGCTCTGGGGCTAGAACCTCAAAAATTGGTTGTTTGGACACAAAAACTCAGGTTCTGAGTTCTGTCATGGTCGCACTGCGACCATGACTTCGCACTGCGAAGCATGCGAAATTTTGGGTTCAGAAGCTGTTTCTGAACATTTGTTCAGAAACAACTTCTGAACACACTCAAGACCTTATAGATGGGTGAAAAGCTTTGAGTTTTTGGGGTGAAAAAGGTTGTACAAACCAATTTTGATGTTTTGAAAACCTTGGGATTTCTTTGAAATTCAAAAGGGGTTTTTTAGGACAAAGAGTTTTTGAGCCAAAATAGCTATGCAAACACAATTAGATATGCAAGATAAAGAGCTTAGTAACTTACAGAACTCCTTAGCAAAGCTCCAGCTGCACTTGGCTTGATTTGGTTGAAGGCTTTCACAAAGGTTTGAAGATTTGTGATGAACTTGAACTTTTGAAAGCTTTGTGTGGATTGATTGCTTCTGGTTATTTGTGGAGGTTTGTAGGTTGAAATGAGTAGAGTTTCTGCTCTTTGAATGTTGTGTTTTCTGTCTAATTGTGAGTTTTTGTATCCTTGGGCATTGCCTTGTATTTATAGGCCAAAATCAAATCTTTGTCATCATTACACAATCCCTTGATTCAGCTGATTTGTGGCCAAGATCAAGCTGAATCCCTTTGCATTAAATGCTAATGGATAGAGGCAACCCTGCCTTGTGCCAAGGGGCAAGTTCCAGCTTGATTTCAGCCACAAATTCAACTTATTCTAGAAGGTAATGATGAAGAACAAAGCTGATTTGCAAATGGCTAATGCTTGGGGATCAATCCTTGCAATCTCAATGGTTGGTCAATAAAAACGTGCACTGTATTGTGCAGAGATTGAGGGATGAAAAGGCTAAAATTGGCTGGTGTGAGAGGGTGAAAAGCTGCTGCAAAACAGAGTAGGCACTCATGGCTTTTCAAGTGAGAAAATCCAGCTGGTTTGACTGGTTTTTGGGGCAGCAAGCAGGAGGAAAGTCCTCCAGCAGGTGGCTGGCAACCTTGTGGTGGTTAGCAGGTCACCTGGGAGGGGCTAGAGCTGCCCAAGGGCAAGCCCACTTGCTTGTCACATGCTAGGTTGGAAGAAAAAGCTTCTAACCTTGGCATTAATGGCAAGTCCTTCAACTCTGGCTTTGCTTGGCCCAATTGGCCATGAATGCTACTTAAAATAATTATGGAAGTGATGTGCAACAAAATCTGGAATTAAATCCAAGAAACCAAAAATCTGCAGAAAAATCGCAGACTTCGCAGTGCGAAGTGAGCTTCGCATTGCGAAGTTCTTAATTTTGAAAAGTTGACTTTTCTGTTGACTTTTGTTGACTTTTGACTTTTTCCCCTCTTTGATTTTTTTTGATTTTTGGTTTTAAAATGCGTAGGACAAAATTAGGGTACTACAATTATTAACTCTGGATCTCACCCAAATTACAGGCAGGGTGCCTGCTCTGATGCCAATTGAAATTTCTGGCTTAGCAACTGGTAAGGAGGTTAAACTGGTTCTGATTAAAACTGGTTCTGAACCTAACAAGTTCTGAACTTGAAACTTAGCACAATTTAAATCACAGTTATGCAGCAGAATTAAAAAGTGCAAAAATAAAAGAAGGCACAAGTTTGTTAACCCAGTTCGGAGTAAACACCTCCTACTCTGGGGGATACCAATCCAGGAAGGAATTCCACTATAGGAATTAATCCTTATGACTCAAGACACTGACTCTCAGTTCCCAGCCTAAGCAATTAACTTCCTCCTAGTCTTGAATTCTACCCAACACGTTGAGTATTAGAGAACACTAACTTCATATTCATGTAACAAACCTGTTACTGAACCCCTTAACAAAAACTACTCTGTTTTGAAGAACAACTTCAATACATCTGACTGCACTCGTACCTACAGGCTTAGAGTGATTACAACTCAATTAAAAACACTAAACTAACTCAATAGAGTGGTGCACAAACAAAGCTTAAAGCTTAGAAACACTAAGACTCAATTCTCTGAATTATACTTTGTTTTTCTCTCTTAATTCACATATCTTGAATAGCAGCAAAGCACTCCTTATATAGTCTTCAGTAATTCACATAAATTTGAACATAATCTTCTGCAATTGATTTGTTTCTGAATTACTAAAGGCTAGAATAACTCTGCAAGGTATCTTCAAAAGATTGTATCAGGAAAATACGAACTTGCATAAAACTGAACCAAATCTTCATAAAATCTTCTCCAAATCAAACAGGCCTTCTAGAATCAACATGCTTGAATAAAACCTTGTTAAATCTCGCAAAGATTCGCTCCAAAACAATTCAGAAAAACCAGCTTCTGATGAGGTCAACGAAAGTCAACGCGGGCATCAGACTCTGAATTCAGCTTCTGAAGTGATACAGTGCTTCTGAAGCAACTTTCTGCTTCTGATGGAATTTTCAGCTTCTGAACAGCTTCAAAATGAAAAACTTGCAACTGAAGATTTGTTCTACATATGGAGATGCTTCTTTTCAACACATTGGATTTGCCAAAATATGCAGCCAACACCAAAATACTCAACAAACATCCGGAACCCAATGATTCCACTACTCTTATTGAATCTTTTAATGACCCATGGCACGGTCTGAATCGACCTGCTCTGATACCAATTGTAACACTGATAGACTTTTAGCAAGTGTACTAAAAATGCATCGAAGTAATAAAATTTATAAGTTCGTCTCCACAGGGATTATTTCAATCTCAACTTGACAATTTAATTATAATAAGGATTTAACAAATAGCGGGTATGTAGTGCATATATTTGAGTTCAATGGAAAATAAAAATAAAAATAAATTGTTTTGGAAGTTATCAAAGATTAGAGTGATAAGGTCTTTCGAATCAATTAATTCTCGCTGTTTGGTAAATTGCACTTATTCTCTACAATTATTCTCCTAGTCTCACGGCAAATTAACAAAATAGTTTTGATCAATCCCTTGACTCAGAACACTCTTCTAAAGCTACAACACCCTAATCCCTTAGGTGAGTCCGTAACCATTGAAGGCTTTATGAACATTAATTTTTATGTCATAACCTAACAAGCATCTATCCCTAGACTGACCCGTTAGATTAACCAGAATTATTGGATCCAATTCAATAGCTAGGGCTAGTAGTCAATTGATATTTGAATTCAGTTTATATGTGATCAATATACAAAAAGCATTAAGAGCAAACAATTCTGAATAAAACTAGGATTATAATTGTATTGAAAAGAGTTTATACAATCACATGGTTCAAACAGCTTAAATTAAAATCATCTAAAAGACCTGATCAAAGGAAAACCTAGACACTCATGATAAAAGGATTAAGCAATATGGATAAAAGAAATTACAACCGAACAGTTTTCACTTGAATCTTCTATGCTTAAATTCCCTCTGTGCATGTGTTTAAGCCTCCATCTCTTCTTCTTCGTGATGCGCGACTCCCCTTTTATTTTCCAAAACGTTTTCTTCTCTTGTGCCAAAACTTGAATAATTCCCCTCAGGTTGTGTAGCGCCCCCTTTTATATCAGCCAAGTAGCAAACATAATTGGTTTCTTTCTTTTCTTTGTTTACGGATCAGCATTCAGCAAGCATCACATACACTTCCTTGGCCCAACAACTGCCAATGCCTTTCTCTTATTTTTCTATTCACACCAGCCCATAGTACAAAGCCAAGTGGCACATCAATTTCAATTCATTGAAGCACAACCAAGTTTTCTTTCTTTGATCATATGACTATCAAAATATAATAATAATACACTATTTGACTCAAGTAATTAAAAATGACAATTTATTGAAAATGACTCTAAATTAAATATTAAACCAATAAAGATAGACTAAACACTTAATTAAAAAGATTCTAAAAATGTGATATGACGGACAGTCATCACAACCCCAAACTTGAACTGTTGCTTGTCCTCAAGGAACAAACTTGTTAGATGAAAAATGACAGTAAAATAACAGCTTACCAACCAATGATATTTCGAAATATTCAACTCCTGACCGGTCTAATGATGTACCAGATGCCTTGCTTAAACCTCCTTATCCACAACTCCTCGCACAAATTTGAAAAGGGTTCCCACAGACGACATGCAGGTCTGCCATATTACCATAGGCTTGAAACATTTCTAAACTGTCAATCAAAATCACTGTCAAGTACACACTTTTAAGGACTTTTTGGGTTATAACGGGGCTTAGGTATAGGTGGGATATTTTTTGGAAAGTAGTGTTAAACAAACAATGGAGTTAAGCTCATTCTACTTTGTAAACAGTGAGAAAAAAAATCAAATCCAAATCCCCCCAAAATATCAACAATTGAGTGCTAGAGAACTTTTTTTATTTAATTTTTTCTGAGACATATAATCACAAGTTAGTCTCATATAATTTTTCTTTTCCTTTTTTTTTTCTGCACAATTTAAGTGCTTTTTTTTTGTCATTTTCCAAGAGACATTTTTTTTTATCTCTTAGGTCTCTAATACCCCTACCCCAAACTTAGAATGTTGCTAGTTCCAACAGCAACCCCAAACTTACACATTTAACACAACCTAAACAGCTTAACTCCAAAACAAATTTGGGTCATTCACACTTAAGGTCTTCTAGGTTTGTAATGTTGTTAGTCACCGAACAATGGGGTCTAATCCTAAAGGCTCAATTTGGCTTCACAAAGGATAATTATAAACATAAAATTCAAGGTGGATTCAAAAAGGCTCTAGGTAACAAGCACTTTGCCTTAGTGTGTACAAAACAAGACCAATCAACAAATAGAGAAACATCGCAAGTTCTAGAAATGACAGTTACATGGAACACTCATATATGTAAAATTGAAAAATAAAATTTGGCTATGAACCTTACAAGTTGAGTTTTATGGGAGTTGTGACTACCTAACTTTCTCATTGTCGAACACTTCCCGTTGAAATTCCATGCAAGCATCGCCCCCCTTTTGAACTTTTGAAATATCATTGGTATAAGCATCTGTTATGAGACTGGAAAATTTCAAGAAACAAGAAAATTCATTAATAATAAACAAGCAAGCAATAAAAGTTTTTGAAAATGACTCAAACTAACAACTGACACGATGGACATCTATCAAAGACAAGTAGTTGAAAAAAAAACTGATGTGGACTTTGATTTTTTTTTTCTTTCTTTTTTTCTGTCCATCTTTTCACTTTTTTTTTTCTTTTTTTTTTTACTTTTTTTTTACTGAATAGAAATACCTGCAAAATAAACAAAATTAGAAAAAGGATGGGTTGTCTCCCATCAAGCGCTTTCTTTTACGTCATTAAGCTTGACGATTCAACCACTGTTAGGGTGGCAAATATGACAGAAAGAATACATCATCCTTCTTCTTCCTCTTGTTTGGTAGGAATTCCATGAACTTCATACAAAGAAGCAAATGCTCCCATGCTCCAATTGTTAAACTTTTGGAATTTGAGCTCTCCCACCATAGAGAAGAATATGTATCCTTTAGCAATTGAACGTTTTCTTTCATCCCCATTGGTTGAGTCTCCATTGTAAGGTATAAATCAACACGCCTCACCCTTGGCTTTTCTTCTAAGTTCCTACTTTTATTTTTCAAATGTTTAGCTTTCACCATGATGGCATGTCGCTTCATCTCAATATCAACCAACTTCTTTCCACACTCATCTGTTTTCTCAACAAGATCACCACACTGAACCTCAAATTTATCAAATGAAACTCGATTGGACATCAAGAATTCATCTAAAAAGTTGACAAGCTCAGAGTTATAATCAATATTGATCCATTGTTGCCCTTCTTTCTCTATACAATGCTCCTTGCAATGGTCACCATGAGAATTCTTACCACAAAAACCACATCTCACCTTTAATCTTATATCCAAATCTTTTATACGGAGAGATAACTTAAACTTTTCATAAAGAAGGGTAATGATCTCTTCGGTATCTGCCAATAGTCTTCTACCCCACATTGCTACAAAACTCAGGTAAACATTTTAGTAGCAAGGCACAATAAAAGAAACATAAAGAGCACAATATTTTTTTTTTAATTTTTTTTAAAACAAAAAATAAAATAAAATAAAATAAATCCTAACTAAAATAAATTGCCTTGTCAAAATTAATCAACAATCCCCGGCAACGGCGCCAAAAACTTGATAGACTTTTAGCAAGTGTACTAAAAATGCATCGAAGTAATAAAATTTATAAGTTCGTCTCCACAGGGATTATTTCAATCTCAACTTGACAATTTAATTATAATAAGGATTTAACAAATAGCGGGTATGTAGTGCATATATTTGAGTTCAATGGAAAATAAAAATAAAAATAAATTGTTTTGGAAGTTATCAAAGATTAGAGTGATAAGGTCTTTCGAATCAATTAATTCTCGCTGTTTGGTAAATTGCACTTATTCTCTACAATTATTCTCCTAGTCTCACGGCAAATTAACAAAATAGTTTTGATCAATCCCTTGACTCAGAACACTCTTCTAAAGCTACAACACCCTAATCCCTTAGGTGAGTCCGTAACCATTGAAGGCTTTATGAACATTAATTTTTATGTCATAACCTAACAAGCATCTATCCCTAGACTGACCCGTTAGATTAACCAGAATTATTAGATCCAATTCAATAGCTAGGGCTAGTAGTCAATTGATATTTGAATTCAGTTTATATGTGATCAATATACAAAAAGCATTAAGAGCAAACAATTCTGAATAAAACTAGGATTATAATTGTATTGAAAAGAGTTTATACAATCACATGGTTCAAACAGCTTAAATTAAAATCATCTAAAAGACCTGATCAAAGGAAAACCTAGAAACTCATGATAAAAGGATTAAGCAATATGGATAAAAGAAATTACAACCGAACAGTTTTCACTTGAATCTTCTATGCTTAAATTCCCTCTGTGCATGTGTTTAAGCCTCCATCTCTTCTTCTTCGTGATGCGCGACTCCCCTTTTATTTTCCAAAACGTTTTCTTCTCTTGTGCCAAAACTTGAATAATTCCCCTCAGGTTGTGTAGCGCCCCCTTTTATATCAGCCAAGTAGCAAACATAATTGGTTTCTTTCTTTTCTTTGTTTACGGATCAGCATTCAGCAAGCATCACATACACTTCCTTGGCCCAACAACTGCCAATGCCTTTCTCTTATTTTTCTATTCACACCAGCCCATAGTACAAAGCCAAGTGGCACATCAATTTCAATTCATTGAAGCACAACCAAGTTTTCTTTCTTTGATCATATGACTATCAAAATATAATAATAATACACTATTTGACTCAAGTAATTAAAAATGACAATTTATTGAAAATGACTCTAAATTAAATATTAAACCAATAAAGATAGACTAAACACTTAATTAAAAAGATTCTAAAAATGTGATATGACGGACAGTCATCAAACACCCATACTAACTTTAACTAGTATATTAGCATGTGCGTTAAACTAATACTGGATACATTTAAAAATTTCAATAATAATAATAATACATCACAGATGAATGAATACGAGTTTACTCGTTTGTACAAATAATCCAATACTATTACAATACTTATACAATATCCATTAAGCTCCCAAGCTGGTACACAACGAGCAACTGTACTCCATCCAGTATCTCTATGAAGAACTTCATCACGAACCTCTGACTTACCTATAAACCTGCACCAGAAGGAATGGGATGAGACATAATGTCTCAGTGAGCTCCAGCCCAACCAACTGTTGGCAACCACAGGGAACCTAGAGTCGCCATGCCTACCTTGGCAATCTTGGGGATTTCCTATGATCGCCAAGTCTTTATCTTTAACCACAAAGGGTATCAGTCTGACTATAACTATAAGTCTGCCTATAACTATAACTGTCAACCGCCTATAACTGTAACTATAACCTATCTGTAACTATAATTCCTGCCTGTAACTATAACTTAGTGATCGAGAGGAAACCTAGGACCACTTTCTGTTAACTGTCCATAACTATAACTGTGAATTTCCTGTGAATATAACTATAACTGCCTATGACTATAACTGTAACTGTCTATAACTATAACTATAATCCACATGTAACTGTAACTTTGACTATAACTGTAAAACATAATACATATAAAGTGTTTTATGTTAGCTGTTAGCGTTGAACAAACAATATTATCTGAGTTCATTTTACGGAGTGCATCCGGGTGGAGTAACCCCGAAGTACAACATCCCTATGACCCGATGAAATTCCTGACAATCAGGCTAACACCGGACTCCCTATGAAACGTGTGGACAACCCTCTCGGAGAAGTACCATCCGGCGAATCCCGGAGTCTGCTGAACACGCCCTATAACTGTGAAACGTGCGAGCACGCCATTATCTTTGATCTTTAATACTTTAACTTTGACATATAAATATACATATCTGTACTGTAATCATATAACAATACTGTAACACTTCACCTATAACTTAAGATTCTTGGCTTATCGTTCTCATAAGCCACCTATAATTGTCGGAGAACCAACACTATAATCTTATCTGTAACTTTGATTGCCGAAGCATACCTATTACTCTTGTATTCTAATCCGAATACATCTATAACCTTGTTTTCCTAAAATAGGTGCTAGACTTATCCAAGCCGTATGCTTTTCCTTAAGAGCTATCAACTCACAAGCAAGGGATCAATCCATTAAATCCTTGCACTCACACTATAATTCTTGTTTTCCTATCAAAGGTTTCGACATATCGTTGTCATATGCCGCTATTAGGGTTTACCTAATCATATAACCATTGTTCTTACAATTCCCTAACGTTGCGTATACCTTGCCCCTATAATAATACATACATCTCTAAGGGCTAGATCCTTTAATACTTAATAGGGATACATAGCCATTGCGCGTTGCTTAAAGAGTCTGAAGTAGTATTGGACGGCTAGAATGGTGCAAGTATAGAAGAAAAAAACATTTATGCCCTATGTACTGTGCAATCGTGACACGATTTGGAAATCGTGTCACGATTTTCTACCCAGAAATCGTGGTTGGTTCTGCCTGTGAAATCGTGACACGGTTGCAAAATCGTGACACAATTTTACCTGCAGTTGGACAGCATAGAGCAAGTTTAAAACATGTTTTCCACCATTTTGGCTTATCCAATCATACCCAAACATCACAACAGCATAAGGGGTAAATTCTATGGCATATAGACATTTTACCACAAGATTGATCAAAGAATTGCAAGAAAAGGAACTAGGACACTAAAATTGCAATCTTGCTCAATAACACTATAAACATTAAAACTTATTCAAAGTGGGTTCTAAAACCCCTAGGAGCTCACCTTATACATGATTTGGTGCAGGTTTAGCTTGCTTTCCAACTTTCCTCAAAACCCTAGCTCATACCCTTTCCTTTCTTCTTGCTTTCTCAACTTCCTTTCTTGCTTAAAATCTCTCCAAGCTAGCATGTTTACTTGTGCTCCAAGAGTTGTGGAAGAAATATTGATGGATGAATGCAAGGGAGAGGGAGGCGTGTGAGTGGAAGAAGAGAGGGGGAAGGAACCGGTTTTGGAGAGGGAAGGGAAGAAAGAAAATGGGCAAGAAAATATCTTGTTCCCTTCTTAAACAATTCTTCTCATTTCAAATAATTACTCAATTGCTATTGCCACTTAATTACATAATTGCCATTGCGCTCATTTAATTCTTGTAACACTGTTAAATTCACGTTTAAGCGGGATATTACAGAGCTCCAGCCTAACCTACTGTTGGCAACCACGGGGGAAACCTAGGGTCACCGTGCCTACTCTTGGCAATCTTGGGGATTCCTACGATCGCCGTCATTCTCTACATATTTTCGCGATCAAGGGGAAACCTAGGATTGCTACATGTCTTAATCATATCCTTATCATAATCTCATCTTAAGCTTAAATTCATACTTAGTGATCTGGGGACATCCTATGATCACTTTCTTTCTCTATTGACTACTTTACTTATCTCTTAGTATATAATACATGTACATAATCATATTCATATTCATACTCATCTTTTCATAACATAAAGTTAGAAGTTAGCGTTGAACAAACATTACATTATCTTGGTTCATTTTACAGAGTGCATCCGGGTGGAGTAACCCCGAAGTACATCTCCCATCATACTGGTGAAACTCCTATCATATCAGGCTAACACCGGACTCCTTTTATCGTTGTGTGGACAACTCTCTCGATGAAGTTCCATCCGGCAAATCCCGGAGTCTGCTAAACACAACTTAACTTTGCATGTAGACAACCCTCTCGGAGAAGTCCCATCCGGCGTATCTCGGAGTCTGCTGAACATGCTTAATCTTTTAACATACGTGTGGACAACCCTCTCGGAGAAGTCCCATCCGGCGTATCCTAGAGCCTGCTGGACACGTTTAACATAGTCTTATAACTTACGTGTGGATAACCCTTTCGGAGAAATCCCATCCGGCATAATCCGGAGTCTGATGAACACGCATAATCTTTATCATTAAATTCTTAACTTAAGTTCATATGTATATCTAATACGTTTCATATTCTTGTGCATATCTAATGCATTCTTTAAGTAATCATTCTTAAATGCTTAACCTATAAAAGGTTCTTAACTTAGAACATTGGATCATTCTTGTGCTTACGCACACTTAATTGAGTGCATTCTCATTCTCATTAATTCTTATCTTATGTACTTGAAAGTACGTCTAATAATTCACTATGAGCTTTTGCATATTCAATGCATTTATTAAGGGAACCAATCTCCCCATTACTTAACATATGAGTATAGGATCATAGGCTTATCGTTTTCAGAAGCCACTGCTTGATTGTTGGGAACATTCCCAACCCGTCTAGGCTTTGCCCTCATAATTCTAAACAATTCTAAGTTATTGCACAAATCCTTGTCCATCTATTCCTTATATGTTATATGCCCCTCGGATGTGTCCACAATGGTGTTTTTCTTAGAAAATAAGGTTTCCATTGAAAACGGTTACTAAAAGCCTCGCCTGACGCGTAAACAGCTCCCAAACGAAACAGAACATCCATGAAAAGCCTGTCCAATTTCGCTGGGTGAAATCCATTTCGCTGGGCGATTTGAGGCAGGGAAAAATTGTTGAAAATCGCTGTAATCTCGCCCCGAGCTCGCCGGGCGAAAATCACAGTTCAGAACTGTTGGAACAATATGTGTTTAATAACTCTCTTATGAATTAAGGGGGAGATTGTTGAAACATTATGTGTAAACATATCTCTCTTTATGGTTTTGATGATAACAAAGTGTTAAATAGAAAATTGGTTATTTGCTAATGCTTTGTTCAAGTGATTTCAGAACCATGTGTTTTATGATTGATTATTGATTGGAAATTAAGAATGGTTATGAAAGAACAAGCTTAGAGCAAGAAAGGAAAGCTAAGAAGCAATGTTGCAAAGCTAGAAGGAAACTGGGTCTGAAGAAGTGCTCCTGAAGAAGTGCTCCTGAAGTAGTGCTCCTGAAGTGAGAGTCTGAAGCCTGCGTCTGAAGACTGCTTCTGAAGTCTGAGTCTGAAAGCAACTTCTGAAGGAAGTCAACAAAAGTCAGCGTCTGAAGAAGTCAACAAAAGTCAACTTCTGAAGACCAGCTTCTGATCCGTACAAAGGCAGCTTCTGATGCACTGTTCACGCAGAAGCTTCTGAAGGCTGATGTGGCATAAAAGCAACTGGTACTATGCGCATTTAATGCCTGCATATGTCAGAGCAACCAAATGGAACAGCTGTCTCCCTGACTCAAACATTCCCCAGCTTTTAAGGTAGGCCATTACAAAAATGGCTGCTGTTCTGTTTTATTGAAAAAGGTCAGCACACATTTGCAGAAATCCTAGCTCAACTTGCAACAACTCTTTCCTCAAATCAAGCAAATCTTCAACAGCTCTATTTCCTCTATAAAAGGAAGAAGATTTGAAGAAGAAATTTGTCTAAGACTCTTGAAATCAAATTGCTGAACCTTGCTCTGTTTTGCTGTCAAGTTCAAATCTCTTAGAAATTCTTTTAGTTCTGTAACTTAGAATTTCTTAAGGTTAAGAGTCTTAACCTGTGTTGTATTAAGAGAACACCTCTGATATTTTATCAAGTGTTCAACCCAAACTCATTTATTTGTAAACCAGTTTGGTCCCTAAAGTCTCAGTCTGTATACTGAGCAATTGTAACCTCATTCCTTTGTGGTTTGAGTCAGAAGTCTCTTGACTTAGTGTCTTGAGCATTGGGAAGTCTCTTGACTTAGTGTCTTGAGCATTGGAAGCCTCTTCCTTTGTGGTTGAGCATTAGAAGCCTCTTCCTTGGTGGTTGAGCAACTGGAAGTCTCTTCCTTAGTGGTTGAGCAAGTGTAATCTTCTGATTAAAGTGGAACTCTCTTGTTGGATAACAAGGGGACTGGACTACTTCTCACATTGAGAAGGAACCAGTATAAATTTTGTGTTTCTCTCTTTACCTTTCTCTTTTCATTATTGAAACCGCTGCAATACTCTTGATAATAGTTCAGAACTGATTCATATCAGCTTCTGAACTTAACCTTAAGTTTTGAAAAGGAAAAGAACCTAGTTTTTGAGTCACACAATTCAACCCCCCCTCCTTGGTATCAGAGCTCCGGTTCTGATATTAACACTTAACAGTGTGTCAGTCTTGATCTTGAGAAAAACATATCTGATAATGAAGATTCACCTCCTCCTCCTCCACCCCCTCCTAGACATACTTCTATTCAATATGACTATGGTACTTATGATAGAAAGTCTAGGTCACACAATAAACCCCCTATGTTTACTGGTGACCTAGAAAAATTCTCTTGGTGGAAGAGTAAAATGTACAGTCATATTATTGGGATTGATGATTCACTATGGGACATCATAGAAGATGGAATCACAATTCCAGTGGATGAAGAAGGTGTAGCTGTCAACAGAAGAGCTCTGAGTGATGTAGAAAGAAAGATATATAGAAAGCATCACAATGTGAGAGGAATCATTGTGGATTCCCTACCTCACTCTGAGTATCAGAAGCCGAGTGACAAGTCCACAGCAAAGGCCATCTTCACATCCCTCTGCTCTAACTATGAAGGTAATAAGAAGGTTAGAGAAGCTAAGGAAAATATTCTTGTTCAGCAATATGAACTGTTCAGAATGAAAGAGGATGAAAATATTGAGACTATGTTCTCAAGATTTCAGACTCTAGTTTCTGGACTTCAGATTCTGAAGAAGAGTTATACCACAGCTGATCATGTGAACAAACTCTTAAGAAGTCTGCCATCCAAATGGAGACCTAAGGTGACTGCTGTCGCGTCGAATTTCGGATGTCAAGCTATTGGGAAGCGTTGAATCACTAATGTTAAATCACGACTGAACTTTTAATTTTCCGGGGAGAAAAGGAAAAAAGTTCGAAATTACCTTGAAAAAGATTTTAGGTTCGAAAGTCGATTATGCGAGGGGAAGGTATTAGCACCCCTCACATCCGTTGTACTCAACGGGAACCTCTTAGTCGGATTAGGCTTAAAATGTTTCGAGAATTTTACTTGCGTGTTTAAACATATAAGAAAAAGGAAATATAAAAACATAATGTAAAGTGAAGAAAGAGATAAAGACAAACGAAAAGGAAAAAAAAGTTTTTTATTAATGGGCTTGACAAGATGTCGATCTTGCTCCTACGTATTGTAACACCCTAACCCTTAACCGCCGATTATTAACTTTAATAAAACAAAACGTTAAGGACATAGGAAGTTACAACATAATGAAAACGCATTTTCATAAACATCAACAGATCAAAACATGTTTGATTCACATGCAGCGGAAAAGAATAAACAAAACAGAAAACAGAGACGATACCCCTTCTAACAGGATACCCCTTCTAACAGGACAACAGGATACCCCTACTAACTCAACAGCAGGATACCCCTTCTAACTCAACAGCAGGATACCCCTTCTAACTCAACAGCAGGATACCCCTTCTAGCTGATACCCCTTCTAGGCCATACCCCTTCTATAACAATGTTCACAAAAACGATTGCATCATTTTGTTTCCGTTTTCAAAACACATTACAACATACCACATATTCATACCAAAGACCAATCTAAAACAAAGACGAGTGAAAAAGACGTAAAAACATACAACAGAAAATGCTGTCACAGCACCGTTTCACTAAAACCTCCTCTGAGTATTTTCATCATAACTCAAAAACTAAAAGTCATTTTCACACCAAACCAAAGCCACTGGAAAGCTAACAAAATCATCTAAAACTTTCATGTTTACACCCAAGGCCAATTCTGTACCAATCAATACCAGTTTTCGTTTCAAATACGGAAAAGTTATGCAGAAAATTATGCAGAAAGTTGTGCAGAAAATCAGACCAACAGCATTAGATAAATTAACATCCACATCTACAACAGAGACCATTATCAAATTCATACATACACGTTCGAATACCCCAAAGTGGTGTTACAACTATCAGAGCCCTAGACTCTAACTAGGATACAGCACCTAGTACCAAAAAGTAAGGATAGCTAAGCTATGCCCTCACCACTACGCAAGCTTCTAAACAGCAAAAGCTACTCCTTGACGATATGCTCGTCTTCCTGAAAATCTGGATCCCCAAAGATCCAGCACATAACACAAAACAGAGAGTGTTAGTATCACAACCAATAAACATGTATAAATAACGCATTATTATACATAACTAAAACACAACACATAATCGACAAAACACAAAACTCATCAACCACACACGAAACTCGTCATCCACACACGATACTCATCAACCACACACGATACTCATCAACCACACACGATACTCATCAACCACACACAATACTCATCAACCACAAACGATACTCATCAACCACAAACGATACTCATCAACCACAAACGATACTCATCAACCACAAACGATACTCATCAACCACAAACGATACTGATCAACCACAAACGATACTCATCAACCACAAACGATACTCATCAACCACAAACGATACTCATCAACCACACACGATACTCACCATCCTCAATAACAATTATCACTTAACAAGCTCATGGATTTCATTCGGATAAACTTATATCCTTACCAAGCCCCCTTGGTAACCAAGCCCCCTTGGATTTCATTCGGATAAACTTATATCCTTACCAAGCCCCCTTGGTAACCAAGCCCCCTTGGATTTCATTCGGATAAACTTATATCCTTACCAAGCCCCCTTGGTAACCAAGCCCCCTTGGATTTCATTCGGATAAACTTATATCCTTACCAAGCCCCCTTGGTAACCAAGCCCCCTTGGATTTCATTCGGATAAACTTATATCCTTACCAAGCCCCCTTGGTAACCAAGCCCCCTTGGATTTCATTCTTTCATCGACTGCACCTCGGTCGTGCATATGACCAATAATAATTGGATTTCCTTCTTTCATCGAACATGGTTCACAACATCATCAACAACATCATACTAAACCAAACTCACAACAATAACAAACACAAGCAACACCACTAATTATCAGCTCTCTGATAATTATCACAACAACAACAAACACGGACACTAGGCTCTCATGGCCAGATCCTAAGACACAGCCTGTATATACTCAACCATATTCAACAATCTCAATAAAACCAAGCAATCACACCAAAATCTCAAACACATAAGGGTTTCAAAGGAAAACCCATACACTTTGATAACTTATCCATTCAAACATATTCATCAATACCCACACCTTAGTCTTTAATATTACTAAGTCCAAATCCACTTTCAAAACCTTAGACACACTCCATTAGTTCTTAACAGCCATTTCAAACATTATATAACTCATACTCACACCACATAATGACCTTAACAAAAACCACCATTGTTAGGGTTTTACTCAAACTTTTCTAGAACAACAACATCATTTTCGAAATACCCAAACATAAATAACCATCATATACTTCAATTAAACATACCATCAACATCACTAAGCATCAAATGAACATAATATAATCATTAACAACTTTCTATCAAAACCTAGACAAAGTGAAAGGAAGTTTGGGATGGAGAAATAGACATTCTCCCCTTCTCAATCACTTGTAAACAAGCAATACTACCTCTCTTACCTAGCAATCGGTGAACCAACGAAAGTTCCAAGCTTTCTCTCTTGCTCTCTCTCTCGTGAGCTCTTGTCCTAGCTGTTCGCAAGCTTTACTCCTTCTCCTTTCTCCTTCTCTTCCGCCTTTCTCCTTCTCTTTCTCGTGCCCTAGCTTTCTCTCCCTTCTCTTTCACGTTTCTGCTTCTCCCAAAAGATAGTGAATAATGATTCACAAAGTCTTTGTGGTTATCTTTATAACCCAATCCAATTAATCATGGCCATCCATTCTTACTAACTCTCTCATGATCAATCCTAGCCATCCAATCCAATCCAAGCTCACTAAATCTCATCCACTTGATCATTACCACTTATAAACTCAAAAGCCCAATACTATTCATCTTCTTGGCCCAATATCGCCCAAAACCTTAAAAACTCGGGTACGAACTCACGCTCGCGCTAAATAATTATTTATCGATTACGAGAAAATATTTTTAAAAGCCAAACAATAAAATAAAATATATAAAAATATAATATACGAAAATAGGGTCGTTACAACTCTACCCCCCTAAAAAGAATTTTCGCCCTCGAAAATACCCGAAAACAACTCTGGATAGGAGTCCCGCATCTTGCTCTCGATTCAAACCAACACAAAGGTGTTCTACATCTTCTCCCATACAACGCTTCAAAAGGTGCCATACCAATGCTCGAATGAAAACTGTTGTTATACGTAAACTCAATCAATGGTAAGCAAGCTTCCCAACTTACTCCTTGTTCCAAAATACACGATCTTAACAAATCCTCCAATGATTGAATCGTCCTCTCCGATTGACCATCCGTCTGCGGTGATAAGCAGAACTCATCTTCAACTTAGTCCCCAACGCCTCTTGCAAACTCTTCCAAAACCTTGAAGTAAAACGGGGATCTCGATCTGATACTATACTCGACGGAATTCCATGCAATCTCACGATTTGCTCGACATAAATCTCAGCCAACTTCGGTACTAGCATACCGGTCTTGATAGCTATGAAATGAGCAGACTTTGTTAACCTGTCGACAACTACCCAAATCATATTGTTACCTTTCGACGTCTTCGGCAAACCGCTTACAAAATCCATCGCAATACTATCCCATTTCCATTCTGGAATAAACATAAGTTGCAATAGCCCCGACGGCTTCTGATGCTCCACCTTGGACTTCTGACAATTCAAACACGCGAAAACAAACTCGGCGATCTCTTTCTTCCTCCCTCGCCACCAAAACATTTTCCTCAGATCTTGATACATCTTAGTAACACCAGGATGAATACTTAAGTTGCTTCTGTGACCTTCCTCCAAGATCATCCTCTTCAGGTACACATAACCTTCCCTGGCACCTCATCACACCTTTCTCATCGATCTCAACGTTTACCTTTCCCTTGCTCGATGAGCGTCTTAAGCTTCGTCAATCTCACATCGTACTTTTGCTTTTCCACAACCTCTTCAAGAAAATCATTCGTCAACCTCAACATTCCTAGCTTCACACTATAAGACGTCCGTTCACAAACCAAACTGAGGTCTCTAAACTCTTCAATCAATCTCAGTAACAGACTCCGGCGTTCCCCAATTTTGCACGGCCTCTACCTTAGCAGGATCCACTGCTATACCTCCACTTGAAATGACGTGACCCAAAAAGCTAACTTTATGCAACCAAAATTCACACTTAGAAAATTTTGCATAAAGCTTCTTCTCGCGCAACACCTCCAACACAATCCTCAAATGCTCGGCATGTTCCTCTTCCGTCTTCGAGTATACCAAAATATCGTCTATGAAGACCACCACGAATCGATCCAAAAAGGAATGAAATATACGATTCATATATTCCATAAACACTCTAGGTGCATTAGTAACTCCAAAAGGCATAACAGCGTACTCGTAGTGACCATACCTTGTTCTGAAAGCAGTCTTCGGTATATCCTCCGTCTTAACTCTTATCTGGTGATATCCCGATCTCAAATCAATCTTGCTGAACACACAGGCTCCCACTAACTGATCCATCAAATCATCTATCCTCGGAAGTGGATACTTGTTCTTAATAGTTGCTTTATTCAACTGACGAAAGTCGATGCACAAACGCATACTGCCATCTTTCTTCTCTTCCAACAGAACATGCGCACCCCACGGCGATACGCTCGGTCTTACAAACCTCTTCTCTAACAATCCTTCCAATTGTTCTTTCAACTTTTCAAGCTCTGCAGCTGACATACGATACGGCACCATCAAAATTGGACTAGTACCAGGTACTACGTCAATTGCGAATTCAACCTCTCTCCCGGGCGGTAAATCCAAAATGTCGTCTGGAAAAACATCTGTGAAATCACGCACCACTGGCAATGCATCAACCTCATTCTTCTCTTCCACTCTCAACGAAGCCAACATAGCAAACACGTCCTCTTGAGCCTTCACAGATCTTACCACTTCTCGACAACACATGAGCTTCGAACACAACTCTTACTCCGGTCTTGGAAACATAACCGTCTTCTTACCGCAGTTGATATGAACACGATTAAATCCCAACCAGTTCATACCAAAGACAACGTCTATTCCGTTCAACGGAATGCAGACTAAATCCATTCCAAAGTGTCGATCAAACCTAGTGACTGAACAGTCAACACAGACTAGAGTAGTCGATACCGAACCACTCGCAGGCGTTTCCATAACCATGCGTCCCATCATATTTTCTACTCTTAGACCCAACCTCTTCACGCAATCCACAGAAATAAACGAATGGGTAGCACCCGTATCAATAATAGCAGACAAAGGAGTATTATTGATAAAGCATGTACCTCTGATCAAGTCGTCCGCCTTCGCATCACCACCATCTAAAGCAAACACTTTTCCTCCAGCCGCTCTAGGCTTCTTACACACGTTGCTCTTATGACCCGCTTCTTTGCAGTTGAAGCACACAATACCCTTTTTGCATTGATCAGCCTTGTGGCCAGGATCACCACACTTAAAACATCCTTCTTCATTCTCCGGGCACTCATAGAAACGATGTCCCAGCTGTCCACACTTAAAACAATTCTTACCACCTCCAGTTTTACCACCACTGCTTCCACCTCCATCCGGCTTCTTTCCCCGGTTATCATAAGGCTTTCCTCTTCCGAAGGCTCTCCTCCTCTTCTCATTCACAGCCTTGTAGTAGTTAGTCTTGGCTTCTTGTGCTGCTCCATCAGCCGTCCTACTCACAGCCTTCTGAACCATGGCATCCGCCATCCGCTCCATCGCGTCCGCAAGTGCTCGTTGCGTCATAACCTGAACCAACACCACGCTCCACGAGTGAGGATACACTCCGTTTCCTCAAAACAGTATAACAGTGTCTTCCCAACACATGTTACACAAAGGGTAATCTACACCTAATTGATCCAATGGATCGACCTGCTCTGATACCACCTATTGTAACACCCTAACCCTTAACCGCCGATTATTAACTTTAATAAAACAAAACGTTAAGGACATAGGAAGTTACAACATAATGAAAACGCATTTTCATAAACATCAACAGATCAAAACATGTTTGATTCACATGCAGCGGAAAAGAATAAACAAAACAGAAAACAGAGACGATACCCCTTCTAACAGGATACCCCTTCTAACAGGACAACAGGATACCCCTACTAACTCAACAGCAGGATACCCCTTCTAACTCAACAGCAGGATACCCCTTCTAACTCAACAGCAGGATACCCCTTCTAGCTGATACCCCTTCTAGGCCATACCCCTTCTATAACAATGTTCACAAAAACGATTGCATCATTTTGTTTCCGTTTTCAAAACACATTACAACATACCACATATTCATACCAAAGACCAATCTAAAACAAAGACGAGTGAAAAAGACGTAAAAACATACAACAGAAAATGCTGTCACAGCACCGTTTCACTAAAACCTCCTCTGAGTATTTTCATCATAACTCAAAAACTAAAAGTCATTTTCACACCAAACCAAAGCCACTGGAAAGCTAACAAAATCATCTAAAACTTTCATGTTTACACCCAAGGCCAATTCTGTACCAATCAATACCAGTTTTCGTTTCAAATACGGAAAAGTTATGCAGAAAATTATGCAGAAAGTTGTGCAGAAAATCAGACCAACAGCATTAGATAAATTAACATCCACATCTACAACAGAGACCATTATCAAATTCATACATACACGTTCGAATACCCCAAAGTGGTGTTACAACTATCAGAGCCCTAGACTCTAACTAGGATACAGCACCTAGTACCAAAAAGTAAGGATAGCTAAGCTATGCCCTCACCACTACGCAAGCTTCTAAACAGCAAAAGCTACTCCTTGACGATATGCTCGTCTTCCTGAAAATCTGGATCCCCAAAGATCCAGCACATAACACAAAACAGAGAGTGTTAGTATCACAACCAATAAACATGTATAAATAACGCATTATTATACATAACTAAAACACAACACATAATCGACAAAACACAAAACTCATCAACCACACACGAAACTCGTCATCCACACACGATACTCATCAACCACACACGATACTCATCAACCACACACGATACTCATCAACCACACACGATACTCATCAACCACACACAATACTCATCAACCACAAACGATACTCATCAACCACAAACGATACTCATCAACCACAAACGATACTCATCAACCACAAACGATACTCATCAACCACAAACGATACTGATCAACCACAAACGATACTCATCAACCACAAACGATACTCATCAACCACAAACGATACTCATCAACCACACACGATACTCACCATCCTCAATAACAATTATCACTTAACAAGCTCATGGATTTCATTCGGATAAACTTATATCCTTACCAAGCCCCCTTGGTAACCAAGCCCCCTTGGATTTCATTCGGATAAACTTATATCCTTACCAAGCCCCCTTGGTAACCAAGCCCCCTTGGATTTCATTCGGATAAACTTATATCCTTACCAAGCCCCCTTGGTAACCAAGCCCCCTTGGATTTCATTCGGATAAACTTATATCCTTACCAAGCCCCCTTGGTAACCAAGCCCCCTTGGATTTCATTCGGATAAACTTATATCCTTACCAAGCCCCCTTGGTAACCAAGCCCCCTTGGATTTCATTCTTTCATCGACTGCACCTCGGTCGTGCATATGACCAATAATAATTGGATTTCCTTCTTTCATCGAACATGGTTCACAACATCATCAACAACATCATACTAAACCAAACTCACAACAATAACAAACACAAGCAACACCACTAATTATCAGCTCTCTGATAATTATCACAACAACAACAAACACGGACACTAGGCTCTCATGGCCAGATCCTAAGACACAGCCTGTATATACTCAACCATATTCAACAATCTCAATAAAACCAAGCAATCACACCAAAATCTCAAACACATAAGGGTTTCAAAGGAAAACCCATACACTTTGATAACTTATCCATTCAAACATATTCATCAATACCCACACCTTAGTCTTTAATATTACTAAGTCCAAATCCACTTTCAAAACCTTAGACACACTCCATTAGTTCTTAACAGCCATTTCAAACATTATATAACTCATACTCACACCACATAATGACCTTAACAAAAACCACCATTGTTAGGGTTTTACTCAAACTTTTCTAGAACAACAACATCATTTTCGAAATACCCAAACATAAATAACCATCATATACTTCAATTAAACATACCATCAACATCACTAAGCATCAAATGAACATAATATAATCATTAACAACTTTCTATCAAAACCTAGACAAAGTGAAAGGAAGTTTGGGATGGAGAAATAGACATTCTCCCCTTCTCAATCACTTGTAAACAAGCAATACTACCTCTCTTACCTAGCAATCGGTGAACCAACGAAAGTTCCAAGCTTTCTCTCTTGCTCTCTCTCTCGTGAGCTCTTGTCCTAGCTGTTCGCAAGCTTTACTCCTTCTCCTTTCTCCTTCTCTTCCGCCTTTCTCCTTCTCTTTCTCGTGCCCTAGCTTTCTCTCCCTTCTCTTTCACGTTTCTGCTTCTCCCAAAAGATAGTGAATAATGATTCACAAAGTCTTTGTGGTTATCTTTATAACCCAATCCAATTAATCATGGCCATCCATTCTTACTAACTCTCTCATGATCAATCCTAGCCATCCAATCCAATCCAAGCTCACTAAATCTCATCCACTTGATCATTACCACTTATAAACTCAAAAGCCCAATACTATTCATCTTCTTGGCCCAATATCGCCCAAAACCTTAAAAACTCGGGTACGAACTCACGCTCGCGCTAAATAATTATTTATCGATTACGAGAAAATATTTTTAAAAGCCAAACAATAAAATAAAATATATAAAAATATAATATACGAAAATAGGGTCGTTACACGTATCTCCCGGTAGTCGGAGAATTCAAAGCGTACGTAGTTCTTTGGTAGAAAAAGTTTGTATGTTGGTTTGTTTTAGTTAAAAAAGATTTGATCGCGTCCGAGCGAAAAAAGTTTGAAAAAAAAGAGAAAGTAATGAAAGTAAATGTCAACTGTTCGGGTTGTTGCCGAACTGGCCATTGACGACAGAAAATAAAAAGAATGTCAATTGTTCGGGTTGTTGCCGAACTTGCCATTGACGATAATGCATAAAGGTAAATGATTTGATAAAAAGGATTTGCACTCGGACTTGAACAAAGGTTTTAAAACGCACGAAAGCGTAAAAGTTTTTAATGGTAAAAGACGAACGCTAAGGCGATAAACTCGCGCAAGGCGTAAATATTTTAAGAAGAAAAAAAACAAACGCACGGAGGCGTGAAAAGTTGTTGAAAATAAACGCGCAAAGGCGCGAAAGGTTCGGATTGACCATGAGGGCCAAGAAAAGGTTAAAAATGGTCCAAGGGGGCCAAGGGAAGATTGAGCGTGCGAGACGCATCAAAGGTGGAATGACGGTTGCCCGAGCGACGAGACATACGTCACGCATTCGTGCAACCGAGGTTTGGGGAGACATACGTCAAGCCATTCCCGTTTCATTCAAGTTTGGTTTTGTCGGGACTCTAAGGAATCTCAAAGGGAACCAAAATGCTTTAAAAGGAAAGTTAAAAAAGAATCACGAACAAGTCTGTTCGAGTTTATTAAAATCATGAACATTGCTTGTTACTTAAGCTATCGAAACTCAAGAACAAGCGTAGTTCAAGTTTGAATGATGAACAAAATCATAAGATATGCACAAAATTGGAAAGTTCACAAGTTCGGCTCAATTTCGAGCTTGGTTTAAAAAGAATGAGCAAGTTCGGCTTAAGTTCGAGTTTGGATTGAAAATCATGAACAACATGGTTGTTCAAGTTTGGTTTTGAAAATAAACGAACTTTAGCTTATTGCTCAACCTTGGTTTTGAAAATTGAAGAACATGACTTGTTTCACAAGTTACTCAAAATTTATCGCACGAACTTGTGAAATTTTCAAAGTTGTGCATGATTATGAATTGGGTTTGGACAAAAATGGTTTTAAACCTCTTTAGGTTCTGAATCAAGGGCTGGAACCCCAAAAATTTGACATTTGGATGCCTGATTCATGTTCTGAGTTTCACATACTTCGCAGAGCAACGAGAACTTGGCTCTGCGAAGTCAGGTTCTGATGTGTTCGCAGTGCGAGCAATACTTTGCTCTGCGAAGTTTGCGAAATTTTGAACTCAGAAGCTGTTTCTGAACAGAAGTTCAGAAACTGCTTCTAAGCAAGCTTCAGAACCTAAAGGGGGTTAAAAAGCTTTGCAAAATTTGAAAGAAGGGAGTGTAAAAACTCAGTTTTAAGGCTTGGCCCTTTTGAGATCCTTCTTGAGTTTCAAAAGGGGTTTTTGTGCACAAAACAAAATTGAACAAAGCAAGTGATGGAAACAGCAAACACAATGAACAATAAAGATTAAAGGAGACTTACAGAACTCCAGCAATGCTTGAGCAATAGGTGGGAAGTGGTTTGCTTGATTGGTTAGAGGTTATGAACAATGCTCTAATTGGTTTTTGCTTTGTGGATGAACTGATTTGGTGCTGCAATGCAAGGGATCTTGGTGTGAATTTCGTGTGTGTAAGGCTGTTTTTTGGTCTATTGATTGTGTGTGCAACTGTTTTATCCTTATGCCTTGCCATTCCTTTTATAGGCAAAAAATGCAATCCTTGCAATGATGAACAAAATCTTAGAACCTAGCTGATTTGGGGCTAAATTCAGGCTAGAACACTTTGCATTTAATGCTAATGGATAGAAGTTGCTTTGCCTTGTGCCAAGGGGCAAGAGCTTGACTGATCTCAGCCACAAATGCAGCTGATTCTAGAAGGTAATGATGAGAAAAACTGAAAAACAGGGTAGCACAAACAGCTTTTTGTAAGCAAAAACCACTTAAGTTTGACTGGTTTTGGTAGAGAAAAAGGGAAGGAAAGGGATCAAGTAGCTGGCTGGCAAGCTCAGGTTGGATGATGGGTCAATGTAACACCCATACTAAATTATCTAGAATATTTAGCATGCGTATTAATCTGATATCGGATACATTAAAATTTACAATAATTAATATATATAAACCACTGAATGAGTACAATTTGCTCGTTTACATAAACATCCAAATATCACAAAATACACTTTCCTATACATGTATAAAATCTGTCAACCTCCTGAGCTTGCCATGACGAGCATCTGCACTCCATCCAGCATCTTCCTGAAGATCTTCATGAACATCTCTTGCTAGCCTATGAACCTGCACCAGAAGGATAGGGGTGAGACATAATGTCTCAGTGAGCTCCAGCCCAACCTATTGTTGGCAACCACGGGGGAAACCTAGGGTCGCCGTGCCTACTCTTAGCGATCTTGGGGATACCTACGATCGCCGGCTTTCTCTAAACATTTCGCGATCAGGGGGGAAACTTAGGATCGCTACTTGTCTTTACCTCATCTTATACTTTTCATGTACATAATCTTATGCTTAGTGATCGAGGGGAAGTCTATGATCACTTGCTGATGTCTAATGACTACTTTGTCTTAACTCTTAGTACATAATACGTAAACACATTCATATTCATATTCATATTCATATTCGTATTCATCTTTTCATATCATAAAGTTAGAAGTTAGCGTTGAACAAACAATACATTATCTTGGTTCATTTTACGGAGTGCATCCGGGTGGAGTAACCCCGAAGTACATCTCCCATCATACCGGTGAAATTCCTATCATATCAGGCTAACACCGGACTCCTCTTATCGTTGTGTGGACAACTCTCTCGATGAAGTCCCATCCGGCGAATCCCGGAGTCTGCTGAACACAACTTAACTTTGCATGTAACCAACCCTCTCGGAGAAGTCCCATCCGGCGTATCCCGGAGCCTGCTGAACATGCTTAATCTTTTAACATACGTTTGGACAATCCTCTCGGAAGAGTCCCATCCGGCGTATCCCGGAGCCTGCTGGACACGTTTAACATATTCTTATAACTTACGTGTGGATAGCCCTTTCGGAGAAATCCCATCCGGCATAATCCGGAGTCTGATGAACACGTTATCATATTCTTTATCATTGAATTCTTAACTTAAGTTCATAAACATATCTATTACATTTCATATTTCTTGTGCATATCTAATGCATTCCTTAGATGATCATTCATAAGTACTTAACCTATAAAAGGTTCTAAACTTGACTAATGTATCATTCTTGGACTTATATATACTTAGTCGAATACATAACATTGCTTAGTAAGGGTTAAACCCTAAACTAGCTCCTTAGCATCTCTATGATAACTTATGGATTAAGGCATCCATTCTCTCACTATTGTGCCTATCCTCAATCTATAATAATGATATAAACATTCTCAAGGACAGGTCTTTAAATGATTATTAGCAATGCTTAACCATTACATGTTGTTCCTTGAGTCTGAAGCAGTATTGGATAGCCAGAATGGTGCAAGATTTGACGAAAAACAACATTGCCCTGCCCACTGTGAAATCGTGACACGATTTGGGAATCGTGTCACGATTTTCTACCCAGAAAACGTGTTATTTCCTGCCTATAAAATCGTGACACGATGGTAAAATCGTGACACGATTTTACCTGCAGTTAGACAGCATATGCAAGTTCAAAACATGTATTTTTCACCATTCTTGCTCATCCAATCCTACCCATACATTATAACAACTTAAAGGATAATTTCTAAGGCATATTACCAGCTTACAACATGTAATAATCAAGAATTACTCACACATAGAATTAGGGTACTAAAATTCTTAACTTTGATCAATATACCAATATTCATCAAAACATAACATAGTGGGTTCTAAAACCCCTAGGGAGCTCACCTTAGTTGTGTTTGGTGCTTGACAAGCTCTCAACTTTAAAACCCTAGCTTGCTCCACTTTCCTCTTCTCTTGATTCTTCCTCAATTCTCCTTGTTTCTTTCTCTTGTTCTAGCTTCCAACCCAAGTTTGCTTTACAATCCTTCTCTCAAGAATTGGATTAAGAATTGATGAGTTGATGGAGAGGGAGAGGAAGGCGTGTGTTTAGAGAGGGTGAGGGAGAGGGACCGATTTTGAGGGAGTGAAGGGAAGAAGAGAATAGTGTGGGAAAAATATATTGTTCCCCATTTTAAATAATCTCCCTCTTATCCAAAAATTACTATATTGCCGTTGCTTAATATTACAAAATCGCCATGCTTGCTTCATAAGTTTCTGACACTGTTAACCGTTACATCTAAGCGGGATATTACACTTGCCATATAAATAAACCCATTAACTGACAATTTACCAAATTGTCCTTTGCTTAAAACATTTCTGATACATCGTCTCAATATTAATAAATATTCGAGTCTTAGGCGGGATATTACAGTCAATTTGGAGGGACAAGAGCTGACCAAGGGCAGCCAATTTGATTGAGCACATGTAAGGTTGGAAGAAAATCCTTCTTTCCTTTTACCTTTAATGTCACACTTTGATTCTTGCCTTGCTGCACCATTCCAGTCAAAAATAGCAATAATAATAATAATAATACTAATAATAACAATTGCAAATGAAAACAAAAAGGATAAATCAAGAAATAAAATTCTGCAGAAAAATTCGCAGAGGTCGCAGTGCGAAGGTAACTTCGCACTGCGAACTTCCCTTTTTTTGGATTTTTTTGTATTTTAAAATAAAAGGTGGAAATGAATAATAAATAATAATAATAAGGATAATGAAAATGGTAAAAATGATAATGCAAATAAAAATAAAAAATAATGAGAATGAAAATGATGATAATGATAATAATAATTGAAATTCCTGGCAACCTGACTAAAATATGCTGTGCACAATGATGGCACAACTGTCCGAGCGCGTGTCTACTCAGAACAATAATTAAAATAGCGCAACGTAACAAAGCACAAATTAAAAGAGACACAGCGGAAAAATAAAGTACACAGTGAGTTTGTTAACCCAGTTCGGAGCAACTCTCCTACTCTGGGGGATACCAATCCAGGAATGATTCCACTATTATAGTTCTAGTGAAAAGACCAACGCAGACCCACTACTTGACTTTGCACCTAGACCCTACCAGTGGCAACTCTATCTAGGAACTCCTAGATATGAGACCCCGTCTCAATTCCTACCAACAACACAGACAGTATTGTTATCAAACACACACAACACAAAACTCAACCAAGAGAAACACACGCTAATAACACATACTCACTCCGTACTTAAAAGCTTAGGAGCAGCTTACAAATTACAACTCAAACAAACTCAGTCCTTAGCTTGAATCAGGGTGATACAAGCAAGGCTCACAATTAACAAACAAAACCCTAAAAACCTTAAAACACACGCTTTACTAACACACACGGTTTTTAGTTACCCTACTAGGGTTTGCCTTCATGAATATATAGTACTGAGATACCACGGGTCTGGGCTTCAAATAGAGCATGGACATTGTCCGGTCCAGCTGAAAACAATCTTCTAGAAATAATAAAACGCTTCCAAATATAGAACAATATCTTGGAGAACAAATGGCAAGGCAAATAAAACTTCAAACAAATCTTCAATCAGATACACACGCCTTGATCAGCAAACTATAGGAAAATAAATCTTCAAGCAAATCTTTGGAAGATTGCGTACACAAATATAAAGCGCTAGCTGGCGCGAAACCACAACTCACGAAATGCTGTTCCATATGCTACCGCATCTGTCCCAGCATCTGGCTAGTAGATGTTTTTGCAAAATGTAGCCAATCTACAAAAACCCAACAATCTCCCCCTTTGGCAAAATTTTGGCTAAAACACTCTAGAGCCAGTTCCTTGGGAGATACACAGAAAAGTTTCCTTCACGTCAGCATAGGCACACAACAAGGAAAGAAAATATCGTAGCATATAACGAGAATACTTCCAAGCGAGAAATAGTGAAAGATGGCTTGCAAGTAGAATCAGAGGCATGCACCAGATAACACAAACATCTAGCCTCATAGGAACAACTAGAGAGAAATAAACTCTCATATAGTGGAATCACATAGAGAAGGGAAAAAATAAATTTCCACACACCAAGAATAAAAAACTCAAGAGCTCAGCTCCCCCTCAAAACATGCATGTACCAGTACTCCCCCTCAACATACTACACTCCCCCTCAACTCATGTAACCATACATAATATAAGCTTCAAAGCATGCACACAAGCAACAGATAGGACATAAACCAATTCTATTCTACTCCCCCTTTTTAGCCAAAAATTCTGACAACCAACAGATAGGGCATACTCATAGAAAGTGCATAGAAGCATAAAGAGTGCATAGAAACCACAAAGTGTGCAGAGAAACCACATAGAGTGCATATTACAGACCAGAGGCACGCAAGGTGCATAAGAATTCAGGGCATAGCCCAGTTACCAAAAAAAAACATCAAAAGGGGTCAGAACTAAAACAAGAAAATCAGAAATCCTCAGAATCTTCAGAGGCATCTTCAGAGTCACCAGCAGAAGTAACAGCCTTATCTCCTCCTTCTTCCTCTTCCTGCTCACCCTCATCATCAGCTTCAGCCTTCAAAGCTGCAATTATCTTGTCAATCTTCACCTTCCTAGCTCCAAGGGCCACACTTGTCTCAGTAAGATCAGCAATCATCTGCTTTCTGGAGAGCACACCAGATGTCCGGACAGAAGTACCAGCTACATCAGCATCATGTGTCTTAGACAGCAGACTGCAATCCAAAGCCATAGGACCAGGCCTCTTGCAGGGCTCATCACTACTGATCAAAATATCAGGGTGTTGCTGAAGAATAATTCCACACAGGAGGGTAGGAAAAGCAATGGGAAACTTAATAGCAAACGACTTGGCATGTTCCAAAACTTGATAAAAGATGTAGGCACCATAATCAAAGGGAGACTTGGTCCCCACAGCATAAATGAACTTAGCCAACCCAGATGCAACAGAATTTGAGTGAGTGGTGGGAGTCCAATTTTGAGCACAGATCCTATTCAAAGCAGCATACATAGGAGACAGTTGAGCAGAAGACAAATGCTTTGGCCAATGTCTAATCTTGTTATCAGTGATTGTCCTGCAGATTGTGTCCTCAGTAACCTCAAGCTCAGGGGTCTCCTCAGTAGACCTCTCAAGGTATGCATTGACCACCATAGGAGAAAAATTCACACACTTACCACGAACAAAAACTTTCCTATACTCAGGGTTTCTTGAGTCATCACACTCATCAGAAACATTCACCAAAAACTCCCTGACCAGCTTATCATAACAAGGACCTAAATTCCTCACAGTCTTCATCAAACCAGCAAACTCCAACAAATCAACAAGCTTTTGACACTTGAACACATCTTCTTTAAGATTTCTTTCTAGACCCAGTCTTCTGTGGTATATGAACTTCCACCTAGAGGAACCATTTTCCAAATGAAAGGAAACATTATCAAGAGGGGCAGGAGGAATAGTCAGAGGAATCTTCATTCCCTTCATTGTTTTTCTGGAAGCCCCACCAGATGTGGCAGCTTCAGGCTCAGCAACCTCAAACTCAGAGTCACTAGAGGGAGGGTCTTTTCTTTTTAAGCTCTTCTTCTTGTGACCACTTTGAGCCACTTTCTTGCTTCCAGCTTTGGGGGGACCATACACAGGTCTCTTCCCAGCCTTTACAGTTTTCTTCTTCCTATCCTTTTCTCCTTCACTAACAACAGTAGCAGATTTTTCAGATTTGCTCCTTGTCCTGCGAGCAACACCAATAGCACCAGTTTCTGCCTGAGGTCTTTCTTCAGGCACAGCTTCCTCAACAACAATAGGGTCAGCACGGTCTAAAATATCAGTCTCAGGATCACCTATAACATCTTGAGTCTCAGTCCCTTCATCTTCAGACTCTGAGGACTCACTTTCAGCAATACTTACAGAACCAGAAATATTGGGAACCACAACATCAGGCTCCTCTCTAGCTTGTGACAAAGATGCGGGAGCATCTGTCACAGCATTCTTTGTGGAGGCAGGGGAATCAGCAGGTGTCTCAGACACGGCCTCATCAACATCATTCTTTTCACCAGAACCAGTAGTTACATCTTTCTCAATAGGAGAATTCGAAGAATCACCAGCTAATTTTTCATCTACCTTAGGATTATCAAAACCTAGGGTTTCGGGCATGGCTACAGTACTCGCAACAGCGATATTTTCAGATTCAGTGACAGAAGGTTCAGCATGTGGTTCAACAACAGTCGATACAAAAGGGTTGTCCTTAAGGTACAGATCACCCATACTAAGACCTACTCTTGGAACTGCAGGAGTGGTAGAAGATTTACCTTTTGATTTTGATCTGGTGTTCACAGCGGTTGAGGAGGCAGCCTTGCTAGATTTGGCAGGTGTCTTTCTTCGTGGTGCAGATGCCCTAGTGCGACGCTTCTTTGTAGGGGCGCTAGGGATAGTGGTGAGAGGTTGCGCATCTGTGATGATGGCTTCAGCAGCTTGATCATGTGTAGTTTGATGAGAAGAAGAATCAGCCATGGCGATGATTTGGAATGTGAGAGTATGAGAAGTGAATGAATTTTGAATGAAGGTGTGCGCGGTAAGAGAGGCAATGAGAGGTTGAGAGAAGTTAAGACAAAGATAATGATGATAACGTGCAAGAGTTTTGAAAAAGGCAAGTGTGCAATAACTTCCTTGAGTGACGTGCAATAAGCGGTTGACAAGGGAAAAAATAATAGCTGCACGCCCCTTGCACATTAATTGCTACAATTCTTCAACTAAGCATATCCCCAACTTCCGTCTTAATTTTTCAAATTGATTTGCATCAAGGGCTTTGGTAAAAATATCTGCTAATTGCTCTTCAGTTGGAACATGTTCAAGAGTAACAATTTTGTCTTCAACAAGATCCCTTATAAAATGATGTCTAATGTCAATGTGTTTGGTCCTGCTATGTTGAATAGGATTTTTAGAGATATTAATTGCACTCAGATTGTCACAATATAATGTCATAGCATCTGTCTTGACATTGTACTCACTCAGCATCTGTCTCATCCACAACAATTGAGAACAACTACTACCAGCTGCTATGTACTCAGCTTCAGCTGTAGACAAAGAAATGCAATTTTGCTTCTTACTGAACCAGGATATAAGGTTATTGCCTAGAAAGAAACATCCACCAGAGGTACTCTTTCTATCATCTGCACTTCCAGCCCAGTCAGCATCACAATATCCAAACAACACAGTGCTTTCCCCATGAGAATACAACATACCATAATCACTAGTACCATTCACATACTTCAGAATTCTCTTTACCTGAGTCAGGTGACTTATTTTTGGTTCAGCTTGGTACCTGGCACACACTCCAACTGCAAATGTAATATCTGGCCTACTTGCTGTAAGATATAGAAGACTTCCTATCATACTCCTATACATGCTTTGGTCAACATCCACACCTTTCTCATCCTTTGATAATTTTACATGTGTGGGAGCAGGAGTTCTTTTATGAGCAGCATTTTCCATCCCAAATTTCTTGACTATATTTTTAGCATACTTACTTTGAGAGATAAATATAGTATCCTCCATTTGTTTCACTTGAAGACCAAGAAAGAACTTTAGCTCACCTACAAGACTCATCTCAAATTCAGATTGCATTTGCTGAACAAAATGCTCTATCATCTGGTCAGACATCCCTCCAAAGACTATGTCATCAACATATATTTGAGCAATCATCAACTGTCCATTTTCATCTTTCACAAACAGGGTCTTGTCATTTCCTCCCTTCCTATAGCCATGGTTGATTAGAAACTCAGCAAGTCTCTCATACCAAGCTCTAGGAGCTTGCTTCAGTCCATATAGAGCCTTATTCAATTTGTACACATGGTTTGGATAACTAGGATCAATGAAGCCTTTAGGCTGTTCCACATAAACCTCTTCATTTAGGTACCCATTGAGAAAGGCACTCTTGACATCCATCTGATACAACTTGAATTTTAGTATGCATGCAATCCCAAGTAACAATCTAATAGATTCCAACCTAGCTACAGGAGCAAAAGTCTCATCAAAGTCTACACCTTCAATTTGAGAATATCCTTGTGCAACCAGTCTGGCTTTGTTTCTAGTGATAGTACCATTTTCATCAGACTTGTTTTTATAAACCCACTTGGTACCTATGACATTCACATTATCTGGTCTAGGAACTAGGTCCCACACATTACTTCTCTTGAACTGAGTTAATTCTTCTTGCATAGCATTTATCCAGTACTCATCAGTTAGAGCTTCCTTAACATTCTTTGGTTCAAGTTTAGATATGAAACAAGAATTTGATACCTCATCATGGTTCCTTCTAGTTGTGATCCCTTGGTTAGGATCGCCAATGACTTGTTCTATGGGATGATTTTTCTGAATTCTGATAGATGGTCCTTTGTTGGGAGCAATCTTCTCTGGGCCAGTTACTTCAGAATCTTGCTTATCACTTGCTTCATCTACTTTCTTCGCTTCCTGCAGGTCAGATGCTGCGTCAAATGTAGCATCATCTGGCATCGCATTATTTCCTTCATCATCTACAACAACATTTATGGATTCCATCACTGTCTTGGTTCTGGAGTTGTATACTCTATAGGCTCTGCTGTTTGTAGAATAGCCTAGAAATATTCCCTCTTCACTTTTAGCATCCATCTTTCTTCTTGGTTCCCTGTCAGCTAGAATATAACACTTACTACCAAACACATGAAAGTGCTTCACTGTTGGCTTCCTGTCCTTCCATAGCTCGTACAAGGTTGTAGGTGTACCTTTTCTCAAAGTCACTCTATTATGAATATAGCAGGCTGTGTTCATGGCTTCAGCCCAAAAGAAAAATGGCAGCTTCTTTGCATGTAGCATAACCCTAGCAGATTCTTGCAAAGTCCTGTTCTTTCTCTCAACTATCCCATTTTGTTGAGGAGTAATGGGTGCAGAGAACTCATGAAATATTCCTTCAGAAATACAGAAATCAGAGAACTTACCATTCTCAAACTCCTTCCCATGGTCACTTCTGATTCTAACAATTCCACAATCCTTTTCTCTCTGAAGTTGTAAGCAAAGATCCTTGAATTTTTCAAAAGTGTCTGATTTCTCCTTAATGAAACTTATCCAAGTGTATCTAGAAAAATCATCAACAACAACAAAAGCATACTTCTTACCACCTAAGCTTTCGACTTGCATGGGTCCCATTAAGTCCATGTGCAATAGCTCAAGAACTCTGGATGTGGACAGATGTTGCAGTTTCTGGTGAGGCATCTTGGTCTGTTTTCCTATCTGGCATTCTCCACATATACTTCCTTCCTGAATTTGAAGTTTTGGTAAACCTCTGATGGCTCCTTCAGCAATAGCTTTCTTCATGCTCCTGAGGTTCAGATGTCCAAGCTTTTGGTGCCATAGCTTAACTTCATCTTCTTTGGTTATTAGACAATTAGATAACTTTGCTTTATCTTGAGAGACCCACAAGTAGCAATTGTCCTTTGATCTAACACCTTTCATCAGGATGTTCCCTTCACTATTAGCCACTAAGCATTCACTCTTAGTAAAGTTGACCTTCATTCCTTGATCACATAGTTGACTAATACTAATTAAGTTTGCAGTTAATCCTTTCACAAGAAGCACCTTATCAAGTTTGGGTAGACCCTCTTCCACAAGATTTCCTACACCCTTTATCTCTCCTTTGGCTCCATCCCCAAAAGTCACAAAGCTTGTAGCATAGGGCTTAACATCAGTCAAGTAATTTTTATCACCAGTCATATGCCTGGAACATCCACTGTCAAAGTACCAATCATTTCTGGATGACACTCTCAGAGAAGTATGAGCAATTTGAGCAATCTCATCAGCTTCTGGTTCTATTTTTCTAGGATTCATAGTGTTGCTTGTGAAATTATCATTTTTCTGCTTCCACTGCTTCTTGGTGATCTTTACTATGGGATCAGGTCTTGGTGAATGGGTCCTGTCTGGGTAACCATGTAATTTGAAACAGAAAGGTCTAATATGTCCTTTTCTTCCACAGTAGTGACATACCCAACCATAATTCCTTCCTTTTGATCTGGGCCTATATCCTGATGCCTGTTGTCGCACCTGATGCTGGGGCATCTGTCTTGACATAGTATGATCAGGAGTATTAACAGGTGGCACAAATTGTCTTGCTGGTAATTGTTTCTGCTGAGGCATGGAACTGTAGTCAAACCCAATACCTTTAGAATCTCCAGGTTTCTGTCCTATTTCCAAAATTTCGTCTAAAGCATCAGTACCTTTGTTCATCATCCGCAGTTGCTTGTTCATATTGCCAATCTTGGAAGTAAGTAAGATAACCTCATCATTGAGATCTGAGTTTATTTTCAGAAGTTTGTCTTTCTCAGCTTGCAAGAGAGTAATGGTCCTCTTTTGTTTTTCTAAAGTTCTACAAACTTCCTCACTTTTGAGATATAGCTCCTTATAAGAATCAGCCAATTCATCATACGTTACCTCTTCATCACTAGATTCATGGTCAGATGTGCACACTCCAGTCAAGGCATTCACATGTTTTGCAGTTTCAGATTCTTCTTCTGATTCATCCTCATCCGTCCAAGACACATTCATCACCTTCTTTTGTTTCTTCAGATACGTTGCACACTCAGTTCTGATGTGACCAAAACCTTCGCATTCATGGCATTGCACCCCTTTGCTTTGATTGATTTTGTCATCAGTTCTAGGTTTCCTCTGATTGTTGACATTTTTAAAGATGCTGCGACTGTTGTCCGGAGCATTTGTCCTAGGGCGTCTGTCCATCCTCTTCACAACTTTATTAAATTGTTTGCCTAACAACACAATATCTTCAGAGATGCTCTCATCAGTATCTAAATTACTCTCCACATCATCTTCATCAGTGTTGGAGATGAAAGCAATGTTCTTGTCTTTCTTTTCAGATCTTTCATTAACCTTTAATTCAAAAGTTTGAAGGGATCCAATCAACTCATCAACTTTCATATTTCCAATATCTTGGGCCTCCTCAATAGCACAAACTTTCATATCAAATTTCTTAGGCAGGGACCTGAGAATTTTGCTTACCAGTTTTTCATCGGATATCTTTTCCCCCAAGGATTCAAATGTATTAGCATATTCTAGCACATTCATGTGAAAGTCATGAACACTCTCTCCTTCCTTCATTCTCAAGTTCTCAAACTGTGTTGTTAGCAGTTGTAGCCTTGACTTCTTGACCTTTTGAGTACCTTCATGAGCTGTTCTTAGGATATCCCAAGCTTCCTTGGCAATAGTACATTGTTTAATCAACCTGAACATGTTCTTGTCAACACCATTAAACAAAGCATTCAGGGCTTTAGAGTTTCCAATAGCTGCAGTGTCTTCTTCTGTAGACCACTCCTCTTCTGGTTTTAACTCATCAGTATCAACATTATTCGCATCTTTTATTTTAGGAGGGACCCATGCCTTGATCACAGCCTTCCAAGCTCTGCTGTCTAGAGATTTCAAGAATGCTGTCATGCGTGATTTCCAAATGTCATAGTTCGACCCATCCAACAAGGGTGGTCTGTTCACCAGTCCTCCTTCTTTATCCATTGAGCCAGAAACTTCTTTCCCTGGAGCTCACCCACACAGAACAGGGTGCCTGCTCTGATACCAATTGAAATTCCTGGCAACCTGACTAAAATATGCTGTGCACAATGATGGCACAACTGTCCGAGCGCGTGTCTACTCAGAACAATAATTAAAATAGCGCAACGTAACAAAGCACAAATTAAAAGAGACACAGCGGAAAAATAAAGTACACAGTGAGTTTGTTAACCCAGTTCGGAGCAACTCTCCTACTCTGGGGGATACCAATCCAGGAATGATTCCACTATTATAGTTCTAGTGAAAAGACCAACGCAGACCCACTACTTGACTTTGCACCTAGACCCTACCAGTGGCAACTCTATCTAGGAACTCCTAGATATGAGACCCCGTCTCAATTCCTACCAACAACACAGACAGTATTGTTATCAAACACACACAACACAAAACTCAACCAAGAGAAACACACGCTAATAACACATACTCACTCCGTACTTAAAAGCTTAGGAGCAGCTTACAAATTACAACTCAAACAAACTCAGTCCTTAGCTTGAATCAGGGTGATACAAGCAAGGCTCACAATTAACAAACAAAACCCTAAAAACCTTAAAACACACGCTTTACTAACACACACGGTTTTTAGTTACCCTACTAGGGTTTGCCTTCATGAATATATAGTACTGAGATACCACGGGTCTGGGCTTCAAATAGAGCATGGACATTGTCCGGTCCAGCTGAAAACAATCTTCTAGAAATAATAAAACGCTTCCAAATATAGAACAATATCTTGGAGAACAAATGGCAAGGCAAATAAAACTTCAAACAAATCTTCAATCAGATACACACGCCTTGATCAGCAAACTATAGGAAAATAAATCTTCAAGCAAATCTTTGGAAGATTGCGTACACAAATATAAAGCGCTAGCTGGCGCGAAACCACAACTCACGAAATGCTGTTCCATATGCTACCGCATCTGTCCCAGCATCTGGCTAGTAGATGTTTTTGCAAAATGTAGCCAATCTACAAAAACCCAACAATAATGATGAAAAGTTTAATATTATTAATTAATAAAATCTTAATAATAATAATAATAGATAATAATGATATTATTAATGAATAGAATAACAATAATATTAATAATATTAAGGATAATGATGATGATAATAGAAATGCTAATAATGATAAAATGCAAATAGAATACTATGATAAGAATGAAATAATAAAAGGTAATAATAAGTAATGAAATAATAAAAGATAAAACAAGTAAAAAAACATAAGTCAAAAAATGGGGTATGACAACTGCCATTGAGGAAGCTAAGGATCTGAATACTTTAAGTATTGAGGATCTTATAAGCTCCCTCAAGGTGCATGAACTGGGACTCAATGAGGATGAGTCTGTTAGAGAACCAAAAACATTAGCTCTGAAGTCTAAAAGAAAGCCTGCTAAAGCTTTGAAAGCTATTGAATCTGAAGAAGAATTTCCTGAGGGAAATTCTGATGAAGATTCAGATGCTGCTGAGCTTGCAATGCTTTCTAAAAGGCTTCAGTATCTAATGAATAGAAAGAAAAAATTCTCTAACAGAAGCAGTAACTTTAGAGGATCTGGTTCTGGTTCAAAGAGGGATATTCAGAAGGAAAGTTGCTATAACTGCAAGAAGCTTGGGCACTTCATTGCTGATTGTCCTGATCTTCAGAAGGAAAAGTTTAAAGAGAAAGCAAAGAAGTCCAGCTCAAAGTCCAGCAGTTTCAGAAACAAGCTTAAAAAGAGTCTCATGGCAACATGGGATGATCTGGATAATGAGTCAGAATCTGATGAAGAAGAAGCAAACCTGGCCTTGATGGTAACTGCATCTTCTGATGCAGAAGCATGCTCAGATTCTGATGAAGAAGATGAGGTATATTCTGAACTCTCTAGATCTGAATTGATTGAAACAGTTAATGATCTTATGAGTCATCTTAAAAGCAAGTTAAAAGAAATTAAATCCTTGAAAAATCAAACTAACTTGCTGTCTGAGGAAAATCTTAAACTTCAGAATCAAATTTTTGAATATGATGAAGAAGTTGAAGAACTCAGAAAAGAGGCTCATAAGAAATCTGAAGAGGTTCCTAATGAACAGGAAATAGCTCTTCAGGATTTCATGTTAACTGGATTCAATAGAACTAAAATTGCCTCTATAATGTATAATATGATCAGAAACAAAGGTGAAGGTATTGGCTATGATTCATTCAAACCTTCAAATGAATTAAACTCACCTTCCTGTTCTGAAGATATTTTAAAAGGCAATGGTATATGCTTTGTGCCTGCTTCTGATAACTCTGAGAAGTTGAAAATATCAGAATCTGAGACTAAGTCTGAAGTTCTGAACAGCTCAGACTCTGAAGCTTCTGAATCTAAGGGGAAGATGAAGGCAGATGTTAAAACCTTGCCTAAATCCAAGCCAAAAGGTCCTAAGCCTAAGAGTAAGAGGAAATCAGACTCTGATCCTGAAAATGTTCAGAATCTGAAGAGTTCAGAACCTGGAACTAGTAAGTCTCAGAATCTGAATAAATCTGATTCAAATTTTTCAAAGACTGGGTTTATTAAAACTTCAAAACCTATTAAACCAGTCAAAACAAAACATTTTCAATCTCAGAATGTTGAGCAAAGCAAGCAAAAGCAAACCAATCAGTTTTCTGCTTCTAATTGTTTTAAGAAAGGCAAAACTGAAGCTTGCCTTGTGCCTGAAGTAAACAGAGTTAGAATTCTGAGGAAATCAGAACCAAAGCACTCAAAGGGTCTGACTTTAAACAACTCAGAACCAAAGACCTTCAAGTCTCAGGTTCTGAAGAAGTCTGAGTCCAAACCTTTGAGAACTCAGGTTCTGAAGAACTCTGGTTCTGAAACTCAGACTTATTCAAGATACAAGGGTTCATATCCAAAGTATCAGAACAAGTCTGAATATCATAACTTCAGACACAAGTTGAAAAAGCCAAAACCTTTCAGGACTAACCCCAAAGGACCCATGAAAATCTGGGTACCTAAGTCTGAGATCATTTCAATTGCAGATATGCTTAACATCCAAAGAAAAGGAAAGGTCCTGGTACCTGGACAGTGGATGCTCGCATCATATGACAGGGGACAAGTCTATGTTCCAAACCCTAACTCTGAAAGAGGGAGGAACTGTAATATCCCGCCTAAGATTCGAATATTTATTAATATTGAGACGAAGTATCAGAAATGTTTTAAGCAAAGGACAATTTGGTAAATTGTCAGTTAATGGGTTATTTATGTGGTAAGTGTGGTATCCCGCTTATATGTATCGATTATTAGTGTTAGAACCTTGTGAAGCAAGCATGGCAATTTTGTAAATAGCGGCATGGCATTATGGTAATTCTTTCAAAGGAGAGGATTATAAGAAAAGGAAGGTAAGATATTTTCTTACCACTTTCCTCATTCCTTTCACTTTTCAAAACCAGCTCTCTTCTCCTCGCTCTCCTTTGCCTCACGCCCCACCACAATCATCACCACCATCCTCTTAATCATCATCCAATCTTGTGGATTTTTTGGCTAGTAAGCTTAAGTTGGAAGAGTAGAACAAGAAGGAGTTAAGAAAAGGTAAGAATCACTTCAATCTTCCTTTCTCACTTCAATTTTCGTGCCTATTGTTTGAGCCTAAACCTCTATTTTATCCTGCATGATGATTCCTGAGAAAGAAGAAGTTTTGGGTAGAGATTTGGAGGAAGTTGGAGAAACCCGTATTTGGGGACAGGGCTCCATTTAAATGGTAAGAATTCTCTCTCTATAACTCCGAATCAAGTGGTCTTTGATGCTATGGAAAGCTAACAAAATTATCTACGTTTTGGTACCAGTTTCGTGAAGTTTGGCTGAGTATTGAAGTCTGGGGACGAGTTTGAAGTCAGGGGTCCGAAACTGCAAATCTGCAGAAATCTTGGTTCTTGCAAGTAAGCCTAGTCTTGGGGAAATTTGGAACAAGAAAGTTAAAGGATTAGCTAGCAATGGTTGAGGTTAGTTCCCTTGGGGTTTTAGAACCCACCTTGTTGAATTTTTGATGAATAAGTTGTGTATTGGATAAAATTTGTAATTAGTGCCCAATTCCTTATGTTAGTCAAATTCTTTAGTTAATCATGTTGTAATTTATCAATATGTTTTAGAAGACTCTTCTCTTGAGCTGTTTTGATGTTGGACATGGTTGGTTTAGCCCAAAGGACTGAAATCACGTTTTGGAAAATGCAGAAATCGGCCACCGATTTCATAAAATCGGCCACCGAATTGTTATTCAATTTTTCATGATTGTTTCGTAAAATATCGGCCCCCGATTTTATAGGATCGGCCCCCGATTTCAGTAAGTTCGGCCCCCGAATTCTTGTAATCGGCCACCGATTTTCATGTCCATTAGAGAATGTTTAGATTAACATAAGGTGAGGATAGGCACACATTGAGAGATGGATACCTTAATCCATAAGTTGGCATAGAGAGGTTATTAACTATGGAATGTTTCCAAATAACCAAGCAAAGGCTTAAGAGAACAATAAGCCTAAGGCTATAATTTCATAAGTTATGTATTGGGAGTTTGTTCTCCCTAAGAATGTATTATTGTGCCAACTATAGTAAAGTAAAGTAAGTACTTACAATTACTTAAGATGAGAATTAACGAGAACGATCTATTGCTCTAAGACAGGAACCTATTCATAGGTTAGGCATTTAAGAATGGTTAATTAAGAATGCATTAGATATGCACAAGATTATGAACGTATAAGATATGTATATGAACTTAAGTTAAGAATTTAATGATAAAGAATATGATAACGTGTTCACCAGACTCCGGATTATGCCGGATGGGATTTCTCCGAAAGGGCTATCCACACGTAAGTTATAAGACTATGTTAAACGTGTTCATCAGACTCCGGGTTTCGCCGGATGGGACTCTTCCGAGAGGATTGTCCACACGTATGTTAAAAGATTAAGCATGTTCAGCAGACTCCGGGATACGCCGGATGGGACTTCTCCGAGAGGGTTGTCTACATGCAAAGTTAAGTTGTGTCCAGCAGGCTCCGGATTATGCCGGATGGGGCTTCACCGAGAGGGTTGCCTACACAAAGATAAGAGGAGTCCGGTGTTAGCCTGATATGATAGGAATTTCACCGGTATGATGGGAGATGTACTTCGGGGTTACTCCACCCGGATGCACTCCGTAAAACGAACCAAGATAATGTATTGTTTGTTCAACGCTAACTTCTAACTTTATGATATGAAAGATGATTATGAATACGAATATGAAAATGAATACGCATATGTATTATGTACTAAGAGTCAAGACAAAGTAGTCATCAGACACCAGCAAGTGATCATAGATTCCCCCTCGATCACTAAGCATAAGGTTATGTATATGTCAAGTATAAGTCTAAGTTTTAGAATAGATTAAAATGCAAAGATAAAGACATGTAGCGATCCTAGATTTCCCCTTGATCGCGAATAATGTAGAGAATGACGGCGATCGTAGGTGTCCCCAAGATTGCCGAGAGTAGGCACGGCGACCCTAGGTTCCCTGTGGTTGCCAACAGTAGGTAGGGTAGGAGCTCACTGAGACATTATGTCTCATCCCTATCCTTCTGGTGCAGGTTCATAGGTTAGCAAGGGATGTTCATGAAGATCTTCAGGATGACGCTGGATGGAGTGCAGATGCTCGTCTTGGCAAGCTCAGGAGGTTGACAGATTTTATTTGTATATGAAAGTGTATTTTGCGATATTTGGATATATATGTAAACGAGCAAATTGTACTCATTCAGTGGTTTGTATATATTAATTATTGTAAATTTTAATTGTATCCAGTATCAGTTTAATACACATGCTAATATACTAGTTAAAGTTAGTATGGGTGTTACAATTGGTATCAGAGCAGGTCGATTCAGACCGTGCCTTGGGTCATTAAAGTTTCAATAAACATAGTGGGACCATTGGGTTCCGGATATTGTTCTAAAGGTCACATCTAGTTGAGCCTGATCAACTCAACCTAGTATATGACAGTTAGGATATATGTCCGAGAGCTGAATGTGACCAAGGAGGAATGAAGTCTATGAAGGGCAAAGATTAAGGTGACATAATTTTAAGACAGAATTGGCGGAGAAGTATTCATGCCAAATGGTTGCCATCAACCATGAGGTGACGAAGCCTGATAGAGGCAAGGTCTTAGAGACATATAGGATATTTAACATTGAGGTGAAGTGCCTCAACCCAGTTGGACGCATCGTTGGGCGATGCCTTGTCTGCGGAAGACATAAGGATTAAGGAATCATGAAATGCTCTAGGAAATGACGTAGAACCTTGACGGGAACCGAAGTTTGAGAGTTTAAAGTGAAGTGTGGTTATTGAGTATGAATCACAAGTAAGTTTGACCCCATCAGATCAGCCACGTCTCCTGAACCAGATTTGTGAAATAAGAAGAGGAGATGATATGCAGCCTAAGAACTAAGATGGATGAATAAGTAGTAACAATAAGACTCGTTGCATGTCAAAGCGTGAATCAAAATTTTTGGATGTATCTTAATGGTAAGAAGATTAGAAGTAAGAGAAGCTAGACTGGGATTTTACTTAAAGCAGGTTGGATAATAAATAATAAGTTGCTGGAATTTAGTATACTGATGGACGAATTAAGTTGAACACTCTTGATTAGATGAACAGTATTGAATTTCCTTGATTGGTTAAGGAAGGCAAGTTCAAGATAACACAAGGTTATAGTAGACCAGTGTTGAAGGATGATCGGGATTTCAGTCGAGAAATTATGTTGAGATTTTATTATACGGAGGATCGTCTTGAACATGAAAGTTTAGGATTGAGGTTAATGCTAAGGAGTTATATGCTCCCCATCGAAGAGGTTCCTTCCACGAATATTATAGAATGGAAAGAGGTCACCTCGTGTTGATAAGTTTTCCGAGGGCGGTAATAAGGCATAGATTTGAATTGTGAAATACAATAACGAGTTACTGGAGGAATCCAGTAGATCATGATAATGTGCAAAAGTTTAAGATCGATTAATCGGGCACTCGAAGAAACGCAACCTATGTTGGGCGTTCTAGAGAACCGGTAAGAATTTGGAACTTTCAGGACGAATTGTTCCGTAGAAACTCGAGGGTAACTTAAGGGACATGATAGAGCTAAGGAGACCAAAGTTATCCCGGGAAGATTATGGATATGAAATCATTACGGATAAAGAAAGAGCGAATAGTAACAAGACTCAAATGAAAGATTTGAACCTTCAGAAGCTATAAGTGTTTTTAGAAGTTACCACAAATGGATGTACATGAATTTAAACTGCCTCAGACATACTTCCAGTCGGGTTTCTGCAATGTTTAACGATTATACATGAAGAGCTGACCAAGAGATGGTTATCGAATTCGGGATATGGAAAGTAAAGTCGGAAACAGAGTATAAGCCGTTTGACCGGAGCACTATTAGACTCGTAATAGTTGCCAAAGACCGTTTACAAGTTCTGGCATATTTTCACGAAAATAAGTCTACGGCCCTCGTACGAAAGGAAAGGTAAAGTGAGAAGATGACCAATCCGTAAGTTAAGCAGATGGTTTAACCTACAAGAGAAATGATAACGTCAGACAAATTTGTTACGGTGATTACAAAGTGATAGAGTAAAAGGATTGATCGATGGAATTTTATGAGACAATAGTGAAGTCTTCCTCCGATGCTACCTCGAGTATAAAAATCAGAGTGGCGCAGCGGAGTGGTAATCCAAGCATGATATAATGAACAACGCTAAGCTGAGGCTTAGAGTATGAGAAGATGTTAAGTGCTTAATTCTTATTATACGGGATAGTAGTAAGTATAAGCGATTTGAACATATCATGAGTTCTAATGGAAAGTTATGGGAGTTAAGTTGATGAATACCTTAAACCTCGAAATCCATGAGGAATGAAATATTTGAATAGAGGCCTTGACCAGATACGACAATGCAGTGGCGAGTGAAATATTCCATGTTGTAACCATGTCATGTTAACCTATATTAACCGAAGATTTCGGAAGCCTTGAACTTAATGTTCACCAGTAAAGGACGGAGAACTTTTGCGTAGATTAAAAGTTATTTGTAGTTCATGGTAAAGGGCTACGTAATTTCAGGTTATGACTAAAGGATTAAAGACTGAGTGTGCTTTTTAGGTAGCAATCGAGTAGAGTTTTCCGTTGAAAATAAGAATCTTGAATTTGACAACCAAAACGAGAAATAAGTTTGTGATGCTGGTGAATGGTAACCATAAATTTACATTATAGGTTGTTGTATACTTAAGAATAAACATGAGTAACATTGGCGGGGCAAACCTGGCAAGCCAGTTGAAAGGCAAATCCCGGATGTTACGAAATGAGATAAGATTAAGAAAAGATTCCCAATTGATGTGGTAGTGTCTCAAATATGTTAAGGTTAAGAATGATGTCCCGTTAGTCGGACAAAGATGAGATAATGTATAGTGTACACGAGCTCGCTTATGTATGTAAGTTATATGCTATGATATATATTGTATAATGTTATGTGCGACGACTTAAGCCACTCATCACTTGGACTAAACTCCTATAAGTTTGGGATTATCGGTGTAGAAAACATTTATGCTACGACAAGAAAACGAGAATAAGTTGTGACAAGAACGATGGGAGATTGGCAAACTCCTAGTATGAAGAATGATTTCTAAGTTACGCTAAAGATCAATCGAAGCAAAACGCGGGTAATCAGTAAGATTTCGCGAGCCCTTGAGGAATTCCGTAGTGGAAGCAATGATTAAGACTATGGAAAGTAACACACCAGGATGCCTCCTCCTTGTATTGTATAATGGAGGTAGTGCGGTAGTTTTAATCTCATTAAGGAATGGTATAATTATGGTAAAACCATATATGTAGGATGCCGTTGTATAAGGCAAAGATCGAATATGAGAATTCAATGGAATCGTCGAGGATAATAAGAAAGTCCAATGCCGTCAAAGTAAGATTACGCGGACTATGACGAGATTATAAGATTCAGCACAAGTGTTAGGATTGGATAACCTCATATTCTACTACGCAAGAAAGGTGTAATGCATATCAAGCGCTTCAGATAACGAAAAGATTGTCGAATACATTCGACTTATAGAGTTGAAAATCTAAGGGATTCTGATAAGTAAGACGAACGGGAGACTTGGCTAATGAAGAAAGTAGAATGGGAGATTAATTCATATATGATAGTGGATTCTAAATTTCGAGGACGAAATTTCTTTAAGGGGGTAGATTGTAATATCCCGCCTAAGATTCGAATATTTATTAATATTGAGACGAAGTATCAGAAATGTTTTAAGCAAAGGACAATTTGGTAAATTGTCAGTTAATGGGTTATTTATGTGGTAAGTGTAGTATTCCGCTTATATGTATCGATTATTAGTGTTAGAACCTTGTGAAGCAAGCATGGCAATTTTGTAAATAGCGGCATCGCATTATGGTAATTCTTTCAAAGGAGAGGATTATAAGAAAAGGAAGGTAAGATATTTTCTTACCACTTTCCTCATTCCTTTCACTTTTCAAAACCAGCTCTCTTCTCCTCCCTCTCCTTTGCCTCACGCCCCACCACAATCATCACCACCATCCTCTTAATCATCATCCAATCTTGTGGATTTTTTGGCTAGTAAGCTTAAGTTGGAAGAGTAGAACAAGAAGGAGTTAAGAAAAGGTAAGAATCACTTCAATCTTCCTTTCTCACTTCAATTTTCGTGCCTATTGTTTGAGCCTAAACCTCTATTTTATCCTGCATGATGATTCCTGAGAAAGAAGAAGTTTTGGGTAGAGATTTGGAGGAAGTTGGAGAAACCCGTATTTGGGGACAGGGCTCCATTTAAATGGTAAGAACTCTCTCTCTATAACTCCGAATCAAGTGGTCTTTGATGCTATGGAAAGCTAACAAAATTTTCTACGTTTTGGTACCAGTTTCGTGAAGTTTGGCTGAGTATTGAAGTCTGGGGACGAGTTTGAAGTCAGGGGTCCGAAACTGCAAATCTGCAGAAATCTTGGTTCTTGCAAGTAAGCCTAGTCTTGGGGAAATTTGGAACAAGAAAGTTAAAGGATTAGCTAGCAATGGTTGAGGTGAGTTCCCTTGGGGTTTTAGAACCCACCTTGTTGAATTTTTGATGAATAAGTTGTGTATTGGATAAAATTTGTAATTAGTGCCCAATTCCTTATGTTAGTCAAATTCTTTAGTTAATCATGTTGTAATTTATCAATATGTTTTAGAAGACTCTTCTCTTGAGCTGTTTTGATGTTGGACATGGTTGGTTTAGCCCAAAGGACTGAAATCACGTTTTGGAAAATGCAGAAATCGGCCACCGATTTCATAAAATCGGCCACCGAATTGTTATTCAATTTTTCATGATTGTTTCGTAAAATATCGGCCCCCGATTTTATAGGATCGGCCCCCGATTTCAGTAAGTTCGGCCCCCGAATTCTTGTAATCGGCCACCGATTTTCATGTCCATTAGAGAATGTTTAGATTAACATAAGGTGAGGATAGGCACACATTGAGAGATGGATACCTTAATCCATAAGTTGGCATAGAGAGGTTATTAACTATGGAATGTTTCCAAATAACCAAGCAAAGGCTTAAGAGAACAATAAGCCTAAGGCTATAATTTCATAAGTTATGTATTGGGAGTTTGTTCTCCCTAAGAATGTATTATTGTGCCAACTATAGTAAAGTAAAGTAAGTACTTACAAGTACTTAAGATGAGAATTAACGAGAACGATCTATTGCTCTAAGACAGGAACCTATTCATAGGTTAGGCATTTAAGAATGGTTAATTAAGAATGCATTAGATATGCACAAGATTATGAACGTATAAGATATGTATATGAACTTAAGTTAAGAATTTAATGATAAAGAATATGATAACGTGTTCACCAGACTCCGGATTATGCCGGATGGGATTTCTCCGAAAGGGCTATCCACACGTAAGTTATAAGACTATGTTAAACGTGTTCATCAGACTCCGGGTTTCGCCGGATGAGACTCTTCCGAGAGGATTGTCCACACGTATGTTAAAAGATTAAGCATGTTCAGCAGACTCCGGGATACGCCGGATGGGACTTCTCCGAGAGGGTTGTCTACATGCAAAGTTAAGTTGTGTCCAGCAGGCTCCGGATTATGCCGGATGGGGCTTCACCGAGAGGGTTGCCTACACAAAGATAAGAGGAGTCCGGTGTTAGCCTGATATGATAGGAATTTCACCGGTATGATGGGAGATGTACTTTGGGGTTACTCCACCCGGATGCACTCCGTAAAACGAACCAAGATAATGTATTGTTTGTTCAACGCTAACTTCTAACTTTATGATATGAAAGATGATTATGAATACGAATATGAAAATGAATACGCATATGTATTATGTACTAAGAGTCAAGACAAAGTAGTCATCAGACACCAGCAAGTGATCATAGATTCCCCCTCGATCACTAAGCATAAGGTTATGTATATGTCAAGTATAAGTCTAAGTTTTAGAATAGATTATGAAATGCAAAGATAAAGACATGTAGCGATCCTAGATTTCCCCTTGATCGCGAATAATGTAGAGAATGACGGCGATCGTAGGTGTCCCCAAGATTGCCGAGAGTAGGCACGGCGACCCTAGGTTCCCTGTGGTAGCCAACAGTAGGTAGGGTAGGTGTAACACCCATAATAAGATTGCCTAGGATCTTACATGAGTATTAAAATTTCGTACTGGATACATTAATTTACAATATAAAAAGTTCATACAAATATTACATCACATTGTAATATTACAATCCAAAGTTAATACAATATCTCAAACCATGTACATCATAGGTACAATCATATAACACAATGAACCATAACATAAAATATCAGCACGATCAGTCCGTAGCCTTCTCCTTACCCTTGTTGCGTGCTGATTGCGATCCTGCCTGTGAACCTGCACCAGAAAGAATGGGATGAGACATAATGTCTCAGTGAGCTCTACCCAACCTACTGTTTGGCAACCACAGGGAACCTAGGGTCGCCATGCCTACCTTGGCAATTTAGGGGAATTCTAGAATCGCCAAGTCTTATAAACCAGCCTATGACTTCAACTATAACCTTCCTGTAACTGTAAACTTTCTATGACTATAACTGTAACTATAACTATGAATCATAAAACAAATAAAGTGTTTTATGTTAGCTGTTAGCGTTGAACAAACAATTATCTGAGTTCATTTTACGGAGGGCACCCCGGGTGGAGAAACCCCGAGATACGTCTCCCTATGAACCGGTGAAACTCCTATCATATCAGGCTAACACCGGACTCCCTATGAAACGTGTGGACAACCCTCTCGGAGAAGTCCCATCCGGCGAATCCCGGAGTCTGATGAACACGCCCTATGACTGTGAAACGTGCAAGCACGCCAATATCTTTGATTAATTCTTTAACTTTGACATATAATCAGTACTATGATCGTATCGTATTTCTATGACATATAACATATAATCTATGATTCCTTGACTCATCGTTCTCATGAGTCACCTATGATTGTTGGAGAACCAACTCTATAAACACATCTGTAACTATGATTGCTAAACATTCCCATGCCTATGTATTCCAAAGGAACACTTCTATAACTTTGTTCACCTCTTTAGGCTCTCTAATTATCAAACTATAAGCCTTCCCTAATGATCTAATCATGCTCTAAGGGATAGGTCCTTTAACGTTTAAAAGAGGTACATAGCCATTACACATCGCTTAATGAGTTTGGGATAGCATTGGATGGCTGAAATGGTGCAATATAAGTTGAAAAATTTTCTTGTTCTGTCACCTTCAAAATCGTGACACGATTTTGGAATCGTGTCACGATTCCATGCCCAGAATTCGTGTTTTGCACTGCCTATAAAATCGTGACACGGTTGTAAAATCGTGACACGATTTTACCTGCAGTTGGACAGCTTAAGGCAATTTCAAAGCATAATTTCCACCATTTTTGGCACAATCCAATACACCCAAACATCATACAGCTTATGGCATATTTCTAAGTCCTATAAACAACTTGTAACATGTTTAAACAAGGAAGAACCAACAAAGGGAAAATAGGGTTCTATGAATCACAAAAATTGTTCATATAACTATAAACTTCAAAGCTTAAGCAAGGAGGGTTCTAAAACCCACTAGGAGCTCACCTTAATCCCAAGAAGTTGCTTGCTAAGTTGTGAAAAATCAAACCCTAGCTTCAAGCTCCAAATCTCTACTCAAGAGAACCTCTATTCCTTGGCTTTCTATAACTTCTTCTTGATCCAAAATTTCCCCAACACAAGCTTGCTTACCAACATAGGTTTAGGGAGAAGTTTGCTAGCTTAAGGGATGATGATTTGATGACGAAGATTAAGAGGAAGTGGGGCGAAATTGAGAGAAGAATGGAAGGGAAATTTTCAGATTTGTGAAGGAAGAAAATGAGTAGAAACTTGCCCAAATTCATATATATCCAAATAGTGACTTTCCCTCTAATTACAACTATGCCACTCCTCAAATTACCATCTTGCCATTGCTTGCAAACGAAGTTTCTAACGCTTATAACTGATACTTCTAAGCGGGATATTACACTCTACCCCCCTTAAAGAAATTTCGTCCTCGAAATTTAGAAATTACCTGTAAAAAGATGTGGATAACTCTCCTGCATCTCCGACTCCAATTCCCATGTAGCTTCACCGTAGGGAGAACCTTTCCATATGACTTTAACAATTGGAATCTCTTTGTTCCTCAATGCTTTGACATCACGCTCAATAATCCGTTCCGGTTCGGGTTGAAAAGTCAAATCCGATCTCAAGTCGATAGTTTCCAACTCTACTGGTTGATGAGGATCAGGAATGTACTTCCTTAGCTGTGAAACATGGAAAACATCATGCAATCCTGACATCGCCGGTGGCAGAGCCAATTGGTAAGCTGCTGGTCCGACACGTTTAAGTATCTGAAATGGCCCAATGAATCTTGGACTCAATTTCTTAGTCCTGAAAACACCTCGTAATCCTAACTTAGGGGTAACTTTCAGGAAAACATGATCTCCCACTTCGAACTCTAGAGGTCTTCGCCTCTTGTCCGCATAACTCTTCTGTCGACTTTGAGCAGTTCTAATCTTATCCTGAATGGATTTAATCTTTAAAGTGGTTTCCTGGATAATCTCAGGTCCCAAAATACTTTTATCTCCAACCTCTGACCAACAAAGCGGTGTCCTACACCTCCTGCCATATAGTGCCTCATATGGCGCCATCCCGATGCTAGAATGGTAACTATTATTATAAGAAAATTCAATCAACGGTAAATGATTGTTCCAACTCTCTCCATCCTCTAGAATGCATGCCCGTAGCATATCCTCTAACGTCTGTATAGTTCTCTCCGATTGTCCATCAGTTTGAGGATGATGAGACGTACTCAACTTTAACCTTGTTCCCAAAGCCTTCTGAAAAGCCTTCCAAAAGTGAGAAGTAAAGATAGGATCTCTATCTGACATAATGCTGGTTGGAACACCATGAAGCTTCACAATCTCTGCTATGAACAACTCTGCATACTGAGCAGCCCTGTAAGTAGTCCTAACCGGTAAAAAGTGAGCAGACTTAGTTAACCGATCAACAACTACCCAAATAGAATCATGTCCCCGCTGTGTCCGAGGTAACCCTGTCACAAAATCCATAGAGATTTCTTCCCATTTCCACTGAGGGATCTCCAAGGGTACAAGCATCCCTGCCGGCCTCTGATGTTCGATCTTCACTTGTTGACACACAATACAACGTGATACGAATTCTGCAATATCGGTCTTCATCCCTGGCCACCAATAATCTTTCTTTAAATCTTGGTACATTTTTGTGGTACCCGGATGGATACTGTAACTACTCTTGTGTGCCTCTTCCAAAATCAACCTCTTTACAATCTCTGCTATGAACAACTCTGCATACTGAGCAGCCCTGTAAGTAGTCCTAACCGGTAAAAAGTGAGCAGACTTAGTTAACCGATCAACAACTACCCAAATAGAATCATGTCCCCGCTGTGTCCGAGGTAACCCTGTCACAAAATCCATAGAGATTTCTTCCCATTTCCACTGAGGGATCTCCAAGGGTACAAGCATCCCTGCCGGCCTCTGATGTTCGATCTTCACTTGTTGACACACAATACAACGTGATACGAATTCTGCAATATCGGTCTTCATCCCTGGCCACCAATAATCTTTCTTTAAATCTTGGTACATTTTTGTGGTACCCGGATGGATACTGTAACTACTCTTGTGTGCCTCTTCCAAAATCAACCTCTTTAAATTAGCATCATTTGGAACACAAACTCTACCTTCAAACAGCAGAGTACCATCCGAAGCCCTTGAAAACTCTGACTGACCAATCCTTCTCTGAAGATTCACATCCAATCCTTGAGCTTGTGCGATTCGGGACCGCAAATCACAAGTAACCTCCAATCTTTGTAACAAGACGCCATCACCCATTTCTGTAACACTGAGATTAAGATCTCGAAATTTCTCATACAAACCACAAGTATGCATCAGCACTTCTGCTCTAACCAAAGACTTTCTGCTCAAAGCGTCAGCAACTACATTCGCCTTTCCGGGGTGATACTTTAGCTCAAAATCAAAATCCTTTAAATATTCCATCCATCTTCTCTGCCTCATGTTCAGTTCCCGTTGATCGAACAAATACTTTAAACTTTTATGGTCACTGAACAAGTCAAATTGTGCTCCATATAAATGGTGCCTCCATACTTTCAAAGCAAAAACTATTGCCGCCAACTCGAGGTCATGAGTGGGGTAATTTTCTTCGTGAGATTTAAGCTGTCGAGAAGCATAAGCTATCACATTACCTTCTTGCATGAGCACACTGCCCAGTCCTTTAGAGGACGCATCACAATAAACCACATATTTCTTTTCAGGGTCTGGTATTGCTAATACTGGAGCCTTAGATAATTTCTTTCTCAAAGTCCGGAAACTTTTCTCACAATCTTCGTCCCAGACGAAAGGCACATCTTTCCTTGTGAGGCGTGTCAACGGTAAAGCAATCTGTGAAAATCTCATAATAAATCTTCGGTAGTAACCTGCTAAACCCAGGAAACTCCGAACTTCTGTTACATTTGCTGGTTTGGCCCAATTAAGGACAGCTTCAACTTTTGATGAATCAACTGACACTCCTCCTTTAGAAATGACATGGCCTAAAAACTGAATTTCCGACAACCAAAATTCACATTTGCTGAATTTTGCATATAACTGATTTTCTCTGAGAATGTCCAAAACAATCCTCAGATGTTGAGCATGTTCCTGTGAGTCCTTTGAATAAATCAAGATATCATCTATGAAGATTACAACAAACTGATCCAGGTAAGGCTGGAAAATTCTATTCATATAATCCATGAACACTGCTGGAGCATTTGTCACTCCAAACGGCATAACCAAAAACTCATAATGTCCGTAACGTGTTCTGAAAGCCGTCTTGGACACATCTGACGATTTGATACAAATCTGGTGGTATCCTGATCTGAGATCAATCTATGAAAACACTGCGGCTCTTTTGAGTTGATCCAAAAGATCATCAATCCTTGGTAACGGATACTTATTCTTAATTGTTACTTTATTCAATCGACGGTAGTCGATGCACAATCTCATACTACCATCTTTCTTCTTAACCAACAACACTGGTGCACCCCAAGGTGACACACTGGGCCTGATGAAATGTTTCTGAATTAAGTCTTCCAACTGAGACTTCAATTCCTTTAACTCTGACGGTGACATTCTATAAGGCGCCACTGATACTGGCTCTGATCCTGGAATGAGATCAATAGAAAACTCAACTTCCCGTTCCGGGGGTAAATTGCTTATCTCAGAAGGAAAGACATCCAAATAATCACTGACAACAGGAATGTCACTGGGACTCAGTTCTGATTCTGAAGTCACAGTAACCATCACATAAAAACCCTTATCCTGCGCACACATAAGCTGAGTAAGCTGATGAGTACGGTTGATTAACTCTGATAAAGCCACACCTTCAGTCGTATCATCTGTAGGCATAAAGATACACTTCTCCGCACATCCAATATACACATGATTGGCAGATAACCAATCCATTCCTAGGATCACATCAAGTTGTATCATGGGAAGACACACCAAATCTATATAGTATGTCTTACTAGATACAGTGATCGGGCAATTTTCACACATAAAACTAGCTACAACTCCGCCCTCAGTAGCGGTAGATACCGTCATAGGAGGTATCAACGGTGACATAGACAATTGTAATGCTTCTACACACTTGTAAGAAATAAAGGAACATGTTGCACCACAATCAAAAAGCACTTTAACTGGAGTTTGGCCTAAGTAACACATACCGGCAATTAAATCTTCATTTGCCAAAGCCTTCTGGCCATCAAGGGAGTACACTCTGCCCTTACTTGTTGTAGTACCCTCAGCTCCACTTTTACCTCTTCTTTCTGGACAATTAGCCAAAATGTGCCCCGGCTGCCTACACCCGAAACACACACCTGTTTGTCTCATGCATTCACCATAATGCATTTTCCCACAGTATTTACAAGCAGCACTCGCCTGATGTGGAAATGACTGTTTTCCTCTCTTAGGAGAGCCCTTGGGCTTATTCTCATGATATCTATCTGGAAACTTTCCCTTTCTCTTTTCATATGCTGCAGCTTTCTCTTTCGCGGTCTTGGCAAAACCCGCTTCCGCAACCAAACTATCGTGAACCATCTCGTCATAACTGGTGTTCCTTTGAAGGCTCACTGCTGTATCAATTTCACCTCTCAACCCACGCCTATACTGATTCATTTTCCAGTTCTCATTACCGGCATACTCGTTGTGAGAGGAGTAGTACGATAACTCTTCAAACTTCTTTGTAAACTCGGTGACTGACATGCCACCTTGTTTCAGCTCAAGAAATTCCTGTTCTTTCTTCACCTTATAAGACATCGGGATATACTTCTCTATCATTGCTTCCTTGAAGTTATCCCAGTTGATCTCTGTGTCATTTGCTATCATTCGGCGTTGAGCAGATTCCCACCAATCTTCTGTTGCGCCTCTGAACTGGTTAGTAGCCAACAATACTTTACTTTCCTCAGGGCATTCCACCATCCGGAACACTTTTTCAATCTGTTTCAGCCATCTCTTGGCCTCTGGAGGTTCACCTTCCCCATTAAACTCAGGAGGGTGATTTCTGTTAAATTCCCGGTAGGACGGATTCGCCACTGCTGGTGGTGGTGTCTGCTGTTGAGCACCTTGTCCATGGTGCATCATCTCCATCCATTCTTGCTGAGTTTGAGCTTGTTGTTGGGCTTGCTGCTGCATCATAAGCATCATCTGCTGATGCTCTAACGCAGCCTGAGCTTGTTGCTCTTGGTATTGTTGCTGCAACGCCTGTTGCCGTTGCATCATTTGAGCCCAAAATTGCATATTAGGGTCTCCTCCGGCTTCCTCAGCATTAGCCTGATTCGACCTAGGCCTGCCAGGACCTCTTCTCCTCCCAGACATATTATCCTAACTGTCATACACAAGTCAAAGTGATCAGTTTCAACCAGATATAACATTTAGAATAATGTCCCGGATCCAAGAGATCCACAAACTTGAATTGTATTTTAATGACCCAAGGCACGGTCTGAATCGACCTGCTCTGATACCAAATTGTAACACCCATAATAAGATTGCCTAGGATCTTACATGAGTATTAAAATTTCGTACTGGATACATTAATTTACAATATAAAAAGTTCATACAACTATTACATCACATTGTAATATTACAATCCAAAGTTAATACAATATCTCAAACCATGTACATCATAGGTACAATCATATAACACAATGAACCATAACATAAAATATCAGCACGATCAGTCCGTAGCCTTCTCCTTACCCTTGTTGCGTGCTGATTGCGATCCTGCCTGTGAACCTGCACCAGAAGGAATGGGATGAGACATAATGTCTCAGTGAGCTCTACCCAACCTACTGTTTGGCAACCACAGGGAACCTAGGGTCGCCATGCCTACCTTGGCAATTTAGGGGAATTCTAGAATCGCCAAGTCTTATAAACCAGCCTATGACTTTAACTATAACCTTCCTGTAACTGTAAAATTTCTATGACTATAACTGTAACTATAACTATGAATCATAAAACAAATAAAGTGTTTTATGTTAGCTGTTAGCGTTGAACAAACAATTATCTGAGTTCATTTTACGGAGGGCACCCCGGGTGGAGCAACCCCGAGATACGTCTCCCTATGAACCGGTGAAACTCCTATCATATTAGGCTAACACCGGACTCCCTATGAAACGTGTGGACAACCCTCTCGGAGAAGTCCCATCCGGCGAATCCCGGAGTCTGATGAACATGCCATATGACTGTGAAACGTGCAAGCACGCCAATATCTTTGATTAATTCTTTAACTTTGACATATAATCAGTACTATGATCGTATCGTATTTCTATGACATATAACATATAATCTATGATTCCTTGACTCATCGTTCTCATGAGTCACCTATGATTGTTGGAGAACCAACTCTATAAACACATCTGTAACTATGATTGCTAAACATTCCCATGCCTATGTATTCCAAAGGAACACTTCTATAACTTTGTTCACCTCTTTAGGCTCTCTAATTATCAAACTATAAGCCTTCCCTAATGATCTAATCATGCTCTAAGGGATAGGTCCTTTAACGTTTAAAAGAGGTACATAGCCATTACACATCGCTTAATGAGTTTGGGATAGCATTGGATGGCTGAAATGGTGCAATATAAGTTGAAAAATTTTCTTGTTCTGTCACCTTCAAAATCGTGACACGATTTTGGAATCGTGTCACGATTCCATGCCCAGAATTCGTGTTTTGCACTGCCTATAAAATCGTGACACGGTTGTAAAATCGTGACACGATTTTACCTGCAGTTGGACAGCTTAAGGCAATTTCAAAGCATAATTTCCACCATTTTTGGCACAATCCAATACACCCAAACATCATACAGCTTATGGCATATTTCTAAGTCCTATAAACAACTTGTAACATGTTTAAACAAGGAAGAACCAACAAAGGGAAAATAGGGTTCTATGAATCACAAAAATTGTTCATATAACTATAAACTTCAAAGCTTAAGCAAGGAGGGTTCTAAAACCCACTAGGAGCTCACCTTAATCCCAAGAAGTTGCTTGCTAAGTTGTGAAAAATCAAACCCTAGCTTCAAGCTCCAAATCTCTACTCAAGAGAACCTCTATTCCTTGGCTTTCTATAACTTCTTCTTGATCCAAAATTTCCCCAACACAAGCTTGCTTACCAACATAGGTTTAGGGAGAAGTTTGCTAGCTTAAGGGATGATGATTTGATGATGAAGATTAAGAGGAAGTGGGGCGAAATTGAGAGAAGAATGGAAGGGAAATTTTCAGATTTGTGAAGGAAGAAAATGAGTAGAAACTTGCCCAAATTCATATATATCCAAATAGTGACTTTCCCTCTAATTACAACTATGCCACTCCTCAAATTACCATCTTGCCATTGCTTGCAAACGAAGTTTCTAACGCTTATAACTGATACTTCTAAGCGGGATATTAGAGTAGGAGCTCACTGAGACATTATGTCTCATCCCTATCCTTCTGGTGCAGGTTCATAGGTTAGCAAGGGATGTTCATGAAGATCTTCAGGAAGACGCTGGATGGAGTGCAGATGCTCGTCTTGGCGAGCTCGCCGGGCGAAAATGACAGTTCAGAACTGTTGGAACAAAATGTGTTTAATAACTCTCTTATGAATTAAGGGGGAGATTGTTGAAACATTATGTGTAAACATATCTCTCTTTATGGTTTTGATGATAACAAAGTGTTAAATAGAAAATTGGTTATTTGCTAATGCTTTGTTCAGGTGATTTCAGAACCATGTGTTTTATGATTGATTATTGATCGGAAATTAAGAATGGTTATGAAAGAACAAGCTTAGAGCAAGAAAGGAAAGCTAAGAAGCAATGTTGCAAAGCTAGAAGGAAACTGGGTCTGAAGAAGTGCTCCTGAAGAAGTGCTCCTGAAGTAGTGCTCCTGAAGTGAGAGTCTGAAGCCTGCGTCTAAAGACTGCTTCTGAAGTTTGAGTCTGAAAGCAGCTTCTGAAGGAAGTCAACAAAAGTCAGCGTCTGAAGAAGTCAACAAAAGTCAACTTCTGAAGACCAGCTTCTGATCCGTACAAAGGCAGCTTCTGATGCACTGTTCACGCAGAAGCTTCTGAAGGCTGATGTGGCATAAAAGCAACTGGTACTGTGCGCATTTAATGCCTGCATATGTCAGAGCAACCAAATGGAATAGTTGTCTCCCTGACTCAAACATTCCCCAGCTTTTAAGGTAGGCCATTTCAAAAATGGCTGCTGCTCTGTTTTATTGAAAAAGGTCAGCACACATTTGCAGAAATCCTAGCTCAACTTGCAACGGCTCTTTCCTCAAATCAAGCAAATCTTCAATAGCTCTATTTCCTCTATAAAAGGAAGAAGATTTGAAGAAGAAATTTGTCTAAGACTCTTGAAATCAAATTGCTGAACCTTGCTCTGTTTTGCTGTCAAGTTCAAATCTCTTAGAAATTCTTTTAGTTCTGTAACTTAGAATTTCTTAAGGTTAAGAGTCTTAACCTGTGTTGTATTAAGAGAACACCTCTGATATTTTATCAAGTGTTCAACCCAAACTCATTTATTTGTAAACCAGTTTGGTCCCTAAACTCTCAGTCTGTATACTGAGCAATTGTAACCTCATTCCTTTGTGGTCTGAGTCAGAAGTCTCTTGACTTAGTGTCTTGAGCATTGGGAAGTCTCTTGACTTAGTGTCTTGAGCATTAGAAGCCTCTTCCTTTGTGGTTGAGCATTAGAAGCCTCTTCCTTGGTGGTTGAGCAACTGGAAGTCTCTTCCTTAGTGGTTGAGCAAGTGTAATCTTCTGATTATAGTGGAACTCTCTTGTTGGATAACAAGGGGACTGGACTACTTCTCACATTGAGAAGGAACCATTATAAATTTTGTGTGTCTCTCTTTACCTTTCTCTTTTCATTATTGAAACCGCTGCAATACTCTTGATAATAGTTCAGAACTGATTCATATCAGCTTCTGAACTTAACCTTAAGTTTTGAAAAGGAAAAGAACCTAGTTTTTGAGTCACACAATTCAACCCCCCCCCCCCCCCCGCTTCTTGTGTGTGTTTTTCTCACCTTCAAGAACCAGTTCAAAGGAATGATTTACAACTAATAATTGAATGATTAAAACATGATTGAACAAGGAATTGACAAACATAAAGGATTAGGGCACTAAATCTTAACTTAACATAAATTGTGACATGCACTCAAACTTACTCGTAATGGGTTCTAAAACCCTAGGGAGCTCACCTGAATCACTGGTTTGCTTCCTTGCCAAGTTTCCCCTTCATTCCTAGCTTGATCTTTCTCAAAACCCTAGCTTTTGCCCCTTTTTCCCTTTCTTTCTTCCTTGCTCCTTTTACTTCCAAAATTGGCTCAAGAGTCACACAAGAGTGCTTGCATGCTGATTTAGGGCAAGATTAGAGGTTGGAGATAGATGATTGAAGAGAAGAGAGGGTGGCGTGGGAGTAGAGAGAGAAGGAGAGGGAATTGTGGTTTCTAGAGAGAGAAAAAGAATGAGAAATGAGGGAAATATGGGTTTTTACCCCTTTTATAAAAAAACTTTACACGACAATTACCAAATTGCCCTTCCTCAAAATATCTCCGATACGTCGTCTCGACACTGGTAAATATTTAATTCTGAAGCGGGATATTACAGAATTACTCACAGTTTACGTTGGAGAAGATCTAAAGCAGCGGTTGACAGCAACAAAGTAGAAGTAGGATTGGAAGAGTGATTTATACGGTAACAAATATGAGTGATATATAACATAATAATAAAAAAGTTGTTACAAGATTATATAACATAATAATAATAATAATAATAATAATAATAATAATAATAATAATAATAATAATAATAATAATAATAATAATAATAATAATAATAATAATAATAATAATAAAAGTTGTTATAGAGATAATATAGCCCAATAATAGTAATAATAAAAGTTGTTACAAGGATAATATAACCTAATAATAATAAAATTTGTTACAAGGATAATATTGAAATTTTAAATTAATCTAGGGATAATTTTAAAGAGATTCCCTCCCCTCCCCTCCGAAAAACTCCGATTTGGGGGGAAGTAAAAATTGGATTTGCTCCCCTCCCCTCCCCTTCTAAAAATTGAACCAAACACGTCAAATTTAAAATATTCCCTCCCCTCCCCTCCAAAACTCTCGAACCAACGGACCCTAAAGAGTTATTTATATACAAGGATATGAAACTAAATTCCCTATTATTACTCCTAGCATAACAAACGAATTTAAAACTACTTCCCTATTATTAATGGATAGTAACAATTTTGCTAATCTTATTGTTATTGGATAGTAACGTAATCCCTTTTCTTTAGTATTGTTTGTTATCCGTTATCCCAATTTACTTCCTCTTGATTAATGCTATCAATATGTTCTTGACTTATGTGATGACCATTTCAGCTACACACTCAAAGACATTTATCAAATTCAAAATTCAAAATTTCTCCCTTAAATATTTTTTATTATCATCAATTAAGGGCTAAAATTCCAATTTTTTTTTAATAAGTAGAGTATGCAAAGTTGGGAGACCAAACCACAACAAAGGAAAAAAGAAACAATATAAATAACTTATAATGTGTTAAGTTCTCTGATAACCTAGTTAATAATGAGTGGTAGTTAAGGAAACTTCCTTATAAAACTTGTTGAATCCATGATCAAAATTTTCTTATTTGGCGGGAAAAAAATTATAATGCAATATGTGCCTTTGCACTTTTGGTATTTGTTTAAGCAAAGAATTCCCTTTATTTTCTTGTGTTGGATAGCACACAAGTTTTCTGTAACACCCATAATAAGATTGCCTAGGATCTTATACGAGTATTAAAATTTCGTACTGGATACATTAATTTACAATATATAAATTCATTCAATTATATTACAACACATTGTAATATTACATTCCAAAGTTTATACAATCCTTTTTGATACAAGTACATCAGAACACAACCATATAATACATTCAAACTATAAACAGATAACAACAGCACGATCAGTCCGTAGCCTTCTCCTTACCCTTGTTGCGTGCTGAATGCGATCCTGCCTGTGAACCTGCACCAGAAGGAATGGGATGAGACATAATGTCTCAGTGAGCTCTACCCAACCTACTTTTTGGCAACCACAGGGAACCTAGGGTCGCCATGCCTACCTTGGCAATTTAGGGGAATTCTAGAATCGCCAAGTCTTTAACCTGCCTATGACTTTAACTATAACTTGCCTGTAACTATAAACTTTCTGTGACTGTAACTATAACTATGAATAATAAAACAAATAAAGTGTTTTATGTTAGCTGTTAGCGTTGAACAAACAATTAGTCTGAGTTCATTTTACGGAGGGCACCCGGGTGGAGCAACCCCGAGATACGTCTCCCTATAAACCGGTGAAATTCCTATCATATCAGGCTAACACCGGACTCCCTATAAAACGTGTGGACAACCCTCTCGGAGAAGTCCCATCCGGCGAATCCCGGAGTCTGATGAACACGCCCTGTAACTGTAAAACGTGCAAGCACGCCAATATCTTTAATCTTTAATTCTTTAACTATAACATATAAGCATATAATTGTCACTGCAATTCTATAAAAATCCTGTGACCTATAACCTGTAACCCTTAAATCTTGGCTTATCATTCTCATAAGCCGCCTATAATTGTTAAACCATTCCTATTACTTTGTATCCTAAAGTGGATAAAACTATGAACTTGTTACTCATCCTATAACTCTTGCTTTCCTATCAAGGATTTAGGCATATCGTTGTCATATGCCACTATAAGAAGTCTGCCTATTCAATAAACCTCAACTCTACATTTCCAAGCCTTGCATAATCCTTACTTCTATACTTTTATGACCTTTGGGAAGCTTTTAGAATGAGATAAAATGGTGGGCAGGGTTTCCAAAATATATATATAAAAATCAGTTCCCAAAAAGCCACGCCCGCGCACACCAGGACCCCCAGAACAGCTCAACGAAGTTGGGCTGTCCAGGGTTGGTCGCTACAAGCGCCTCTGGTCGCTACAAGCGCCAGTGTGGTCGCTTGAAGCGCGGGTAGGCAGGGATTCATCCTGCCTGGTCGCTACAAGCGACAGCCCGTCGCTACAGCGACCGTATCAGTACAAAATCATGTAAAAATGTGATTTTCCACCATTTTTGCCCATTCAAGGTTACCCAAGCTTCTAAGACATGTTAAAAATGATTTTCCATCTTAAAACATCAGTTGAAAACATGTACAAGCAAGGATTATGACTAGCCAAGAAACTAGGGTAAAATTTCAAACTTTCTATAACTTTTCCTATGAAGCAAAACACATAAAACTCACACTATAAGGGTTCTAAAACCCAAGTTGAGCTCACCTAAGATTGATAGCAAGCTGGCTTAGCTTTAATCCCAAACTCCAACTTGTAAACTTCCCTTTTCTTGGTTTTTCTTTAGTTTTTCTTGCTCCAAGTTCTTACAAAGCCTTGATTGCTTGAAATCCAAGGGTTTATGGATGAAATGATGGATTAAGGATGAAAGATAGGGTGGGTCGAAATCTAGAGAGAAGGAGGAGAGATTTTGTGATTTTTGAGAGAGAAAGAAATGAGATAATTGTGAAAAAGATTCATAATTATCCAGTTATATACATTGTCTCATTAATTACGACTTTGCCATTCCAATACGTTTAATTCCTGTAACACTGTTAAATGCCTCGCATAAGTGGGTTATTACATTTTCTCATCTCTAGTTCCGCCTTTTTAACTCATTAAGAGGTGTATGATATGAATAAATTTTGACCTTATAATTTTGTCCAAAAAATTAATTATTCTATGGTAATTTCAATTTTTAAATAAATGTGTTGCCACCTCTTCAACACATTATAATTTCTACAACAATTTTTTGGTTTATGTAATATTTTAAATTTTTTTGATTTTTTGAAATTGTCCCTTGTCCATTATGAAAGGATGAAAGAGAAATGAAAAAGTTTTATAAAATTATTATAAAGAATATACAAGATTGTTTTCAGAGACATTTAAATAAAGTTCCAAATTCATGATTTGTTTCTTACAACTCTAAAAGGGCTAAGATCTATTAAGAACTCATTGAACTATGACGCAAATTTCTAAGTTTGTTTATGCTTTGATAATCTTTTTTTCTTTAATCCTTGTTGTAACCAACGCCGGTAAGCCATTTCTGTTTTTTTTGTATATCATACACACACTATTTGATCACTTATTATTGACAATCATTTATTCTTATATGACATCGCAGGTTTATTCAGCTGCAAAGGTCAACTTGATTGTCCACAAATGTTATGTATCAAGAAACAAATACCGCAATGCATTGATCGTAAGTGTGAGTGCATCTAAGAGTAATAATTAAATCGAAAAATATTGTTACTTATAAGCGTATAATTTTATATTTATGTAATAATGTTTTAATTTTAATTTCCATCTAAATATTATCCTTTCATATTATTATATTATAAATGTGTTGTTACATTTATTTTTGCAAAGAATATATTGAAAACAACAACTTCAGTGTAGAATTTCTAGTATAATACCCGTACCAAGCACGAGTAATTAACATGCTTATTAAATTTTATTTTAAAAAAAATACTATTTTAAATTGAATTCAAAATTAATTTACACAAAAAAATACATCTGACGTAAAGTTGGTGAATATTTAAGTCATTTGACATATAAGTCAGCATAAATTTAAAATAAGTTTATTATAAATTATAAAGTTTTTTGTTTTACGAAAAGTATAAGTTGTAATATTGTGTAGTTTTTATAAAAATATATATTATATTGTTGTATTAAGATATTTGGTTTTATAAATATAAAGTGTATATATGTAATTTACAACTCTATTTTATTTCAAATAAGTGTTTTATCCTAACAAATAAATTGTTTTGGAAGGTGGGATAGTTCAACTTGTTTAAATTTCATCTCGATTTTCAGTTGTTACTTGTTCATGAGAGATCCCTCGTGGCTTTTGTGGGTTATTGTTCATCTAGCTTCTCTTATTTGTTTTTCAGTTTGGTTGTACACTTTTTGGTTTAGTTGTATGTTTTTTACTCAGCTCATCTGCTCTCTTTTTGTTTAACTCATATATATACTATGTTACTAATATTTGGAGTGGATTTCCATTGAATTCCGACGAAGTTAACACCAAATCAGCAAATTATATATATATATATATATATATATATATATATATATATATATATATATATATATATATATAATCTGGTTACATCTCCCCAATCCTCACTGTTACCTTTTCGTGACAAGCACTGTTATGTTAGCAATTTTTTTATTTTTTATTTGTTATTTTTATGTCTATATAAATTGAATAATATTTAAAATGCTTTACTGAATCATTACTTGTTACGTGAATGATTTAATGGATTTTCTAAATCATCACATTCCTATATTATTGATGTTCAAGCTCTTTCTTTCATAATTACGACGGAGGCATTTATGTTCAATTTGTTCCAGAATAAGAAAAAAGGAGACAAACATTTATGTGTGTATATAACAAGGCCATGATTATTATGTGTGTATTTATGTGCAATTTGTTCCAGCCAAGCATTACTATTTAGAAAAAAAAGCCATGAAACAAAGCATATAGAAAGAATGTATATAACAAAATGTAAAAAAGCATGACTAATATATAGGAAAAAAAAGCCATGATATAGTAGAACGTATGAAACAAATTCATGATTAATATGTAGGAAAAGAAACCATGATATAACATAACGAACGAAAAAAGCCATAATTGATATATAGAAAAAAAGCCATGATAAAACAAAGCTACAACATCGATAAGGATAAAGCAACAATGTAAATCTTGACCAAACAGAAAGAAGAAAAAAATCAACGATGTAAATAATAAAGCCACGATGTCGACAATGAGATAATGAATTACTCACAGTTTACGTTGGAGAAGATCTAAAGCAGCGATTGACAGCAACAAAGTAGAAGTAGGATTGGAAGAGTGATTTATACGGTAACAAATAGGAGTGATATATAACATAATAATAAAAAAGTTGTTACAAGATTATATAACATAATAATAATAATAATAATAATAATAATAATAATAATAATAATAATAATAATAATAATAATAATAATAATAAAAGTTGTTACAGAGATAATAGCCCAATAATAGTAATAATAAAAGTTGTTACAAGGATAATATAACCTAATAATAATAAAATTTGTTACAAGGATAATATTGAGATTTTAAATTAATCTAGGGATAATTTTAAAGAGATTCCCTCCCCTCCCCTCCTAAAAACTCCGATTTGGGGGAAGTAAAAATTGGATTTGCTCCCCTCCTCTCCCCTCCCATCCCCTTCTAAAAATTGAACCAAACACGTCAAATTTAAAATATTCCCTCCCCTCCCCTCCAAAACTCTCGAACCAAAGGGACCCTAAAGAGTTATTTATATACAAGGATATGAAACAAAATTCCCTATTATTACTCCTAGCATAACAAACGAATTTAAAACTACTTCCCTATTATTAATGGAGTAACAATTTTGCTAATCTTATTGTTATTGGATAGTAACGTAATCCCTTTTCTTTAGTATCGTTTGTTATCCGTTATCCCAATTTACTTCCTCTTGATTAATGCTATCAATATGTTCTTGACTTATGTGATGACCATTTCAGCTACACACTCAAAGACATTTATCAAATTAAAAATTAAAAATTTCTCCTTTAAATATTTTTTATTATCATCAATTAAGGGCTAAAATTCCAATTTTTTTTAATAAGTAGAGTATGCAAAGACATACTTCAACAATTTATTGAAAGCAACAAAGTTGGGAGACCAAACCACAACAAAGGAAAAAAGAAACAATATAAATAACTTATAATGTGTTAAGTTCTCTGATAACCTAGTTAATAATGAGTGGTAGTTAAGGAAACTTCCTTATAAAACTTGTTGAATCCATGATCGAAATTTTCTTATTTGGCGGGAAAAAAATTATAATGCAATATGTGCCTTTGCACTTTTGGTATTTGTTTAAGCAAAGAATTCCCTTTATTTTCTTGTGTTGGATAGCACACAATTTTTCTCATCTCTAGTTCCGCCTTTTTAACTCATTAAGATGTGTATGATATGAATAAATTTTGACCTTATAATTTTGTCCAAAAAATTAATTATTCTATGGTAATTTCAATTTATAAATAAATGTGTTGCCACCTCTTCAACACATTATAATTTCTACAACAATTTTTCGGTTTATGTAATATTTTAAATTTTTTCGATTTTAGAAATTGTCCCTTGTCCATTATGAAAGGATGAAAGAGAAATGAAAAAGTATTATAAAATTATTATAAAGAATATACAAGATTGTTTTCAGAGACATTTAAATAAAGTTCCAAATTCATGATTTGTTTCTTACAACTCTAAAAGGGCTAAGATCTATTAAGAACTCATCGAACTATGACTCAAATTTCTAAGTTTGTTTATGCTTTGATAATCTTTTTTTCTTTAATTCTTGTTGTAACCAATGCCGGTAAGCCATTTCTGTTTTTTTGTATATCATACACACACTATTTGATCACATATTATTGACAATCATTTATTCTTATATGACATCGCAGGTTTATTCAGTTGCAAAGGTCAACTTGATTGTCCACAAATGTTATGTATCAAGAAACAAATACCGCAATGCATTGATCGTAAGTGTGAGTGCCTCTAAGAGTACTAATTATCTAGAATATTTAGTATGTGTATTAATCTGATACTGGGTACATTAAAATTTTCAATAATAAATACAATATAAAACTACTGAATGTGTACAAATAGCTCGTTTATACAAATTTCCAAATATCATATACAATTATCCTCATAAACATAGATAATCTGTCAACCTCCTGAGCTTGTCCTTGACGAGCATCTGCACTCCATCCAGCGTCTTCCTGAAGATCTTCATGAACGTCTCTTGCTAACCTGTAAACCTGCACCAGAAGGATTGGGATGAGACATAATGTCTCAGTGAGCTCCAGCCCAACCTACTGTTGGCAACCACGGGGGAAACCTAGGGTCGCCGTGCCTACTCTCGGCAATCTTGGGGATACCTATGATCGCCAAGTCTTACCTTACCCATAGAGGGCTACCTGACTGTTCCTGCTAAACTGCGTAGTCATGATTAGACTACACTCTGCTAATCTAGTGATCAAGGGGAAACCTAGGATCACTGTCTGAGTCTGATACTGAATATTCATGAGTTCTAGACTATAACCTGATAATTGGGTGATCAAGGGGAAACCTAGGATCACCGCCTGATAACTGATACCTGGTATCTAATACTTGTCTGATAATTATTCTCTGCCTGATAACATAATAAAATATTAACTGATACATGTCTTTATGTTAGCTGTTAGCGTTGAACAAGCAATATTATCTGAGTTCATTTTACGGAATGCCCCCGGGTGGAGTAACCCCGAAGCACATTCCCCTGATAACCGGTGAATATTCCTATCATATCAGGCTAACACCGGACTCCTCTTGTCGTCGTGCGGTCATCCTTGCGGAACAACACGTCCCACTGGCGTGAACCTCCTGTGTCCCACTGGCGTGAACAGCAGAAGACACGACTTAATAATAATCTTAACTTACGCGTATACCTCCCGAGTCCCACTGGCGTGAACGGCGGAAGACGCGAATTAATATTCTTTAAACTAATGCATGAACCTTTCATGTCCCACTGGCGTGAACAATGAAAGTCACTACTTAATAATAATAATCTTAATCTTAACTTTGCATGAACCATTCGTGTCCCACTGGCGTAAACGATGAAGGCCACGACTTAATATCTGATTAATTCTTGTACTTATTCTTATTATATATAACTTATGTCTATTGCATATCTGATGCATTCTTGGATAATTCATTCTTTAAGCTTTACCTATAAAGAAGTTCTTAACTTTGTTCATTGGATCATTCTTATTCCTCATTAATTTTTAACTATTGTACTTGTAAGTACGTCTAATAATCTACCATAAGCTTTGCATATTAAATGCATATTCTTGAGGGAACTAATCTTCCAAATCATAACCTATATGTATAGGATCATAGGCTTATCGTTATCATAAGCCACTACATAGTTGCTAGATCATTTGCTTATTCGTCTGGACTTTACCCTCTTAATTCAGACTAATCTAAGTCAATGCATAATCCTTGTTCCATACATTTTCATCCTTTTTGGGAGCCTCTTGAATGTGTTAGAATGATGGTAAATGTTTCTAAAATGTTTATGGAGAAAACGGATGCGGAAAACCATGCCTACACGCCCCAGAACACTCAAAACAGCAAAGCTGTCAAGTGCTGTCTGGGCCTGCGCGCTTGTAGCGACCAGCCTGCGCTTGTAGCGACCAGCCTGCACTTGTAGCGACAGTAGGCAGAATAAAATTCTGTCTTTTCGCTGTAGCGAGCTCCAGCTCGCTGTAGCGACCATGACAGGTCTAAAAATCTCAAAAATGATATTTTTCATCATTCCAAACCATCCCAACACACCCAAGCTTCCCAAATGGCATAAAAAGGATTTTCTTAAGCTTATAAATCATTTAAACATGGCTGGAACAAGGAATTAGCATATAACATAAATTAGGGCACTTTCCATAAAATTGCTCTATGAGTAAACAACTCTCAAACGGGTTATAAAACCCTAGGGAGCTCACCTCAATTGCTGGAAAGACATGAGGAATTGATGAAATGGTGAGACTTCAAGATTTCCCAATTCCAAGCCAAACTCTTACTCCAACTCAAGTTCTTGTACCCACTCCAAATTAAAGCTCCCCAAAAGTCCAATTTGATGATAGGAGGTGAAATCTTGGCATATAAGCTTGAATTGGTGACATTGAAAGAAATTAGGGTTAGGGTAAAGAGGGAGAGTTCGGCCAAGTAGACAAAGGAAAGGAAGAATTTGTGCTTGAGCGTTGATTAGCTTGCTCTAAGGGCCATAATCCCACTTTTGCATGTTGATTGGTTGAGAATTGTGTGAGGATGATGAGAGGAGATGGGGGCGTGAGAGAAGAGTAGAAGAAGAGGGAGGAAGAATGAGGAAAGTGTGGGGAAAAATATCTCACATTTTCCTTATATAAAATCCTATCTTCCAAGAATTACAAAATTGCCATCCTTTCCATTAATTCTTAATCACCGATAAAAGTTACGTCCAAGCGGGATATTACAATCTACCCCCCTTAAAGAAATTTCATCCTCGAAATTTAGATTCCTCTATCATATATAAATGAATCTCCCATACTACTTCCTCTACTAGCCAAAGTTCCAGTTCGTCTTGCTTATCGGAATCCATTGATTATATACTCGACAACTTTTCCTTAACTGATAGGCTTGGTTTGCATTACATATTCCTTACGTAGTGGGATATGGTTATCAGAACCAATCTACCCGACTCACTAATTACGCCTCTTGTCCACACACTTGGTGTGAATCCATCTTATGGTTATTAAACCTTAGATACTTTTACTGGTTATCCTCATCTTTCTCAAATATTCCCACTCTTCAAGGGGTTCATTGCACTGCAGTTATTTCCCATGAATTATTATCTTTATCTTTTGTCTCATACGACGACATCACTTATCTTAATAACTTAGAAATCATTCTTCATTACTTGGAGTTTACTAATCTCCTATCTTTCTTGTCACTACTATTCTCGAATTCTGGCCGTAGCATAAATATTTTCTATATTGGTAAATCCAAACTCATAGAAGTTTAGTCCGAGTGATTAGTAGTAATCATCTCACATAACACCACATGGTACATTTCATAGCATATAATTTACATACATAAGCGAGCACGTGTACACTACTGATGGGTACACAATACATCATCTCATCCTTGTTCGACTGACGGGACATCATTCTTGACCTTATCATATTTGAGACACTACCACATCAATTGAGAATCTTTTCTTACTCTTAACTCATTTTGTAACATTCGGGATTTGCCTTTCGACTGGCTTGCCAGGTTTGCCCCGCCAATGCTACTCATGTTTATTTCTTGAACATACATTATCACATAACATAGATCATGATTACACTTATCGATATAGTGAACTCATTTCTCATTTCTGAACACTTCGGCTAAGATATGTTTGATTTCAATAAATCTGTTCTGGTCAAATCCTTGCTACTTAAACATTCCTGTCTACGTACCACTATTGCCAAAACATGTCACAACACTGAAAACTGCTACACTACTATCTGAGTAGTTTAAGCACTGCCTGATAAATATATACAATACTAAACATAACCTGATACATGTGACATGTTTACAGATTGTAGGTACGAGGTGAATTAAACTCATATGTCACTGCATTGTTGTTTCTGATCAATGCTTCAATTTCAAAAATTTACCGTCTTGCAAGTGCAACTTTTACTGACGTTGCCTTATACTTAACCCTTTTTGACTAAACTTACTCTTCAAGTACCGCATTAGTGGTGACTTTCCTTGCTCTAGACTTATTGTGCTAGAAACATATCATTCTTATTCTTATCACAGAATCTTAAACTGCTTCAATTTTCCATTTCTCTCGAGTCTCGAGGTTTGAAATATCCCTCGGCTTTACTTTTAAAATTTCCTGCTAGAACTTATAATAAGTTTGAGTCGTCACTGTTCACTGACATTCTGTGGTTCACCTGACAAGGACTACACAAGCATCCTTGTTCTCTAAGCTTCAGTTTATAATTGTTTGTTAACTCATCCTAGAATTACTTTTCCGCTGCGCAACTCTGGTCTAACAAAACACTTTGGAGTAGGAGTAATACACCATTATCAAATTCTCTGGCCGACTTGTTCCTTAATGACTTGTAGCTATCACAATAGATTCATCTTACGTTCGTTGATCCTCTTGTGGCTTAAACCACCTGTTTAACTTACTGATTGATCGTCATCTGACACTGTACTTCCTTTCGGACATGAACCATATACTCACTTACTTTCACGATAAAACGCCAGAACCTGTAAACGGTTCCCAACAACTGTCAAGAGTTCAACAATGTTCCTGTCAAATAGTTTATACTCTGGTTCTAACTTTACTTTCCATATCCTGAATTCTGTAACCATCTTTTGGCTAGTTCTTTATGTATAATCACTAAAACATTTCGCAACCCGACTGAAAGCTTGCTTGAGACAACTTAAGTTCACACACACAAACACTTGTGTCAACTTCTAAAACGACTTATGGTTTATGGAGGTTCACATCTTTTACATATACTGAATCTACTGAGGGTTTGAGTCCCATTACTAATCGTTCTATCTTTATCCATAAGAATTCATACCCATAATCTTTTCGAAACAATTACGGTCTCTATGGTTTTACCATACCTCTTAGGTTACCTTCGAATCCCTCCAGTTAATTGATCTTGAACTTCAATACCTCATCATTACCTTTTGTTTCATTCAACGACTCGTTACGGCATTCTCATTTCAGATCTTGATCTTAACATCTGAGTAATTCTGCATATAGTTGAACAATCCGAAATCTATACCTTATTACCGCCCTCGGAACTTATCAACAAGAGGTGACCTCTTTAAGTTTCTAGAATAACTGTGGAAGAAAACTCATCAGTTGAAAACTTAAAACTCACTAGCATTAACCCACAATCTTAACCTTTCGTATAATACAGTCTCCATATTATTTCTCAGCTAAAATTTCCGATTATCCTTCAAAACTGGTCTACTATAATCTTGTGTCATCTTGAACTTGCCTTCTTCATCCAATCAAGGAAATTCAACTTTATTCGTCCATCAGTTCACTAAATCCCAATGGCTGACCATATAAAATTTCAGTTAAACTTAGCTTATTTCCAATCTTCTTACTAATAAAACACATATGAATATCTGATTCACGCCTCGATATGCAACGGGTCTTATTATCAACACTTATCCATCCATCTTAGTTCTTAGGTTGCATACCAACTTCTTTTCTTAATTCCCAAATCTAGCATTTATGGTTCGGGAGGTGCGGCTGATCTGATGGAGTTAAACTTACTTGTGATTCATACTCAAAGACCACCCTTAAGTAGTTTACTTCACATGTCCAAATAATTCACTTAATCCTTAATTAATTCTCTTAACTGTCTGGACATTAGAATCTCATACGATACGAGTTCGATTCATCAACACTATATCTTTGTTGTTGAGAGTCTAGAGGTTTCAAACCGACCGATAATTCCACATTTCAAGTCTCTAGGTTTGGTACCACAATTCCTTAACTCTGTACTCAGAATTGATACTTAATCCACACTCCACTTTAACTTCTCGAACTGCGGTTCCCGTTAAGGTTCCACGTCATTCCTTAGAGTATTCCATAATCCCTTAATCCGTATGTCTTCCGCAGATGAGGTATCGTCCAACGTCGTGTCCAACTGGGTTGAGGTGCTTCACCTTATCCTTAAATATTTCTGACATTCCTAAACTCTGCCATAAATAGGCTTAGTCACTTTACAGTTTGATGGCCACCATTTGGCGTTGAATACTTCTTCGCCAACTCCGTCTTAAAATTCTATCACCTTAATCTTCACCCTTCATACACTTCATTCCTCCTTGGTCACATTCAGCTCTCGGACATTTATCCTAACTGTCATATACTAGATTGAGTTGATCAGGCTCAACTAGATGTGACATTTAGAACAACATCCGGAACCCAATGGTCCCACTACTTTTATTGAATTTTTAATGACCCAAGGCACGGTCTGAATCGACCTGCTCTGATACCAATTGTAACACCCACACTAAATTATCTAGAATATTTAGTATGTGTATTAATCTGATACTGGGTACATTAAAATTTTCAATAATAAATACAATATAAAACTACTGAATGTGTACAAATAGCTCGTTTATACAAATTTCCAAATATCATATACAATTATCCTCATAAACATAGATAATCTGTCAACCTCCTGAGCTTGTCCTTGACGAGCATCTGCACTCCATCCAGCGTCTTCCTGAAGATCTTCATGAACGTCTCTTGCTAACCTGTAAACCTGCACCAGAAGGATTGGGATGAGACATAATGTCTCAGTGAGCTCCAGCCCAACCTACTGTTGGCAACCACGGGGGAAACCTAGGGTCGCCGTGCCTACTCTCGGCAATCTTGGGGATACCTATGATCGCCAAGTCTTACCTTACCCATAGAGGGCTACCTGACTGTTCCTGCTAAACTGCGTAGTCATGATTAGACTACACTCTGCTAATCTAGTGATCAAGGGGAAACCTAGGATCACTGTCTGAGTCTGATACTGAATATTCATGAGTTCTAGACTATAACCTGATAATTGGGTGATCAAGGGGAAACCTAGGATCACCGCCTGATAACTGATACCTGGTATCTAATACTTGTCTGATAATTATTCTCTGCCTGATAACATAATAAAATATTAACTGATACATGTCTTTATGTTAGCTGTTAGCGTTGAACAAGCAATATTATCTGAGTTCATTTTACGGAATGCCCCCGGGTGGAGTAACCCCGAAGCACATTCCCCTGATAACCGGTGAATATTCCTATCATATCAGGCTAACACCGGACTCCTCTTGTCGTCGTGCGGTCATCCTTGCGGAACAACACGTCCCACTGGCGTGAACCTCCTGTGTCCCACTGGCGTGAACAGCAGAAGACACGACTTAATAATAATCTTAACTTACGCGTATACCTCCCGAGTCCCACTGGCGTGAACGGCGGAAGACGCGAATTAATATTCTTTAAACTAATGCATGAACCTTTCATGTCCCACTGGCGTGAACAATGAAAGTCACTACTTAATAATAATAATCTTAATCTTAACTTTGCATGAACCATTCGTGTCCCACTGGCGTGAACGACGAAGGCCACGACTTAATATCTGATTAATTCTTGTACTTATTCTTATTATATATAACTTATGTCTATTGCATATCTGATGCATTCTTGGATAATTCATTCTTTAAGCTTTACCTATAAAGAGGTTCTTAACTTTGATCATTGGATCATTCTTATTCCTCATTAATTTTTAACTATTGTACTTGTAAGTTCGTCTAATAATCTACCATAAGCTTTGCATATTAAATGCATTTTCTTGAGGGAACTAATCTTCCAAATCATAACCTATATGTATAGGATCATAGGCTTATCGTTATCATAAGCCACTACATAGTTGCTAGATCATTTGCTTATTCGTCTGGACTTTACCCTCTTAATTCAGACTAATCTAAGTCAATGCATAATCCTTGTTCCATACATTTTCATCCTTTTTGGGAGCCTCTTGAATGTGTTAGAATGATGGTAAATGTTTCTAAAATGTTTATGGAGAAAACGGATTCGGAAAACCATGCCTACACGCCCCAGAACACTCAAAACAGCAAAGCTGTCAAGTGCTGTCTGGGCCTGCGCGCTTGTAGCGACCAGCCTGCGCTTGTAGCGACCAGCCTGCGCTTGAAGCGACCAACCTGCGCTTGTAGCGACAGTAGGCAGAATAAAATTCTGTCTGGTCGCTGTAGCGAGCTCCAGCTCGCTGTAGCGACCATGACAGGGCTAAAAATCTCAAAAATGATATTTTTCATCATTCCAAACCATCCCAACACACCCAAGCTTCCCAAATGGCATAAAAAGGATTTTCTTAAGCTTATAAATCATTTAAACATGGCTGGAACAAGGAATTAGCATATAACATAAATTAGGGCATTTTCCATAAAATTGCTCTATGAGTAAACAACTCTCAAACGGGTTATAAAACCCTAGAGATCTCACCTCAATTGCTCGAAAGACATGAGGAATTGATGAAATGGTGAGACTTCAAGATTTTCCCAATTCCAAGCCAAACTCTTACTCCAACTCAAGTTCTTGTACCCTGTAATATCCCGCTTAGAAGTATCAATTAAACGTGTTAGAAACTTCGGTTACAAGCAATGGCAAAGTAGTAATAAGAGAAGTGGCATAATTGTAATTAATGAGAAAAAGCTTATTGGATAAATATGAATTTTGGCCAAGTTTCTACTCATTTTCTTTCCCTCACAAATCTGAAAATTGCTCTTCCATTCTTCTCTCATTTTTGCCCCCATCCTCACCATTATCATCTCATCAAACATCATCCTTAAATAATCAAACTCCTTCCTAAACTCTTGTTATGCAAGCAAGCTTATTTTGGGAGAATTTGAGCAAGAAGAAGTTAAAGAAAAGCAAGAGAAGAGCAAGAGATGAGCTAGGGTTTTGAGGAAGTTGGGAAGCAAGCTAACCAGCACCAAATCATGTATAAGGTGAGCTCCTAGTGGGTTTTAGAACCCTCCTTGTTTAAGTTTTGAGGTTTAAAGTTATATGAACAAATTTGTGATTCATAGGACCCTAATTCCCTTTGATGGTTTTTCCTTGATTTCACATGTTATAAGTTGTTTATAGGACTTAGAAATGTGCCATAAGCTGTATGATGTTTGGGTGTGATTGATTGTGCCAAAAATGGCGAAAATTATGCTTTGAAATTGCCCTATGCTGTCCAACTGCAGGTAAAATCGTGTCACGATTTTACAACCGTGTCACGATTTTATAGGCAGTGCAAAACACGAATTCTGGGCATGGAATCGTGACACGATTCCAAAATCGTGTCACGATTTTGAAGGGGACAGAACTTGAAAATTCTTTCACTTTTCTTGCACCATTTCAGCCATCCAATGCTATCCCAAACTCATTAAGCGATGTATAATGGCTGTGTATCCCTTTTAAATGTTAAAGGACCTATCCCTTAGAGCATGATTAGATCATTAGGGAAGGCTTATAGCTTGATGTTTGAGAGCCTGATGAGGTGAACAAAGTTATAGAAGTGTTCCTTTGGAATACATAGGCCTGAGAATGTTTAAGCAATTATAGTTACAGATATGTTTATAGTGTTGGTTCTCCAACCATTATAGGTGGCTTATGTGAACGATAAGCCAAGATTATAGGTTACAGGTTATAGATTATAGGATGGTTATAGAATTAAAGTAACTGATTATATGTTCATAGGTTATAGTTAAAGAATTAAAGATGAAAGATATTGGCGTGCTTGCACGTTTTACAGTTACAGTCATAGGGCGTGTTCAGCAGACTCCGGGATTCTCCGGATGGGACTTCTCCGAGAGGGTTGTCCACACGTTTCATAGGGAGTCCGGTGTTAGCCTGATATGATAGGAATTTCACCGGTTTATAGGGAGACGTATCTCGGGGTTGCTCCACCCGGGGTGCCCTCCGTAAAATTGAACTCAGATAATTGCTTGTTCAACGCTAACAGCTAACATAAAACTGCTATCGAACTGCTTATATGTTTTATGTTTCATAGTTATAGTCAAAGTTACAGTTACAGTTATAGACACAGAAAACTCATAATTATAGTTATAGATAGTTATCAGAAAGTGATCCTAGGTTTTCCCCCGATCACTAAGTTAAAGTTATAGTCAGATTACAGTTATGGTTATAGACGGTTACGTCAAAGGTTATAGGCAGTTTAAGTTATAGTTACAGGAGGACTTATAGTCATAGGCAGGTTTATAAGACTTGGCGATTCTAGAATTCCCCTAAATTGCCAAGGTAGGCATGGCGACCCTAGGTTCCCTGTGGTTGCCAACAGTAGGTTGGGTAGAGCTCACTGAGACATTATGTCTCATCCCATTCCTTCTGGTGCAGGTTTTCAGGTAAGTCAGAGTTTCGTGATGAAGATCTTCACAGAGATACTGGATGGAGTACAGTTGCTCGTTGTATACCAGCTCAGGAGCTTGATGGATATAGTATGAGTAGTGTAATAATATTGGATATTTGTACAGACGAGTAAACTTGTATTCAATCTTTTGTGATGTAATATTATTATTATTGAAATTTTTAAAGGTATCCAGTATCAGTTTAACGCACATGCTAATATACTAGTTAAAGTTAGTATGGGTGTTACAATTGGTATCAGAGCAGGTCGATTCGGACCGTGCCATGGGTCATTTAAGATTCAATGAAAGTAGTGGAATCATTGGGTTCTGGATGTTGTTCTAAAGGTCATATCTAGTTGAGCCTGATCAACTCAGTCTAGTATATGACAGTTAGGATAAATATCCGAGAGCTGAATGTGACCAAGGAGGAAAGAAGTGTTCAAAGGGTGAAGGTTAAGACGTCAAATCCTAAGACGGAAATTGGCGAGGTATTTAATGTCAAGGGATGGTTCTCTAGCAGTGAAGTAATTGAACCTGTTATGGCAAAGTTTCAAAAATACAAGAGGTATTTAAGAGTAAGGTCAAGTACCTTGACTAGTTGGACGCAGCATTGAGCGAAGCCTTCTCCGAGGAGATGTGTAGAGTAAAGCATTATGGAATACTCTGAAGAAGGATTTGGAATCCGAACGGGAACCGTAATGTGGGAAGTTAAAGTGAATTGTAAATTAGAGTTTTATTTCCGGTTACAGATGCAAAGGATTGTGACACCAAACCCAGCGACTTGGAGTAAGGAATGACCAGTTAACGATTGGAAGAATTTGCGCACTTTGACCGGATGAGATTTTGATATCCGATAGGTAAGAGACTTATGTATGGATCAAGCGATAAGTGAAGGAAACCCCCTGTAAGGGTATGAAATAAAAGGTTGAATCTTATGTCGTCAGATTATAGTAGACCGGTTTCGAGGATTAAGCGGTAAGATCGTCACTAGCGTACAAGTTATAGTTAAGGCTATGGTTGATGTTAAGGATGTCTATATTCTTTTTAGATGGGCTCCTTATACACATATTCGGGTAAGCCGACAAAGATCGCATTATGTTGGTATGTGTTAAGATGGTAGAAAATACATACCTTGGATTGTTCGAAACCACGAAGAGGGCAACGGTCGAGAAGACATATGGACTGTTATTCAGATAACAAGATTATAATGGAATTGTGAATACAGTAATAAGTTATAGGAAGGATCCAATGGAAAATGTTAAGTATTGAAGCTTACAGATTTATTAATCGGGTACTCGAAGAGGTGTAGCGTGTGTTTGAATTTACAGGAGAGCCGGTAAAAGTTGAGTTTTATCCAGACGGATTATTTCCGGAAAAACCCGTGGAGTAACCAAGAGTTATGTTAGAGTTATGTGGACCTAAGTGTCTTGGAAAAAGGTCGTGGATGTGAAATCATTACGGATGATTATAGGATGAGACTCGATTCATTAATCGATTAAGTATATGAAAGACGAGAATTTCCGGAAGTCATAGAATGTTTCTAGAAGTTACCACAAGTAAATAATGTATGAACTTAAGTTGTTTTAACAGGAGCATCGTTGGGCTCGTATTCATTGTTAAAGACTGTCTACAGGTTTCGGCGTGTTTCGTGAAAGTAAGAATTTCGTTTATGTTCGAAAAGAAAAGCAAAGTCAAGCATCGAGCAATTAGTAAGTTTAACAGGTGGTTTAAACCATAAGAGAAATTATAATGTAAGACGGTTACGTATGGTAACTACAAAGTTATAAAGTCAAAGGATTGGCCAAAGAGATTTTATACAGTAATAGTGGTGTATTACTTCTATCTCAAGGTGAATTGTGAAAATCAGAGTTGCGCAGCGGAGAAGTAATCCAATTATGAGTTAACAGACAAATCAAAGCTGAAGTTTAGAGAAAAGGATGATTGTGAAGTCCTTGTCAGAGGAATTACAGGAGAGGCATTCAGAGATTAATTCTCAAGTTACAGAATGTGTGTAAGTAGTGATGACTTGAACTTATCATCAGTTCTAACAGGAAATTTTAAGAGATAAGTTGAGGGATGTTTCAGATCTCGAAACTCATGGGATAAGAGAATCGAAGCAGTTCGATAACTTAAAAGGATGTGTTTATAGCAAAATAAGTATATAGCGACGGAGGCCACATTTTATACGGTGATCTAGCTGTTTAGCTCAGTAACTTAAAGTTAATTTGAATAGTAAGTTTAACCAAAGAGGGATTATGCCGTGGCATACAGTTATTCCGCATCGTACCCACGTTATGCTAGCATGTCGCATGTAACAGGTATGTAACAGGTTATGATTAGTATTATGTATACTGATCAGGCAGAGTTTATGCTACTTAGATAGTAGTGTAACATATTTTATAGTCGTGAGACATGTATCGGTAATCGTGGTACGCAGTCGGAAATGTTATAGCAGGAAAGTCTCAATTGAGAAGTTCAGAAATTCTTGAACTTAATGTTAACAGTTAAAGGAAGGAAATGTTTTACTTAGATCAGAAGAGTACTCATAGTTTATAATAAAAGGCTACGTGAATTCAAGTCATGAATTAAAGGATTCAGAGTTTAAGAATGCTATTTTGAATAGCGAACAGAATAGAGTTTTCTTTTAGAAAACGGAGAATTTTCTTGAACGAAATAAGTTATAACGTCTATGGGACGTAATCATAGTTACTTATGGGATTGTAGTTACTCAAAGAGTACAAGCATGAATTAAAGAGTTAATAGAGTGACCTTGGTTGACGTGGTTTTGTCTCAAGTATATTTTGATTAAGTGTGACGTTCTATTAGTTGGACAATGATGATGCGATGTACCGTGTATCCGATAGTAGTGTACACATATTCGAGCGTGTATGGAAGCTATGTGCTATGGACTGCATTATATTATGATATGTTAGACGGCTTATGCCACACGTTACTTGTATTGGATTTTCATAAGTTTGAAAGTATTGGTAAAGAAGAAAGTTCCTAAGATCTTTGGCTACAAGTTATTGTTGATTTATTAATCGGAGCATAACTGACTTATGTGATTTCTCGAGCTTAAGGATTCCCGCAGTGGGAATGTGAGCAAAGCTTATGGTTGTGATAATAGATACACCAGGACAACAGAAAGAAAGGAACGTAAACCAGAAGTTCAGCCACCACTTTGATTTTGAATCGTGGAGATAGTTGTAATAGATTTCATTTCCGTTTGAGAATATTCAATATCAGATACCTTCCAGTGTGAGAATAAATTTATGTGAAGGATGATACAAATGTAACAGTAACAGGTCGTCTTACGAGGCGAAAGTTAAAGACAAGAATTTTGTTGAACTGAAGACAATGTAATAGATTCCTCGAAAATTTGAGTTTGACTCGACGTCTTCAGGGTAATATGGAATGGTTAATGAAAGAAGAACTGATAGAATTCAGTAAAGGAAATCCAAGATTTAATAATTTTACTTTGGATTTACAAGAAATTTGTCGCATAGAGGACATAATCAGATAATAGGAATAAGTTGGTTCAGATAACCATACGTCTTAGCAAGTGATAGTTATGTAACAAGCACCAGATCTTTCGGCAGGAAAGAAATTGTCATACGTTTTGGTTAGTAGAAATGGGAATCATGGCTAAAGAACAAGTTTTAACCAGTATGGTTTAATCAAGGTACGTGATTAATCTATATGTCAGACTCTGGAGTTGCCATGGAATTCAAATAAGCTAATAGAATTGGAGATTTTCATAGTAGAGAAAGAGGTAGAAAGGAATTAACTTTCAGGATTTCATAAGGATTTTCTAAATTTCGAGGACGAAATTTCTTTTAGGGGGGTATAGTGTAATATCCCGCTTAGAAGTATCAATTAAACGTGTTAGAAACTTCGGTTACAAGCAATGGCAAAGTAGTAATAAGAGAAGTGGCATAATTGTAATTAATGAGAAAAAGCTTATTGGATAAATATGAATTTTGGCCAAGTTTCTACTCATTTTCTTTCCCTCACAAATCTGAAAATTGCTCTTCCATTCTTCTCTCATTTTCGCCCCCATCCTCACCATTATCATCTCATCAAACATCATCCTTAAAGAATCAAACTCCTTCCTAAACTCTTGTTATGCAAGCAAGCTTATTTTGGGAGAATTTGGAGCAAGAAGAAGTTAAAGAAAAGCAAGAGAAGAGCAAGAGATGAGCTAGGGTTTTGAGGAAGTTGGGAAGCAAGCTAACCAGCACCAAATCATGTATAAGGTGAGCTCCTGGTGGGTTTTAGAACCCTCCTTGTTTAAGTTTTGAGGTTTAAAGTTATATGAACAAATTTGTGATTCATAGGACCCTAATTCCCTTTGATGGTTTTTCCTTGATTTCACATGTTATAAGTTGTTTATAGGACTTAGAAATGTGCCATAAGCTGTATGATGTTTGGGTGTGATTGATTGTGCCAAAAATGGCGAAAATTATGCTTTGAAATTGCCCTATGCTGTCCAATTACAGGTAAAATCGTGTCACGATTTTACAACCGTGTCACGATTTTATAGGCAGTGCAAAACACGAATTTTGGGCATGGAATCGTGACACGATTCCAAAATCGTGTCACGATTTTGAAGGGGACAGAACTTGAAAATTCTTTCACTTTTCTTGCACCATTTCAGCCATCCAATGCTATCCCAAACTCATTAAGCGATGTATAATGGCTGTGTATCCCTTTTAAATGTTAAAGGACCTATCCCTTAGAGCATGATTAGATCATTAGGGAAGGCTTATAGCTTGATGTTTGAGAGCCTGATGAGGTGAACAAAGTTATAGAAGTGTTCCTTTGGAATACATAGGCCTGAGAATGTTTAAGCAATTATAGTTACAGATATGTTTATAGTGTTGGTTCTCCAACCATTATAGGTGGCTTATGAGAACGATAAGCCAAGATTATAGGTTACAGGTTATAGATTACAGGATGGTTATAGAATTAAAGTAACTGATTATATGTTCATACGTTATAGTTAAAGAATTAAAGATTAAAGATATTGGCGTGCTTGCACGTTTTACAGTTACAGTCATAGGGCGTGTTCAGCAGACTCCGGGATTCGCCGGATGGGACTTCTCCGAGAGGGTTGTCCACACGTTTCATAGGGAGTCCGGTGTTAGCCTGATATGATAGGAATTTCACCGGTTTATAGGGAGACGTATCTCGGGGTTGCTCCACCCGGGGTGCCCTCCGTAAAATTGAACTCAGATAATTGCTTGTTCAACGCTAACAGCTAACATAAAACTGCTATCGAACTGCTTATATGTTTTATGTTTCATAGTTATAGTCAAAGTTACAGTTACAGTTATAGACACAGAAAACTCATAATTATAGTTATAGATAGTTATCAGAAAGTGATCCTAGGTTTTCCCCCGATCACTAAGTTAAAGTTATAGTCAGATTACAGTTATGGTTATAGACGTTTACGTCAAAGGTTATAGGCAGTTTAAGTTATAGTTACAGGAGGACTTATAGTCATAGGCAGGTTTATAAGACTTGGCGATTCTAGAATTCCCCTAAATTGCCAAGGTAGGCATGGCGACCCTAGGTTCCCTGTGGTTGCCAACAGTAGGTTGGGTAGAGCTCACTGAGACATTATGTCTCATCCCATTCCTTCTGGTGCAGGTTTTCAGGTAAGTCAGAGTTTCGTGATGAAGATCTTCACAGAGATACTGGATGGAGTACAGTTGCTCGTTGTGTACCAGCTCAGGAGCTTGATGGATATAGTATGAGTAGTGTAATAATATTGGATATTTGTACAGACGAGTAAACTTGTATTCAATCTTTTGTGATGTAATATTATTATTATTGAAATTTTTAAAGGTATCCAGTATCAGTTTAACGCACATGCTAATATACTAGTTAAAGTTAGTATGGGTGTTACATACCCACTCCAAATTAAAGCTCCCCAAAAGTCCAATTTGATGATAGGAGGTGAAATCTTGGCATATAAGCTTGAATTGGTGACATTGAAAGAAATTAGGGTTAGGGTAAAGAGGGAGAGTTCGGCCAAGTAGACAAAGGAAAGGAAGAATTTGTGCTTGAGCGTTGATTAGCTTGCTCTAAGGGCCATAATCCCACTTTTGCATGTTGATTGGTTGAGAATTGTGTGAGGATGATGAGAGGAGATGGGGGCGTGAGAGAAGAGTAGAAGTGTAACATCCCGCCTAAGATTCGAATATTTATTAATATTGAGACGAAGTATCAGAGATGTTTTAAGCAAAGGACAATTTGGTAAATTGTCAGTTAATGGGTTATTTATGTGGTAAGTGTAGTATCCCGCTTATATGTATCGATTATTAGTGTTAGAACCTTGTGAAGCAAGCATGGCAATTTAGTAATAAGTGGCAATGGCAATATTGTGAATAATTCAAAAAGGGGGAATTATAAGAAAAGGAATGGCAAGATATTTTCATTATTATTCATTCTTCTCTTCTACTCTCCCATAACCAGCTTTCCCCTCCCTCATTTCACTCATCTCTCACGCCCCCATCTCACTCACCATCATCCATCCAAACTTCAATCAAACTCTAGTAAGAAACTTGCAAGCAAGCTTAGTTGGGAAAGCAAGAACAGGAGGAAGAAACAAGAAAGGAAACAAAGAACAATCAAGGGAAGTAGTGGTATTAAGCTAGGGCTTTGGATTCAGATGAAAGCAAGCACCAATTGAGACCTAAGGTGAGTTCCCTAGGGGTTTTAGAACCCACTAAGTTATGTTTTGATGAATAATTGTATAATGATTAAAGTTATGAACATGGAGCCCTAATCCTATTTTGCTAGCAATTCTTGATTATTACTTGTTGTATCCTGTTGGAAAGCATTAGAAATTATCTCTTTAAACTGTATGATGTTTGGGTATGATTGGATAGACCAAAAATGGTGGAAAACATGTTTTGAACTAGCCCTATGCTGTCCAACTGCAGGTAAAATCGTGTTACGATTTTACCAGCGTGTCACGATTTTACAGGCAGAAACCAACACGATTTCTGGGTATGAAATCGTGACACGATTGCCAAATCGTGTCACGATTGCCCAATCGTGTCACGATTTTGGGTTGGACAGGATCACATGATTTTTCATCTTTTCTTGCACCGTTTCGGCTATCCAATACTGCTCCGAACTTAAGGATCGACATGTAATGATTAAGCATTGTTAAAGTGCATTTAAAGACCTATCCTAGAGATGTTTAAATCCACATTATAGAGTGAGGATAGGCATAAGCTTGAGAGGATGGATGACTTGATCCTCAAGACATTATAGAGAAATATAAGAGCTAGTTTTGGAATTATCCCTTACTAAGCAGTTTATCAAACACAGTTAAGTATAAGCAAGCTCAAGAACGATATAGACTTCAAGCTTAGAGCCTTATATAGGTTAAGAGTTCAAGAATTAGTAAGATTAAGCCGTGGCCTTCGATGTTCACGCCAGTGGGACACGAATGGTTCACGTAGAGTAAAGGCTAAGATTATTACCTTTAAGTCGTGACTTTCATCGTTCACGCCAGTGGAACATGAAAGGTTCATGCATAAGCTTAAAGATTATTTATTCGCGTCTTCCGTCGTTCACGCCAGTGGGACACGGGAGGTATACGCATCAGTTAAGACTAATGTTAAGCCGTGACTTTCGTTGTTCACGCCAGTGGGACACGAAAGGTTCATGTATAAGTTAAGATTAATAAGAAAGTATATTAATTCGCGTCTTCCGTCGTTCACGCCAGTGGGACACGGGGGGTATACGCGTAAGTCGTGTCTTCTGCTGTTCACGCCAGTGGGACACAGGAGGTTCACGCCAGTGGGACGTGTTATTCCGCAAGGATGACCGCACGACGACAAGAGGAGTCCGGTGTTAGCCTGATATGATAGGAATTTTCACCGGTTATCAGGGGAATGTGCTTCGGGGTTACTCCACCCGGGGGCATTCCGTAAAATGAACCCAGATAATAATGTTTGTTCAACGCTAACAGCTAACATAAAGACATTTATCAGTTAATTATTTTATTATGTTATCAGACAGAAAATAGTTATCAGACAAGTATCAGATAATCAAATATCAGGCGGTGATCCTAGATTCCCCTCGATCACCCAGTTATCAGGATATAGTCTAGATCTCAGGACTATTCAGTATCAGACTCAGATAGTGATCCTAGGTTTCCCCTTGATCACTAGATTAGCAGGATGTAGTCCAGTTTATGACTACACAGTTTAGCAGGATCAGTCAGATAGCCCAATATGGGTAAGGTTAAGACTTGGCGATCATAGGTATCCCCAAGATTGCCGAGGTAGGCACGGCGACCCTAGGTTCCCCGAGGTTGCCAACAGTAGGTAGGGTAGGAGCTCACTGAGACATTATGTCTCATCCCTATCCTTCTGGTGCAGGTTTTCAGGTAAGCTAGTGATGTTCATGAAGATCTTCAGGAAGATGCTGGATGGAGTGCAGATGCTCGTCAAGGTCAAGCTCAAGAGGTTGACAGATTATCTATGTATATGAGAATGTAATTGTAAATGATATTTGGACATTTGTATAAACGAGCTATTTGTACTCATTCAGTAATTTTATAATGTATTTATTATTGAAAATTTTAATGTACCCAGTATTAGATTAATATACATGCTAAATATTCTAGATAATTTAGTATGGGTGTTACAAGAAGAAGAGGGAGGAAGAATGAGGAAAGTGTGGGGAAAAATATCTCACATTTTCCTTATATAAAATCCTATCTTCCAAGAATTACAAAATTGCCATCCTTTCCATTAATTCTTAATCACCGATAAAAGTTACGTCTAAGCGGGATATTACAGAAACTTCCTTATAAAACTTGTTGAATCCATGATCAAAATTTTCTTATTTGGCGGGAAAAAAATTATAATGCAATATGTGCCTTTGTACTTTTGGTATTTGTTTAAGCAAAGAATTCCCTTTATTTTCTTGTGTTGGATAGCACACAATTTTTCTCATCTCTAGTTCCGCCTTTTTAACTCATTAAGAGGTGTATGAAATGATTAAATTTTGACCTTATAATTTTGTCCAAAAAATTAATTATTCTATGGTAATTTCAATTTATAAATAAATGTGTTGCCACCTCTTCAACACATTATAATTTCTACAACAATTTTTTGGTTTATGTAATATTTTAAATTTTTTCGATTTTTGAAATTGTCCCTTGTCCATTATGAAAGGATGAAAGAGAAATGAAAAAGTATTATAAAATTATTATAAAGAATATACAAGATTGTTTTCAGAGACATTTAAATAAAGTTCCAAATTCATGATTTGTTTCTTACAACTCTAAAAGGGCTAAGATCTATTAAGAACTTATCGAACTATGACTCAAATTTCTAAGTTTGTTTATGCTTTGATAATCTTTTTTTCTTTAATTCTTGTTGTAACCAATGCCGGTAAGCCATTTCTGTTTTTTTGTATATCATACACACACTATTTGATCACTTATTATTGACAATCATTTATTCATATATGACATCGCAGGTTTATTCAGCTGCAAAGGTCAACTTGATTGTCCACAAATGTTATGTATCAAGAAACAAATACCGCAATGCATTGATCGTAAGTGTGAGTGCCTCTAAGAGTAATAATTAAATCGAAAAATAAATTAGTGTTACTTATAAGCGTATAATTTTATATTTATGTAATAATGTTTTAATTTTAATTTCCATCTAAATATTATCCGTTCATATTATTATATTATAAATGTGTTGTTACATTTATTTTCGCAAAGAATATATTGAAAACAACAACTTCAGTGTAGAATTACTAGTATGATACCCGTACAAAGCACGAGTAATTAACATGCTTATTAAATTTTATTTTAAAAAAAATACTATTTTAAATTGAATTCAATATTAATTTACACAAAAAAATACATCTGACGTAAAGTTGGTGAATATTTAAGTTATTTGACATATAAGTCAGCATAAATTTAAAATAAGTTTATTATAAATTATAAAGTTTTTTGTTTTACGAAAAGTATAAGTTGTAATATTGTGTAGTTTGTATAAAAATATATATTATATTGTTGTATTAAGATATTTGGTTTTATAAATATAAAGTATATATATGCAATTTACAACTCTATTTTATTTCAAATAAGTGTTTTTATCCTAACAAATAAATTGTTTTGGAGGGTGGGATAGTTCAACTTGTTTAAATTTCATCTCGATTTTCAGTTGTTGCTTGTTCATGAGAGATCCCTCGTGGCTTTTGTGGGTTATTGTTCATCTAGCTTCTCTTATTTGTTTTTCAGTTTGGTTGTACACTTTTTTGAAGGTGAGAAAAACACGTACACACAAGAAGGGGGGGTTGAATTGTGTGACTCTAAAACTTGTTCTTTTTCTTTTCAAAACTTATGGTTCAGTTCAGAAGCTGAAATGATCAGTTCTGAACAAATATCAGAAGTTAAATGCAGCGGATTTAAACAAGTTAAGGAGTAAGGGAAAGAGAAGACACAGCAAATTATACAGGTTCCTTCTCAATGTGAGAAGTAGTCCTGTCCCCTTGTATCCAACAAGAGAGTTCACTATAATCAGTTCTGATTACAATTGCTCAATCACCAAGAAAGAGACTTCCAGTTGCTCAATCACAAAGAAAGAGACTTCTATGCTCAACCACCAAGGAAGAGGCTTCCAATGCTCAAGTCACTAAGACAAGAGACTTCCCAATGCTCAAGTCACAAAGACAAGAGGCTTCTGACTCAGACCACAAAGGAATGAGGTTACAATTGCTTAGTATACAGACTAAGACTTTGAGGGACCAAACTGGTTTACAAGTAAATAAGTTTGGGATGAACACTTGATCAAATATCAGAGGTGTTCTCTAAATACAACACAGGTTAAGACTCTTAACCTTCAGAAATTCTAAGTTACAAAGACTGAAGAATTTCTAAGAGATTTGAACTTTGACAGTTTTTACACAGAAAACAGGGCAGAGTTTCGGCAATGCGTTTCAAAGAGTCTTCAACAATTTCTTCTTCAAATCTTCCTCCTTTTATAGATAAAAATAGAGCTGTTGAAGATTTGCTGGAAATCAGGAATTTAGCCGTTGCAATTGGACTAGGTTGCTGCAAATGTGTGCTGCACTTTATCTGTCAGAACAGGGCAGGTGCCATTTTTGAATTGGCCCACCTTAAAAGCTGGAGAATGTTTGGGTCAAGGAGACAACTGTTCCATTGAGTTGTTCTGACACCTCCAGGCATTAAATGCACACAGTACTGGTTGTTTTTCCATGCCATATCAGCTTCAGAAGCTTCTCAGTGAACAGTGATCAGAAGCTCCCTTTGTACGGATCAGAAGCTGACTTAGTTGTACGGATCAGAAGCTGGCTTCAGGAGTTGACTTGCGTTGACTTCTTCAGAGGCACCCAGACTTCAGAAGCTGCACTTCTTCAGGACCTCTTCAGAAGCTCTTACTTCAGGAGCACTTCTTCAGGACCAGTTTCTTTCTAGCCTTGCAACATTCCTTCTTGACTTTCCTTCTTGCTCTTTAGCTTTGTTCTTCATAACCATTATCAATCAATACTTATTAAGCATGTGGTTCTGAAACACTTGAACAAGAGCATTAGCAAATAACCAATTTTCTCTTTAATACTTTGTTATCATCAAAACCATAAAGAGAGATATGTTTACGCATAAATGTTTCAACAATCTCCCCCTTATTTTATAAGAGACTTGTTAAACACATTTTGTTCCAACAATCTCCCCCTTTTTGATGATGACAAACATAAGTATTAAAACAGAAAATTGTTGTTGACTTAATTAACAAGTTAACTGCAGGTTGAGGTTTGTAAGCTCCCCCTGAGTTTGATCCAAGTTAATTAAGTTCAGTTAAAAACACAAATGTGAAAATTTCAGAATTGTTATTAAGTTTAATTAACAATCTGACTTTCAGAAGAGGTTTGTAAGCTCCCCCTAGGTCTGACAGTCCTCAAGGTTAGGTTTGTAAGCTCCCCTTGATTCTTATTCATGTTAATTAATCTTAACTTAAAACAATATGGTGAAATTTACACTCAGAATTTAAAATGACTTGTTAACTTCAGGTTCAGAGGTTTGTAATCTCTCCCCCTAAGTCTGATAATCCACAGGATGAGTTTTGTAAGCTCCCTGAGTCTTATCCAAGTTATTTTAAATTCAATTTACTCACTAAGAGTAATGTATATCTCACAGAATATATCAGAGCCAGAAATTCACTTCAGAGGCTAAGAATTAAAAAGCAGTTCTCATAAGTTAAATGCAGTCAGAATTGTATCAGAGCTAGTCAGAAATATATCAGAGCTTAACTTAGCTTAACTGATCAGTATCAGAGCTAGCTTAACAATTGTATCAGAACTTAATCCTAACAATTGTATCAGAATTTTAATAGGCTTAGCTTCTGACAATTTTAACTTATTTGAGCTCAGGTGCTTTAATACTTGTTTTACTTTTCTCCCCCTTTTGGCATCAACAAAAAGTGCAACTTTCTCCCCTTAAGACAGAAAAATTTCTCCCCCTTTGTTAAGAGAGTTTGAAAATATCTGAATCAGAGCAGAAAAGGATTTGAAAAGAGTTTGAAAGCAGGTATCAAAGCAGTTCAGTTTCCCCCTTTTTGAAAGAGTTTGAAAGTAGTTCTGACATCAAGTTTGAAAAAAAATTTCAAAAGGATTCAGAATTTGGGAGGGGTTGAACTAACCAAGATTGTGAGATATTTGTGCAATCATATGGATAACCAAGTAGCAAGGATAATTATCAGAGCCTACTTGATTTACAATGAGTATATGACTTGCAATAAAAATAGAATGTTGTTCAGAAGCAGAAAAAGTTTGGAGCTTCTGATCAGGTCATTCTGTGTTCAGACATTATTTGTTCAGTACAAACTGGTTCAGCATCAGAGCAAAAACAACCAGTTGTGTTCAGTATCAGGGCAAAAACTTTTCAAGAAGTGTTCAGTATCAGAGCAATTCTGAGTTTGCTTTAAAGAAACATATCAGAATCTGATACCAATTGAGGATTTATCTCAGAGTCTGATACCAGCTAAAAGGTTTTAATTCAGAGTCTGATACCAAATAAAAACATTTCTAAAGACTGATACCAAATGAAAAGAGTTCTTGAAACTGAACATGTCTGAAACACTTTGGGCTTTTAAAATGTGTCTGTGCTAAACATTTTGAAAATAAACTGATATCAACTGAAAATTGTTTGTTAGGCAATTTTAACAATGAGTATCAGAGCATAAAAACACATTTTTACTTGATGACTTTGGGAGGATTATAGTATAAACTTTCAAAGCTTTAATCATCATTGCCCTTAGCTACACTTATCAGATTCTGACCAACATTAGATTTTTATCAGATTCAGAGGTCAGAAAATCCAGGTTCTGATCCTTCAGACTCTGAGGTTTTTCAGGCTTAACTTTATTCAAACTCTCAGAATATGAGTGTTTGATAAGTCTTAGCTTATGATAAACTCAGAATCAAGGAATACATTCAGATTCAAGCACACTTTTCAAGAGACAAAATGCATGTTCAGATTCTTTTTAATAAAATTGAATCTTTCTTCTGTTAGGGGTTTTGTGAATATGTCAGCCCATTGATGATCAGTATCAATGAATTGAATATCCAAAACACCCTTCTGAACATAATCTCTTATAAAATGATGTTTTATTTCTATGTGCTTGGCTCTTGAATGCAGAATTGGATTTTTAGACAGACATATAGCAGCAGTATTATCACAATAAATTGGAATATTATCTGCATGAATCTGATAATCCTCTAATTGATGTTTCATCCAGAGCAGTTGTGTGCTACAACTTGCAGCTGAGATGTATTCTGCTTCTGCTGTTGACAAAGCAATGGTTGCTTGTCTCTTGCTAGCCCAGGATATTAGATTCTCACCAAGAAACTGACAGTTTCCACTGGTGGATTTTCTTTCAATCCTGTCCCCAGCATAGTCAGCATCACAGAATCCAACTAGCTTATAATTTAGAGATTTCTTATACAGAAGTCCCAAATTAGTTGTTCCTTTCAGATACCTGAAGATTCTCTTGACAGCAGTCATATGAGATTCTCTAGGATCTGATTGGAATCTAGCACACAGACATACACTAAATAAAATATCTGGTCTAGAAGCAGTTAAGTATAGGAGAGAACCTATCATACCTCTGTACAACTTCTGATCTACCTTAGTGCCATTGTCCTCTTTGCTTAAAGTGCAGGTGGGATGCATTGGAGTTGTCATCAGCTTGCAATCATCCAACCGGAACTTCTTCAGAAGCTCCTTGGTGTATTTTGACTGATGAACATAAACACCCTCTTTACATTGGTTGATTTGAATTCCCAAGAAGAATTTCAGCTCACCCATCATGCTCATTTCAAATTCATCCTGCATTAACTTAGAAAATTCCTTGCAAAGGGAGGCATTAGTAGAACCAAATATGATATCATCAACATAGATTTGTACAATTAAGATTTCTTTCTTAACAGTTTTTCTAAAGAGTGTATTGTCAACTAGACCTCTTACAAAACCATTTTTAATTAAGAAGTTGCTTAGTCTTTCATACCAAGCTCTGGGAGCTTGTTTCAGACCATACAAAGACTTCTTCAGTTTAAAAACATGATTTGGATATTTAACATCTTCAAAACCAGGAGGTTGTTTGACATACACTTCTTCAGAAATCACACCATTTAAGAAGGCACTCTTAACATCCATTTGATATAAGATGATATCATGATTAATAGCATAAGAAAGAAGTAACCTGATTGCTTCCAGTCTTGCTACTGGAGCAAATGTCTCAGTGTAGTCTATTCCTTCTTGCTGGCTGTACCCTTGAGCTACTAATCTAGCCTTGTTTCTGATCACTTCTCCTTGTTCATTGAGCTTGTTCCTGAACACCCATTTTGTTCCAATGATGTTCTTCTGATCAGGTCTTGCCACAAGATCCCATACATCATTTCTTTGAAACTGATTCAGCTCTTCTTGCATTGCTACAATCCAACCATCATCAGCAAGTGCTTCATCAGCAGTTGTAGGCTCAATCATTGATAACAGGCCAAGCATAGACTCATTCTGAGTGAATGCTGATCTTGTCTTCCTTGGACTATTCTTGTTTCCAATGATCAACTCCTCAGGATGTGAAGACTTGTACTTAAATGAGGTTCTGGGTGGATTAGCTTCTGAAGGGCCACCAGGGATTTGTTCAGAACCATGTTGATCTTGATCAGCATCAGGAGTAGTGTCATTGTTGGAGAGTTTCTCAGAGTCTTCATTGTTTTCAGCTTCTGAACCTTCATCAGAACCTGAACTGGGTTCAGCTTCTGAAGGTTCCTCTGAGATTCTGACATCTGCAAAACTCTCAACCAGCTCTGGTATTTCACTACCAGGCTTCTTATCATCAAACCTAATGTGTATAGCTTCTTCCACAACATGTGTTTCAGAATTATACACTCTGTATGCCTTAGACCTCTCTGAGTAACCTAAAAAGGTACCCTTTTGAGCCTTGGCATCAAATTTCTTTAGGTAGACCTTATTGTTCAGTATGTAACATGTACAACCAAACTGATGAAAATAAGAAATACTTGGTTTTCTTCCTTTAAATAATTCATATGATGTTTTATTCGGAATGGGTCTGATGCAAATCCTGTTCTGAATATAACATGCTGTGTTTACAGCTTCTGCCCAAAAGTACTTAGCAATTTTTGATTCATGGATCATGGTTCTGGCCATCTCTTGTAAAGACCTGTTCTTTCTCTCTACAACTCCATTTTGTTGTGGAGTTCTAGGAGATGAGAACTCATGGAAAATTCCATGGTCTTCACAAAAGTTTTCAAAAGGTTCATTTTCAAATTCACCACCATGATCACTTCTGATTTTCAAAATTTTCAAATCAGTTTCTGTTTGTACTTGTTTGCAGAATTTGAAAAACACATCATATGTTTCATTTTTGGTTCTGAGGAATTTAACCCAAGTCCACCTACTATAATCATCAACAATAACAAGTCCATACTTCTTCCCATTGATTGAAGCTGTTCCAACAGGACCAAACAAATCAATGTGAAGTAGTTCTAGAGGTTTAGAGGTGGAAACAATGTTCTTTGGTTTAAAAGAAGTTTTAGAAAACTTTCCAATTTGGCATGCTGAGCACAAAGCATCTGACTGATAGTCAATACTGGGTAAGCCTCTGACCAGCTGTAACTTGCTAAGCTTGGAGATGAGTCTCCAGTTAGCATGTCCCAGCCTTTTGTGCCAGACCCATTTCTCATCACTCACAGACAGAAGGCAAACTACCTTCTGCTGAACCAATTCAGAAAAATTAATTTTATACACATTGTTTTTCCTGCTGCCTCTGAACACTACAGACTTGTCTTTGCTACTGATTACAGTGCAAGTGTTCTTATTAAACAGGACTTCATAATTACTATCACATAATTGACTTATGCTAAGTAAATTATGTCTAAGTCCATCTACCAGCCAAACATTATCAATGTACAGGGAAGAATTACCTATCTTACCAGTACCAATGATCTTTCCTTTCTGACTTCCTCCAAATCCCACAGTTCCTCCCTGTAACACCCATATAGAGATTGCCTAGGATCTCTTACGAGTATTAAAATTTCGTACTGGATACATTAAATACAATACAGAAAAGTTGTTTATTAATTGTACAAACATATATCTTTGATACAATCCAAAATCCTATACAAGACATTCTTCATAATTTACATCATAATACATCATCCATATAATGTCCGTAATATAAATCATAAACAGCACGATCAGTCCGTAGCTTTCTCTTTACCTTTTCGACGTGCTACCTGCGAAGAACCTGCACCAGAAGGAAAGGGATGAGACATAACGTCTCAGTGAGCTCCTACCCTACCTACTGTTTGGCAACCTCAGGGAACCTAGGGTTGCCGTGCCTACCTCGGCGATCTTGGGGATATCTACAATCGCCAAGTCTCATCTTTACTTATTTCGCGATCAGGGGATAATAACTAGGATCGCTGTATATCTTAATTATAACTCATCATATGCTAACTTAACTTATCTATGATCACTTCTTAATACTAGGAACTATTTGTCCTGCTTCTCGATACTTATACAAATAAATGTATTCATCTTATCATATCTTTATGTTAGAAGTTAGCGTTGAACAAACAATAATTATCTGAGTTCATTTTACGGAGTGCATCCGGGTGGAGTAACCCCGAATTACATCTCCCCTTTTACCGGTGAAAATTCCTATCATATCAGGCTAACACCGGACTCCTCTTATTTTGTGTGGCTGCTCTCGCGAGCGGTAACTTCACCGTCCCAGCTGCCATTCAAGGCGGTAACTTCACGGGGACCCCCTGTATCCTAACTAACGAGCATACAGGAGACACATTAGCTTTATAGACTTGGATGTGTAGCTGCCCTCACGAGCGGTAACTTCACCGTTCCGGCTGCCATTTAAGGCGGTAACTTCACAGGAACCCCTCGTATCCTAACTAGCGAGCATATGAGAGACACATCAAGCCCATCTTATAATTACTTGTTCTTATTCTTTATATATATACATATATTCTATAACTTTAACTTATGCATATCTGATGCATTCTTTGAGTAGAACATTCCTAATTGCTTAACCTATATAAAGGTTCTTAACTTTGAACTTAAAATCTTTCTTGTGCCTAGCACATGATGAATCTCATTCTAAATCTCTTTAACCTATAAAGGTTCTAAGCTCCATTATTATGACTTAGGCTTATCGTTCTCATAAGCCGTTACTTGGTTATTGGAAATATTCCATAGCTTAAATAACTTTACTTGCAATCCTAATGCTTTACCAAATTCCTTGTCCAATCATTCATTCCTTATATGTTGAGTAATCCTTTGAACATGTCAAGAATGGTGTTTATCTTGGAAAATAAGGTTTTCTTTGAAAACAGTTACTAAAAAGCCTCGCCGAACACGTACACAGCACCCAGATCGAACCAGAACAGACATGTGCTGTCTGTCTGATTTCGCTGGGCGAAGTGGAGGCGAAGTGGGGGCGAAACTGGACAGGGAAATTTGCTGAAAATCGCCGTTTTCTCGCCCCGAGGTCGCCCGGCGAAAATATCAGTTCAAAACCTGTTAAAAGAGTGATTTTTCCACCATTTTGACACTTTCAAAGATACCCAGGCATTCCAACAACATAAGGGATGAATCTCCAATACAAATTAATAGTTTAAAACATAAATAATCAAGGAATGGTCAAGCATAGGAGATTAGGGTTAATTTCTAAACTTAGCACAAAATTGTAAAATGCTCTCAAACTTACTCAAGCGGGTTCTAAAACCCTGTGGAGCTCACCTTAGTCTTCAATTGGTGCTGGTTAGCTTGATTACCAAACCTTATGTCTCTCCAAATCAAACCCTTCTCTTGATTCTTCCTTGTTCCTCTTTCTTTTCCCTTGTTCTAGTTTTCTACTCAAGTTTTCTTTGCAAGATTAGCCGCTAAAATTTTGATTGAGGTTTGAATGGTTATGGCAAGTGAAGGTGGGCGTGTGGCTTGGGGGAGAAGGGGAAGAAATATGCTGGTTTTGGAATGAGAGAATGGAAAGGAGTAAAAATGGTTAAGGGAAATATCTTGTTCCCTTATTAAACTAATCTTCCTTTTGCTTAAATTTACCATTGTGCCATTACTTCATTCTATCAATTGGTCAGGCTTCTCAAACACGTATAATACTAATAACTGATACTTAAAAGCGGGATGTTACACTCCCTCTTTCAGAGTTAGGGTTTGGAACATAGACTTGTCCCCTGTCATATGATGCGAGCATCCACTGTCCAGGTACCAGGACCTTTCCTTTTCTTTGGATGACAAGCATATCTGCAATTGAGATAATTTCACACTTAGGTACCCAGATTTTCATGGGTCCTTTGGGGTTAGTCTTGAAAGGTTTTGGCTTCTTGTGTCTGAAGTTATGGTATTCAGACTTGTTCTGATACTTTGGATATGAATCCTTGTATTTAGAATAAGTCTGAGTTTCAGAACCTGAGTGCTTCAGAACCTGAGTTCTCAAAGGTTTGGACTCAGACTTCTTCAGAACCTGAGACTTGGAGGTCTTTGGTTCTGATTTGTTCAGAGTCTGACCTTTTGAGTACTTTGATTCTGATCTCTTCAGAATTCTGACTTTGTTTACTTCAGGCACAAGGCAAGCTTCAGTTTTGCCTTTCTTAAAACAGTTTGAAGCAGAAAACTGATTGGTTTGCTTTGGCTTGCTTTGCCTAACATTCTGAGATTGAACATGTTTTACATTGACTGGTTTAACAGATTTTGAAGTTTTAATAACCCCAGTCTTAGAAAAAATTGAATCAGATTTATTCAGATTCTGAGACTTGCTAGTTCCAGGTTCTGAACACTTCAGATTCTGAACAGGTTTAAGTTCAGAGTCTGATTTCCTCTTACTCTTAGGCTTAGGACCTTTTGGCTTAGATTTAGGCAAGGTTTTAACAGTTGCCTTCATCTTTTCCTTAGGTTCAGAAGCTTCAGAGTCTGAGTTGTTCAGAACTTCTGACTTAGTCTCAGATTCTGATACTTTCAATTTCTCAGAATTATCAGAAGCAGGCACAAAGCATATACCATTGCCTTTTAAAATATCATCAGAACATGAAGGTGAGTTTAAATCATTTGAAGGTTTGAGTAAATCATAGCCAATGCCTTCACCTTTATTTCTGATCATATTATACATCATAGAGGCAATTTTAGTTCTGTTGAATCCAGTTAACATGAAATCCTGAAGAGCTATTTCCTGTTCATTAGGAATCTCTTCAGATTTCTTATGAGCCTCTTTTCTGAGTTCCTCAACTTCCTCATCATATTCAAGAATTTGATTCTGAAGTTTAAGGTTTTCCTCAGACAGCAAGTTTGTTTGATTTTTCAAAGACTTAATTTCTTTAATCTTGCTTTTAAGATGACTCATAAGATCATTAACTGTTTCAATTAAATCAGATCTAGAGAGTTCAGAATATACCTCATCTTCTTCATCAGAATCTGAGCATGATTCTGCATCAGAAGATGCAATTGCCATCAGGGCCAGGTTGGCTTCTTCTTCATCAGATTCTGACTCATTATCCAGATCATCCCATGTTGCCATGAGACTCTTCTTAAGCTTATTTCTGAAATTGCTGGACTTTGAGCTTGACTTCTTTGCTTTTTCCTTTGATTTTTCCTTCTGAAGATCAGGACAATCAGCAATGAAGTGTCCAGGCTTTTTGCAATTGTAGCAGCTTTCCTTCTGGATATCCTTCTTTGAACCAGAACCAGATCCTCTGAAGTTACTGCTTCTGTTAGAGAACTTTTTCTTTCTATTCATCAGATACTGAAGTCTTTTAGAAATCATTGCAAGCTCATCAGCATCTGAATCTTCATCAGAATTTCCCTCAGGAAACTCTTCTTCAGATTCAATTGCTTTCAAAGCTTTAGCAGGTTTTCTTTTAGACTTCAGAGCTAATGTTTTTGGCTCTCTAACAGACTCATCCTCATTGAGTCCCAGTTCATGCACCTTGAGAGAGCTTATAAGATCTTCAATACTTAAAGTATTTAGATCCTTAGCTTCCTCAATGGCAGTCACTTTAGGTCTCCATTTAGATGGCAGACTTCTAAGGATTTTATTCACATGGTCAGCTGTGGTATAACTCTTCTTCAGAATCTGAAGTCCAGAAACCAGAGTCTGAAATCTTGAGAACATAGTCTCAATATTTTCATCCTCTTTCATTCTGAACAGTTCATATTGCTGAACAAGAATATTTGCCTTAGCTTCTCTAACTTTCTGATTACCTTCATAGTTAGAGCATAGGGATGTGAATATTGCCTTTGCAGTGGACTTGTCACTCAGCTTCTGATACTCAGTGTGAGGAAATGAGTCCACTATGATACCTCTGACATGATGATGCTTCCTATAGATCTTTCTTTCTGCATCACTCAGAGATCTTCTGTTGACAGCAACACCTTCTTCATCTACAGGTATTGAGATTCCATCTTCAATAATATCCCATAGAGTATCATCAATCCCAATAATGTGACTATACATTTTGCTCTTCCACCAAGAGAATTTTTCTGGGTCACCAGTAAACATTGGAGGTTTATTGTGTGACCTAGACTTCTTTTCTTCAGTACTATAGTCATATTGAACATTTCTTTGATTTCTGGGAGAGGGTGGAGGTGAATCACTAGTTGAGGCCATGTTTTTCTCAGGATCCTACTGACACACTGTTAAGTGTTAATATCAGAACCGGAGCTCTGATACCAACTGAAGGTGAGAAAAACACGTACACACAAGAAGGGGGGGTTGAATTGTGTGACTCTAAAACTTGTTCTTTTTCTTTTCAAAACTTATGGTTCAGTTCAGAAGCTGAAATGATCAGTTCTGAACAAATATCAGAAGTTAAATGCAGCGGATTTAAACAAGTTAAGGAGTAAGGGAAAGAGAAGACACAGCAAATTATACAGGTTCCTTCTCAATGTGAGAAGTAGTCTTGTCCCCTTGTATCCAACAAGAGAGTTCACTATAATCAGTTCTGATTACAATTGCTCAATCACCAAGAAAGAGACTTCCAGTTGCTCAATCACAAAGAAAGAGACTTCTATGCTCAACCACCAAGGAAGAGGCTTCCAATGCTCAAGTCACTAAGACAAGAGACTTCCCAATGCTCAAGTCACAAAGACAAGAGGCTTCTGACTCAGACCACAAAGGAATGAGGTTACAATTGCTTAGTATACAGACTAAGACTTTGAGGGACCAAACTGGTTTACAAGTAAATAAGTTTGGGATGAACACTTGATCAAATATCAGAGGTGTTCTCTAAATACAACACAGGTTAAGACTCTTAACCTTCAGAAATTCTAAGTTACAAAGACTGAAGAATTTCTAAGAGATTTGAACTTTGACAGTTTTTACACAGAAAACAGGGCAGAGTTTCAGCAATGCGTTTCAAAGAGTCTTCAACAATTTCTTCTTTAAATCTTCCTCCTTTTATAGATAAAAATAGAGCTGTTGAAGATTTGCTGGAAATCAGGAATTTAGCCGTTGCAATTGGACTAGGTTGCTGCAAATGTGTGCTGCACTTTATCTGTCAGAACAGGGCAGGTGCCATTTTTGAATTGGCCCACCTTAAAAGCTGGAGAATGTTTGGGTCAGGGAGACAACTGTTCCATTGAGTTGTTCTGACACCTCCAGGCATTAAATGCGCACAGTACTGGTTGTTTTTCCATGCCATATCAGCTTCAGAAGCTTCTCAGTGAACAGTGATCAGAAGCTCCCTTTGTACGGATCAGAAGCTGACTTAGTTGTACGGATCAGAAGCTGGCTTCAGGAGTTGACTTGCGTTGACTTCTTCAGAGGCACCCAGACTTCAGAAGCTGCACTTCTTCAGGACCTCTTCAGAAGCTCTTACTTCAGGAGCACTTCTTCAGGACCAGTTTCTTTCTAGCCTTGCAACATTCCTTCTTGACTTTCCTTCTTGCTCTTTAGCTTTGTTCTTCATAACCATTATCAATCAATACTTATTAAGCATGTGGTTCTGAAACACTTGAACAAGAGCATTAGCAAATAACCAATTTTCTCTTTAATACTTTGTTATCATCAAAACCATAAAGAGAGATATGTTTACACATAAATGTTTCAACAATCTCCCCCTTATTTTATAAGAGACTTGTTAAACACATTTTGTTCCAACATTTTTGGTTTAGTTGTATGTTTTTTACTCAGCTCATCTGCTCTCTTTTTGTTTTACTCATATATATACTATGTTACTAATATTTGGAGTTGATTTCCATTGAATTCCGACGAAGTTAACACCAAATCAGCAAATTATATATATATATATATATATATATATATATATATATATATATATATATATATATATATATATATATATATAATCTGGTTACATCTCCCCAATCCTCACTGTTACCTTTTCGTGACAAGCACTGTTATGTTAGCAATTTTTTTATTTTTTATTTGTTATTTTATTTTTATGTCTATATAAATTGAATAATATTTAAAATGCTTTACTGAATCATTAATTGTTACGTGAATGATTTAATGGATTTTCTAAATCATCACATTCCTATATTATTGATGTTCAAGCTCTTTCTTTCATAATTATGACGGAGGCATTTATGTTCAATTTGTTCCAGAATAAGAAAAAAGGAGACAAACATTTATGTGTGTATATAACAAGGCCATGATTATTATGTGTGTATTTATGTGCAATTTGTTCCAGCCAAGCATTACTATTTAGAAAAAAAGCCATGAAACAAAGCATATAGAAAGAATGTATATAACAGAATGTAAAAAAGCATGACTGTAACACCCATACTAAATTATCTAGAATATTTAGCATGCGTATTAATCTGATACTGGGTACATTAAAATTTTCAATAATAATAACAATAATACATACAACTGAATGAGTACAAGTTGGCTCGTTATACAATTATCCAAATTCATAACATACACTTCTATATACATATATACCATCTGTCAGCCTCCTGTGCGTGTCCTTGACGAGCAACTGCACTCCATCCAGCATCTTCATGAAGATCTTCATCAGAAAACCACGTGGCTACCTGAAAACCTGCACCAGAAGGATAGGGATGAGACATAATGTCTCAGTGAGCTCCTACCCTACCTACTGTTGGCAACCACAGGGAACCTAGGGTCGCCGTGCCTACCTCGGCAATCTTGGGGATACCTATGATCGCCAAGTCTTAACCTTACCCATAGAGGGTTACCTGACTGTTCCTGCTAAACTGTGTAGTCATAAACTGAACTACATCCTGCTAAACTAGTGATCAAGGGGAAACCTAGGATCACTGTCTGTATCTGATACTGAATAGTCCTGAGATCTAGACTATATCCTGATAACTGGGTGATCGAGGGGAAACCTAGGATCACCGCCTGATAACTGATACCTGAATCTGATACCTGCCTGATAACTATTCTCTATCTGATAACATAAATAAATATTAACTAATAAATGTCTTTATGTTACTGTTAGCGTTGAACAAGCAATATTATCTGGGTTCATTTTACGGAATGCCCCCGGGTGGAGTAACCCCGAAGCACATTCCCCTGATAACCGGTGAAAATTCCTATCATATCAGGCTAATCACCGGACTCCTCTTGCCTGAGTGTGTGGTTATCCTCGCGGAAGATTCCTGCCCGTTCCAGCTGTATCCGGAACCCCCTGTGCTCTAACTGGCGAGAACACAGAAGACACACTATAACTCTGTGTGGTTATCCTCGCGGAAAGTTCCTGCCCGTTCCAGCAATGCTGAAACCCCCTGTCCTCTCTAACTGGTCGAGAGCAAAGAAGACACAAAGTTTATCCTGATTATTAATTATTATTCCTGTTGTATATAAAATACATATTCTGATAATTAATTTAACTGATATGTGTATATCTGATACACCAACTGAATCTATGCATATCTGATGCATTCTTTAAGTAAATCATTCTTGAACTCTTAACCTATAAAAGGTCCTTAACTTAGAGTATTAAATCTCTCTCATAATTCTCATTCTTTAAAGTAATAAATCTCTAGTACTTAACCTATAAAGGTTCTTGTCTTTGAGCTTTGAATCATTCTTAAGGATGAAACTTAAAACAATACATTCATAACTTAAATAGCCTTATTCTTGCATCTCTATTGCCTTACCAATTTCCTTATTCATTTATCCATTCATTCCTTAATTGTTGAATAATCTTTCGGATATGTCAAGGATGGTGTTTACCTTAGAAAAATACGGTTTTTCATTGAAAACGGTTATTAAAAACCTCGCCGAACGCATTCACAGCACCCAGAACGAACCAGAACAGACATGTGCTGTCTGTCTGATTTCGCCCAGCTAAAGGTTGGCGAGATCACTGATTTTGCCGAGCGAAAGCTTGGCGAAAGCTAGGCGAAACAGGGCAGGGAAAATTGCTGAAAATTGCCGTTTTCTCGCCCCGAGGTCGCCTGGCGAAAATGACAGTTCAAAACCTGATAAAAGTGTGATTTTTCCACCATTTTGACATATCTAATCATATCCAGGCATCATACAATATAAGGAATGAATTTTTAACACAAAATGATAGTTTAAAACATGATTAATCAAGGAATTGGTAAGCATAAGAGATTAGGGTAAAATTGCTAAACTAGCTCAAAATTGTAAAATGCTCTCAAACTTACTCAATGGGTTCTAAAACCCTGTGGAGCTCACCTCAATCCTCCTATTGGTGCTTGCTACTTGTGATTCTCCTAAGCCTTGGCTTCAAGCTACCAACTTCTCTCAATATCTTCCTTGCTTCTCCTTGTTCCTTGCTCTTGTTCTAGCTTCACTAACCAAACTTGCTTGTGAAGTTTTCTCTCAAGAATTGGATTAGGAAGTGATGGGTTAATGGAGAGGGGTGAGGGCGTGTAGCTTGAGGAGAAGAGGGGAAAGAATTCAGATTTTTGAAGAGTGATAAGGAAGGAATAGAAGGAATGGGAACAAATATCTTGTTCCATTTCTTATTAATCTCCCTCTTGGCCCAAATTACAAAATTGCCACTTCCTCCTAATTTCTTATTTGCCATTGCTTGCGGCTCAAGTTTCTAACACGGATAAACGCTACAATTAACTGATACTTATGAGCGGGATGTTACAATCTACCCCCCTTAAAGAAATTTCGTCCTCGAAATTTAGAATCCACTATCATACATGAAAGAATCTCTCACACTACTTCCTCTATTTGCCCGAAACTCTAGTTTGTCTTGCTTATCGGAATCCCTTGGATTTCCAACTCTATACGTCGTATATACCCGACAACTTTTCCTTTAACTAAAATGCTCATGGCGAATTTGTACAATTCTTACGTAGTAGGATGTAAAGTTATCTGAATCATTATATCCAATTCGCTTGACTTTGATCCTGGTGCAAATACTTCTTGCAAACCAACTTAAGGTCTCCAAATCTCAAATACTTTACTGGATAATCTTATCCTCCTCAAATATTTTCACTTTTAAGGGGTCACGGCACTGCATCTAACTCCCATGAATTATTATCTTTAACTTTCGTCTCTTACGACGACAACGTACTTATAGACTTATATCACCATTCCATATAGAATCATCATTACATCGAAAACATCTGATATTATACTCGCACATACAAATGTAAGAAGTATTCTAACTTTGTTTAATATTCCAAGTATAAGCAGGAAGTTTCACCTCTAACACCTGCTCCTTTCTTTCTAACATTCCGATGTGCTTCTTATCACAATCATAACCATTTACTATCTCGAGTTCTAACCATAACGTAAATATTTCTGTGTCGATAGTCCAGGACTCATAAGAGTCTAGCCCAAGTGATGAGTGGTATAAGTCATCTTACATTTTATCACATAGTATAATTCGTAGCATATAGTTTGCATATATAAGCGAGCACGTGTACACTACTGACGGGTACACAATACATCACCTCATCTTTGTCCGACTAACGGGACATCATTCTTAATCTTAACATATTTGAGGTACTACCTCATCAATTAGGAATCTTTCTTCTTTAAACTCATCTTGTAACATCCAGGATTTGCCTTTTTAACTGGCCTGCCAGGCTTGCCCCGCCAATGTTACTCATTTTATCACTTGAGTATACATCAACCCGTAAATTATTGTTACATTCTATCGACATCGCAAACTTATTTTCTCATTCTGGACGCTGAATTCCAAGATCCTTGTTTTCAAAAGAAAGCTCCACTTGAGTACTACCAAAATAGCACACTTTAAATTCTTTAATCAAAACCTAAACTTACGTAGCCTCTTTACTGTAGACTACGAGTGACTTTTAATCTACATAAAAGTTCTTCTTCTTTTACAAGTGAACATTAAGTACATTCATTTCCGAACTCTTCTGCCAAGCTATGGCTGATATCAATAAATCTGTTTCTGTAAAAACATTCATACTTATACTTTCCTGATTGCGTACCACCATTGCCAAAACACGTCACATAGCTGAAAATCTGCTACACTACTATCTGTGTAGTTTAAGTATTGCCTGATAAGTATATATAATACTAACATAACCTGATACATGCGACATGTTGACATAGCGGGGTACCACGTGGATTAAACTCATATGTCACTGCGTTGACGTTTTCTGATCAACGCTTCTATTTCAAAGTATCACCTTGCAAGTACAACCTTTACTGATATTACCTTATGCTTGATCCTGTTGATTAAACATTACTCTTCAAGTCCTCCTAAAGTTACCGGGCTAAATTAGCTAGTTTACCGTATTAGCGGTGACTTTCCTTGCTCTAGACTTATTGTGCTAAAAGCATATCCTTCTCATTCTTATCACATAATCTTAAACTGCTTTGATTTCAATTTCTCTTGAGTCTCGAGGTTTGAAATATCCCTCGGCTTAACTCTTAAAATTTCCTTCTAGAACTTATAACAAGTCCGAGTCGTCACTGCTCACTGATATTCTGTGGTTCAAAAAAAAATTGGGCGTTTATTGCCTTCCTGTGGTTCATCTGACAAGGACTTCACAAGCATCCTTGTTCTCTAAGCTTCAGCTTAGAATCGTTCATCAACTCATCCTTAAATCACTTTTCCGTCGCGCAACTCTGATCTAAACAAAACACTTTGGGGTAGGAGTAATACACCATTATCACAATCTCTGGCCGACTTGTTCCTTAATGACTTGTAGCTATCACAGTAGATTCATCTTACGTTCGCTGATTCTTTTTATGGCTTAAACCACCTGTTGAACCTACTGATTGGTCGTCATTTGACACTGTGTTTCCTTTTGGACATAAACCATATACTTACCTTCACGATAATACGCCAAAACTTGTAAACGGTTTTCGGCAACTGTTACGAGCCTAGCAAAGCTCCTATCGACGGCTCATACTTTGATTCTTACTTACTCTCCATGTCCTGATTTCCGGGACCATCTCATGGTCCACCCAACTTGTATTATCGTTTTAACATCATAGAAACCGACCTCAAGGTACACCTGGAGTAGTTTAAATTTCAAACTTAAATCACTTGTGGCAACTTCTAGAATGACTTACGGTTTCGGAAGGTTCACGTCTTTCATTCACTGGATCCACTGAGGATCTGAGTCCCATTACTAATCGTTCTATATCTATCCATAAGGATTTCATACCCACAATCTTTCTGAGACAGCTACGGTCTCTATGGTTTTCTATACCTCTTAAATTACCTTCGAATCCCTCCGGTTAATTGATCTTAAGCTTCAAAACCTCATCATTACCTTCTGTTTCATTCAACGACTCGTTACGGCATTCTCATTTCAGATCTTGATCTTAACATCTGAGTAATTCTGCATATAGCTGAACAATCCGAAATCTATACCTTATTACCGCCCTCGGAACTTATCAACACGAGGTGACCTCTTTAAGCTTCTAGAATAACTGTGGAAGAAATCTCATCAGTTGAAAACTTAAAACTCACTGGCATTAACCACAATCTTAACCTTTCGTATTTAAGACGATCCTCCGTATAATACAGTCTCAATATAATTTCTCGGCTAAAATTTCCGATTATCCTTTAAAACTGGTCTACTATAATCTTGTGTCATCTCGAACTTGCCTTCTTCATCCAATCAAGGAAATTCAACTTTATTCGTCCATCAGTTCACTAAATCCCAATGACTGACCATTTAATATACACCTTTCATTGAATAAAATTTCAGTTAAGCTTAACTTATTTCCAATCTTCTTACTAATAAAACACATATGAATATCTGATTCACGCCTCGATATGCAATGGGTCTTATTATCAACACTTATTCATCCATCTTAGTCCTTAGGTTGCATACCAACTTCTTTCCTCAATTCACAAATCTAGCATTTATGGTTCGGGAGGTGCGGCTGCTCTGCTGGGGTTAGACTTGCTTGCGCTTTAGGCTCGATGACCACGTTGGAGGGTAAACTTAGTCTGTCCAAATACTTCACTTAATCCATAATTAATTCCCTTAACTGTCTGGACATTAAAAATCTCATCCGATTGGAGTTTGATTCTCAGCACTCTATCTTTGCTGGGAGTCTAGAGGTTTCAAAACCGACCGATAATTCCTCATTTTGAGTCTCTAGATTTGGTACTGCAATTCCCTAACTCTGTACTCTGAATCGTTTCTTAGTCTACACCTCACTTTAACTTCTCAAACTGCGGTTCCAAGTCATTCCTTATAGTATCCCATGATTCCTTAATCCTTATGTCTTCCGCAGACGAGGCATCGTCCAACGACGTGTCCAACTGGGTTGAGGTACTTCACCTCACAGATAAATATCCCTTATGTCTCTGAGACCTTGCCACTATCAGGCTTCGTTACTTTACAGTTTGATGGCCACCATTTAGCATGAATACTTCTTCGCCAATTCCGTCTTAGAATTCTATCACCTTAATCTTCGCCCTTCATACACTTCATTCCTCCTTGGTCACATTCAGCTCTCGGACATTTATCCTAACTATCATATACTAGATTGAGTTGATCAGGCTCAACTAGATGTGACCTTTAGAACAACATCCGGAACCCAATGGTCCCACTACTTTTATTGAATTTTTAATGACCCAAGGCTCGGTCTGAATCGACCTGCTCTGATACCAATTGTAACACCCATACTAAATTATCTAGAATATTTAGCATGCGTATTAATCTGATACTGGGTACATTAAAATTTTCAATAATAATAACAATAATACATACAACTGAATGAGTACAAGTTGGCTCGTTATACAATTATCCAAATTCATAACATACACTTCTATATACATATATACCATCTGTCAGCCTCCTGTGCGTGTCCTTGACGAGCAACTGCACTCCATCCAGCATCTTCATGAAGATCTTCATCAGAAAACCACGTGGCTACCTGAAAACCTGCACCAGAAGGATAGGGATGAGACATAATGTCTCAGTGAGCTCCTACCCTACCTACTGTTGGCAACCACAGGGAACCTAGGGTCGCCGTGCCTACCTCAGCAATCTTGGGGATACCTATGATCGCCAAGTCTTAACCTTACCCATAGAGGGTTACCTGACTGTTCCTGCTAAACTGTGTAGTCATAAACTGAACTACATCCTGCTAAACTAGTGATCAAGGGGAAACCTAGGATCACTGTCTGTATCTGATACTGAATAGTCCTGAGATCTAGACTATATCCTGATAACTGGGTGATCGAGGGGAAACCTAGGATCACCGCCTGATAACTGATACCTGAATCTGATACCTGCCTGATAACTATTCTCTATCTGATAACATAAATAAATATTAACTGATAAATGTCTTTATGTTAGCTGTTAGCGTTGAACAAGCAATATTATCTGGGTTCATTTTACGGAATGCCCCCGGGTGGAGTAACCCCGAAGCACATTCCCCTGATAACCGATGAAAATTCCTATCATATCAGGCTAATCACCGGACTCCTCTTGCCTGAGTGTGTGGTTATCCTCGCGGAAGATTCCTGCCCGTTCCAGCTGTATCCGGAACCCCCTGTGCTCTAACTGGCGAGAACACAGAAGACACACTATAACTCTGTGTGGTTATCCTCGCGGAAAGTTCCTGCTCGTTCCAGCAATGCTGAAACCCCCTGTCCTCTCTAACTGGTCAAGAGCACAGAAGACACAAAGTTTATCCTGATTATTAATTATTATTCCTGTTGTATATAAAATACATATTCTGATAATTAATTTAACTGATATGTGTATATCTGATACACCAACTGAATCTATGCATATCTGATGCATTCTTTAAGTAAATCATTCTTGAACTCTTAACCTATAAAAGGTCCTTAACTTAGAGTATTAAATCTCTCTCATAATTCTCATTCTTTAAAGTAATAAATCTCTAGTACTTAACCTATAAAGGTTCTTGTCTTTGAGCTTTGAATCATTCTTAAGGATGAAACTTAAAACAATACATTCATAACTTAAATAGCCTTATTCTTGCATCTCTATTGCCTTACCAATTTCCTTATTCATTTATCCATTCATTCCTTAATTGTTGAATAATCTTTCGGATATGTCAAGGATGGTGTTTACCTTAGAAAAATACGGTTTTTCATTGAAAACGGTTATTAAAAACCTCGCCGAACGCATTCACAGCACCCAGAACGAACCAGAACAGACATGTGCTGTCTGTCTGATTTCGCCCAGCTAAAGGTTGGCGAGATCACTGATTTCGCCGAGCGAAAGCTTGGCGAAAGCTAGGCGAAACAGGGCAGGGAAAATTGCTGAAAATTGCCGTTTTCTCGCCCCGAGGTCGCCTGGCGAAAATGACAGTTCAAAACCTGATAAAAGTGTGATTTTTCCACCATTTTGACATATCTAATCATATCCAGGCATCATACAATATAAGGAATGAATTTTTAACACAAAATGATAGTTTAAAAACATGATTAATCAAGGAATTGGTAAGCATAAGAGATTAGGGTAAAATTGCTAAACTAGCTCAAAATTGTAAAATGCTCTCAAACTTACTCAATGGGTTCTAAAACCCTGTGGAGCTCACCTCAATCCTCCTATTGGTGCTTGCTACTTGTGATTCTCCTAAGCCTTGGCTTCAAGCTACCAACTTCTCTCAATATCTTCCTTGCTTCTCCTTGTTCCTTGCTCTTGTTCTAGCTTCACTAACCAAACTTGCTTGTGAAGTTTTCTCTCAAGAATTGGATTAGGAAGTGATGGGTTAATGGAGAGGGGTGAGGGCGTGTAGCTTGAGGAGAAGAGGGGAAAGAATTCAGATTTTTGAAGAGTGATAAGGAAGGAATAGAAGGAATGGGAACAAATATCTTGTTCCATTTCTTATTAATCTCCCTCTTGGCCCAAATTACAAAATTGCCACTTCCTCCTAATTTCTTATTTGCCATTGCTTGCGGCTCAAATTTCTAACACGGATAAACGCTACAATTAACTGATACTTATGAGCGGGATGTTACAATGACTAATATATAGGAAAAAAAAGCCATGATATAGTAGAACGTATGAAACAAATTCATGATTAATATGTAGGAAAAGAAACCATGATATAACATAACGAACGAAACAAAGCCATAATTGATATATAGAAAAAAAAAGCCATGATAAAACAAAGCTACAACATCGATAAGGATAAAGCAACGATGTAAATCTTGACCAAACAGAAAGAAGAAAAAAATCAACGATGTAAATAATAAAGTCACGATGTTGACAATGAGATAATGAATTACTCACAGTTTACGTTGGAGAAGATCTAAAGCAGCGGTTGACAGCAACAAAGTAGAAGTAGGATTGGAAGAGTGATTTATACGGTAACAAATAAGAGTGATATATAATAATAATAATAATAATAATAATAATAATAATAATAATAATAATAATAATAATAATAATAATAATAATAATAATAATAATAAAAGTTGTTACATAGATAATAGCCCAATAATAGTAATAATAAAAGTTGTTACAAGGATAATATAACCTAATAATAATAAAATTTGTTACAAGGATAATATTGAGATTTTAAATTAATCTAGGGATAATTTTAAAGAGATTCCCTCCCCTCCCCTCCGAAAAACTCCGATTTGGGGGAAGTAAAATTGGATTTGCTCCCCTCCTCTCCCCCCCCCCCCATCTCTTTCTAAAAATTGAACTAAACACGTCAAATTTAAAATATTCCCTCCCCTCTCCTCCAAAACTCTCGAACCAAACGGACCCTAAAGAGTTATTTATATACAAGGATATGAAACTAAATTCCCTATTATTACTCTTAGCATAACAAACGAATTTAAAACTACTTCCCTATTATTAATGGATAGTAACAATTTTGCTAATCTTATTGTTATTGGATAGTAACGTAATCCCTTTTCTTTAGTATCATTTGTTATCCGTTATCCCAATTTACTTCCTCTTGATTAATGCTATCAATATGTTCTTGACTTATGTGATGACCATTTCAGCTACACACTCAAAGACATTTATCAAATTAAAAATTAAAAATTTCTCCCTTAAATATTTTTTATTATCATCAATTAAGGGCTAAAATTCCAATTTTTTTTAATAAGTAGAGTATGCAAAGACATACTTCAACAATTTATTGAAAGCAACAAAGTTGGGAGACCAAACCACAACAAAGGAAAAAAGAAACTGTAATATCCCGCTTAAACGTAATTTTTATCAGTATCACAGGAATTAAACGAACGCAATGGCAATGTTGTAATTTTGGAAGGAGGGATTATTTAAAAAGGGGATAAACATGAAATTTTCATGTTTATCATTTCCCTTCTCTCTCTAGAAGTTGATTTTCTTCTCCTCTCCCTCTAGAATTCGCCCAGCATCATCCTCATCCCATAATTCATCAAACTTCAACCTAAAATCATGTAATTCAAGCAAGCTTGGTTGTGGGAAAAGTTGGAACAAGAGAAAAGTTAAGGAAAAGCAAGAGAAGAGCAAGAAATGAGCTAGGGTTTTGAAGCTTGAGCATAACCAGCACCAAATCAGTTTGAGGTGAGCTCCCTAGGGGTTTTAGAACCCCTCTTTGAGAGATTTATTGTTAATTTCATCATATGCAAGTTTTATAGCTTTTACCCTAATTCTCTATACTTGCTAATTCCTTGCTCATATGTGTTTTAAACTACCAATTTATAATAGAAAATCATTCCTAACATGTTTGGGATGTTTGGGTAACTTGGATTGAGCAAAAATGGTGGAAAAACATGATTTTTAACAAGTTTTGACCTGTCATGGTCGCTACAGCGACCAGCCGTCGCTACAGCGACCAAACAGCTTGGATTTCTGCCTACGGTCGCTTCAAGCGACCAGCCGTCGCTACAAGCGAGCAGTGCATTTTTCAGACTTTTACCTACAGTCCCTGTAGCGACAGGCCGTGGCTATAGCGACAGCAACAGGACAGCACTTGACAGCTTTACTGTTTTGGGCTTTCTGGTGCGCGTGGGCATGGTTTTTCACTCCCGTTTTCTCCAGAAACATTTTAGAAACATTATCCACCATTTTAACCCATCCAAAAAGGCTTCCAATGGTTGAAAGATTATAGGAGCAAGGAATACGCAAGGCATAGAAAATGCAAGAACAATGGTTATGTGAATAGGAAAGTCCTAAGAACGGCATATGATAACGATGTGTCGAATCCTTTGATAGGAAAACATGGATCATAGTATGAGTGCAAGGATTTAATGGATTGATCCCTTGCTTGTGCGTTGATAACTTTTAAGGAAAAGCATACGACTTTGAAAGTCAAGAACCTATTATAGGAAAAACAAGGTTATAGATGTATTCGGATTAGAATACCAGAGTAATAGGAATGCTTCGGCATTTGAAGTTACAGATAAGATTATAGTGTTGGTTCTCCAACAATTATAGGTGGCTTATGAGAACGATAAGCCAAGAATTCATAAGTTACATGATTGCTATTATATGTTTAAAGTAACAGTTATGTATATTCATATGATCAAAGTTAAAGAATAATAATATTTCAAAGTCAAAGGCATGTTCAGCAGACTCCGGGATTCGCCGGATGGGACTTCTCCGAGAGGGTTGTCCACATGCAATTTCATAGGGAGTCCGGTGTTAGCCTGATTGTCAGGAGTTTCATCGGGTCATAGGGAGCTGTCCTCGGGGTTACTCCACCCGGGCCGCACTCCGTAAAATGAACTCAGATTAAATGTTTGTTCAACGCTAACAGCTAACATAAAACTGCTATAGAACTGTTATATTTTTTATGTTTCACAGTTAAAGTCAAAGTTACAGTTACATTCACAGTTATAGTTATAGTTATAGACAGTTAACAGAAGGTGGTCCTAGGTTTCCCCTTGATCACTGAGTTATAGTTACAGATAGGTTACAGTTACAGTTATAGGTGGTTTACAGTTATAGTCATAGTTAGAGATACAATTACAGACAGATTCATAGTCATAGGCAGATGTTTACCCTTTGAGGATAAAGTAAAGACTTGGCGATTATAGGAAATCCCCAAGATTGCCAAGGTAGGCATGGCGACCCTAGGTTGTAACACCCGGGTCCCTCACACTGGACCCGCGATGTCACTCACGACCTTCTCCACCCCCCATGTGGATTTTTTGCCTTCCGTGGGAATCGAACTCCGTACATGAGGCTTAAGTACAAGTTCCTTGCATTCCCACTACCAATTGAGCTAGTAGCTCAATTGGTAGTGGGAATGCAAGGAACTTGTACTTAAGCCTCATGTACGGAGTTCGATTCCCACGGAAGGCAAAAAATCCACATGGGGGGTGGAGAAGGTCGTGAGTGACATCGCGGGTCCAGTGTGAGGGACCCGGGTGTTACAAAAAAAGGCGCCTTTTTTTGTAACACCCGGGTCCCTCACACTGGACCCGCGATGTCACTCACGACCTTCTCCACCCCCCAAGTGGAGTTTTTGCCTTCCGTGGGAATCGAACTCTGTACATGAGGCTTAAGTACAAGTTCAACGCATTCCCACCCCCCAAATGCTATCACAATTATAGGTGGCTTATGAGAACGATAAGCCAAGAATTCATAAGTTACATGATTGCTATTATATGTTTAAAGTAACAGTTATGTATATTCATATGATCAAAGTTAAAGAATAATAATATTTCAAAGTCAAAGGCATGTTCAGCAGACTCCGGGATTCGCCGGATGGGACTTCTCCGAGAGGGTTGTCCACATGCAATTTCATAGGGAGTCCGGTGTTAGCCTGATTGTCAGGAGTTTCATCGGGTCATAGGGAGCTGTCCTCGGGGTTACTCCACCCGGGCCGCACTCCGTAAAATGAACTCAGATTAAATGTTTGTTCAACGCTAACAGCTAACATAAAACTGCTATAGAACTGTTATATTTTTTATGTTTCACAGTTAAAGTCAAAGTTACAGTTACATTCACAGTTATAGTTATAGTTATAGACAGTTAACAGAAGGTGGTCCTAGGTTTCCCCTTGATCACTGAGTTATAGTTACAGATAGGTTACAGTTACAGTTATAGGTGGTTTACAGTTATAGTCATAGTTAGAGATACAATTACAGACAGATTCATAGTCATAGGCAGATGTTTACCCTTTGAGGATAAAGTAAAGACTTGGCGATTATAGGAAATCCCCAAGATTGCCAAGGTAGGCATGGTGTTACATAGGTTCCCTGAGGTTGCCAACAGTTGGTTGGGCTGGAGCTCACTGAGACATTATGTCTCATCCCATTCCTTCTGGTGCAGGTTTACAGGTAAGTCAGAGGTTCGTGATGGTGATCTTCACAGAGATACTGGATGGAGTACGGTTGCTCGTTGTGTACCAGCTCAGGAGCTTAATGGATATTGTATAAGTATTGTAATAGTATTGGATTATTTGTACAAACGAGTAAACTTGTATTCATTCATTTGTGATGTATTATTATTATTATTGAAATCTTTAAATGTATCCAGTATCAGTTTAACGCACATGCTAATATACTAGTTACAGTTAGTATGGGTGTTACAATTGGTATCAGAGCAGGTCGATTCAGACCGTGCCATGGGTCATTTAAGATTCAATAAAAGTAGTGGAAACATTGGGTTCCGGATGTTGTTCTAAATGTCATATCTAGTTGAGCCTGATCAACTCAGTCTAGTATATGACAGTTAGGATAAATGTCCGAGAGCTGAATGTGACCAAGGAGGAAAGAAAGGTACGAAGGGTAAAGGTTAAGACGTCAGATTCTAAGATGAATTTGGCAAAGTGTTAATGTCAAAGGATGGTTCTCTAACAGTGAAGTAACTGAGCCAGTTAATGGCAAAGTTTCAGGAATATAAGAGGTATTAAAGAGTAAGGTCAGGTACCTTAACTAGTTGGACGCATCATTAAACGATGCTTTCTCCGAGGAGACATGAACAGTAAAGAACTATGGAAATACTCTAAGGAATGTTTTGGAATCTCAACGGGAACCGCAATTTGAAAAGTTAAAGTGGAATAGAGTTTTATTCCAGGTATAGAGGTAAAGAATTACGGTACCAAACCCAACGACTTGGCATAAGGAATGATCAGATAATTGTGGGAAGCTCTGGAATTCCAGTAAGGACATAGTGTGTAAGGATGGAAGGACTTGCGCACGTGGACAAGATGAGATTTTAATATCCGACAGGTAAGAGATTTATTTATGGATTAAGCGAAATATTGGACAGATGAAACATATTACCTTCCTTTATTGTGGGTCATCAAGATACTTGGCATGAGGAACGCGAGCTTAGCGGTAAGTGAAGGAAACCCCTCGGTAAGAGTATGGATTGAAGATTGAATCTTATGTTGACGGATTATAGCAGACTGGTTACGAGGATTAAGCAGTAAGATTGTCACTAGCGTACAAGTTACAGTTAAAGTTAAGGTTAATGTTAAGGAGTTCTATGTTCCTTTTGAGGAGCTCCTTATACAAGCTTTCGGCTAAGCCGACAAAGATCATCTTGTGAAGGTATGTGTTAAAGATGGTGGAAATACATATCTCGGATTGTTTAAAACCATGAAGAGGGCAACGGTCGAGAAGACATATGGAATATTATTCAGATAACAAGATTAGAATGGAATGGTGAATACAGTGATAAGTTATAGGAAGGATCCAATGGAAAATGCTAAGTATTGAAGCTTACAGATTTATTAATCGGGTACTCGAAGAGGTGTATCACGTGTTTGAATTTACAGGAGAGCCGGTAAAAGTTGAGTTTTATCCAGACGGATTATTCCCGGAGCAATCCGAGAAGTAACCAAGAGTTATGTTAGAGTTATGTGGACCTAAGTGTCTTGGGAAAAGGTTGTGGATGTGAAATCCCTACGGATAATTATAGGAGGAGATTCGATTCATTAATCGATCAAGTATATGGAAGACGAGATTTTCCGGAAGTCATAAAATGTTTCTAGAAGTTACCACAAGTAAATAATGTACGAACTTAAGTTGTTTTAACAGGAGCATCGTTGGGCTCGTATTCATTGTTAAAGACTGTTTACAGGTTTCGGCATATTTTCGTGAAAGTAAGAATGTGGTTTACATCCAGAAGGAAACATAAAGTCAGATGACGGTCAATCAGTAAGTAAACAGGTGGATTAAACCACAAGAGAAATTATATGTAAGATAGTCATGTATAGTAACTACAAAGTTATAAAGTCAAAGGATTGGCCAAGGAGATTTTATAGTAATAGTGGTGTATTACTTCTATCCCAAGGTTAGTTGTTTAAATCAGAGTTGCGCAGCGGAGAAGTAATCCAATAATGAGATAACAGAGAAATCAAAGTTGAAGTTTAGAGGAAAGGATGTTTGTGAAGTCCTTGCCAGATGAATTATAGGAAAGGTATTCAGAGATTAATTTTCAAGTTACAGAATATGTGTAAGTAGTGATGACCTAAACTTATCATCAGTCCTAACAGGAAATTTTAATAGATAAGTCGAGGAATGTTTCAGACCTCGAAATTCATGAGAAAGAGAATCGAAACAATTTGAGAAATTTAAAGGATGTGTTCCTAACACAATAAGTACATGGCGATGAAAGCCACATCTAATATGGTAATCTAGCTGTTTCAGCTCAGTAACTTAAAGTTAACTTGAATAGTAAGTTTAACCAAAGAGGAATTATGCCGTGGCATACAGTTATTCCGCATCGTACCCACGTTATGCTAGCATGTCGCATGTAACAGACATGTAACAGGTTATGATTAGTATTATGTATACTGATCAGGCAGAGTTTATGCTATTTAGATAGTAGTGTAACATATTTTATGGTCATGAGACATGTATTAGTGATCGTGGTACGCAGTCGGTAATGTTTTAACAGGAAAGTCTTAAGCCTAACAGGTTTGTTGTTACTGAACAAAACTTAGTTGTGGAATTCAGAAATTCTTGAACTTAATGTTCATAGTTAAACGAAGGAAATGTTTTACACGGATCAGAGGATTTCTCATAGTTTACAGTAAAAGGCTACATGAATTAAAGTTATGAAATAAAGGATTAAGAGTTTAAGAGTGCTATTTTAATAGCGATCAGAATAGAGTTTTCTTTTCGAAAACAGAGAATGTCCTTGGACAAAATAAGTTTTAACGTCAATGGGACGTAATCATAGTTACGTATGGGATTGTAGATACTCAAAGAGTACAAGCATGAGTTAAAAGTAAGAGGAGTGTCCCATTAGTTGGACAATGATGATGCGGCGTACAGTGTATCCGATAGTAGTGTACACGTACTCGATCATGCATAGAAGCTATATGCTTTGGACAGTATTATATGATGATATGTGAGACGGCTTATGCCACACGTCACTTGTACTAAACTTTCATAAGTTTGAAATCATTGGTAAAGAACGTATTAATCCCATGAGTAAGGGATATCTTGAATGATGCAAGATTTGTCAGAGTCTTGGAAGAGATGAAGCTCCTAAGACCTCTAGCTATGTGTTATCGTTGATTAATTAAATTGGACCACAAGTGGCTCATAAGATTTCTCGAGCCTTAAGGTTTCCCGCAGTGGGAATATGAACAATGTTTATAGGTGTGATAATAGTTACGCCAGAATGTCAGAAAGAAAGGAACTTGTACCATAAGTTCAGCCACCTCCTCGTATTTTAAGTTGTGAAGGTAGTTGTAATAGACTTCACTTTTGTTTAAGAATACTTAATATCAGATGCTTTGCAGTGCAAGACTAATCTATACGAAGGATGATACGAATGCAACAGTAAAAGGGTCGTCTTACGAGGCGAAAGTTAAAGACAAGAATTCTGTTGAATTAAAAGTAAAGTAATAGATTCCTCGTAAAGTTGGAATAATTGAGGAAAACAGATCGACCCGACGTCTTCAGGTTAAGAATGAACGGTCAATGAATGAAGGACGGATAAAATTCAGTGAGGGAAATCCAAGACTTAATGACTTTAAATTGGATTTATAAGAAATATGTCGAACAGGGATCATAGTCAGATAGATGGACATGTTGGTTCAGATAACCATAAGTCCTAACAGGTGAGAATTATGTAGCATGCATCAGACCTTTCGGCTGGAAAGAGATTGTCATATGTTTTTGACCTACAGAGATGGGAATTGTGGCTAAAGAACAATGTTTTAATCAGTATGGTTTTATCGAAATGCATGACTAATCTACATGTCAGACATTAGAGTTGCCATGGAATCCCAACAAGTAAAAGGAATCGGAGATTTTCATAGTAGAGAAAGAGGTAGAAAGGATCTATCTTTTCAGGACCTCATAAGGATTATCTAAATTTCGAGGACGAAATTTCTTTTAAGGGGGGTAGAGTGTAATATCCCGCTTAAACGTAATTTTTATCAGTATCACAGGAATTAAACGAACGCAATGGCAATGTTGTAATTTTGGAAGGAGGGATTATTTAAAAAGGGGATAAACATGAAATTTTCATGTTTATCATTTCCCTTCTCTCTCTAGAAGTTTATTTTCTTCTCCTCTCCCTCTAGAATTCGCCCAGCATCATCCTCATCCCATAATTCATCAAACTTCAACCTAAAATCATGTAATTCAAGCAAGCTTGGTTGTGGGAAAAGCTGGAACAAGAGAAAAGTTAAGAAAAAGCAAGAGAAGAGCAAGAAATGAGCTAGGGTTTTGAAGCTTGAGCATAACCAGCACCAAATCAGTTTGAGGTGAGCTCCCTAGGGGTTTTAGAACCCCTCTTTGAGAGATTTATTGTTAATTTCATCATATGCAAGTTTTATAGTTTTTACCCTAATTCTCTATACTTGCTAATTCCTTGCTCATATGTGTTTTAAACTACCAATTTATAATAGAAAATCATTCCTAACATGTTTGGGATGTTTGGGTAACTTGGATTGAGCAAAAATGGTGGAAAAACATGATTTTTACAAGTTTTGACCTATCATGGTCGCTACAGCGACCAGCCGTCGCTACAGCGACCAAACAGCTTGGATTTCTGCCTACGGTCGGTTCAAGCGACCAGCCGTCGCTCCAAGCGAGCAGTGCATTTTTCAGACTTTTACCTACAGTCGCTGTAGCGACAGGCCGTGGCTATAGCGACAGCAACAGGACAGCACTTGACAGCTTTACTGTTTTGGGCTTTCTGGTGCGCGTGGGCATGGTTTTTCACTCCCGTTTTCTCCAGAAACATTTTAGAAACATTATCCACCATTTTAACCCATCCAAAAAGGCTTCCAATGGTTGAAAGATTATAGGAGCAAGGAATACGCAAGGCATAGAAAATGCAAGAACAATGGTTATGTGAATAGGAAAGTCCTAAGAACGGCATATGATAACGATGTGTCGAATCCTTTGATAGGAAAACATGGATCATAGTATGAGTGCAAGGATTTAATGGATTGATCCCTTGCTTGTGCGTTGATAACTTTTAAGGAAAAGCATACGACTTTGAAAGTCAAGAACCTATTATAGGAAAAACAAGGTTATAGATGTATTCGGATTAGAATACCAGAGTAATAGGAATGCTTCGGCATTTGAAGTTACAGATAAGATTATAGTGTTGGTTCTCCAACAATTATAGGTGGCTTATGAGAACGATAAGCCAAGAATTCATAAGTTACATGATTGCTATTATATGTTTAAAGTAACAGTTATGTATATTCATATGATCAAAGTTAAAGAATAATAATATTTCAAAGTCAAAGGCATGTTCAGCAGACTCCGGGATTCGCCGGATGGGACTTCTCCGAGAGGGTTGTCCACATGCAATTTCATAGGGAGTCCGGTGTTAGCCTGATTGTCAGGAGTTTCATCGGGTCATAGGGAGCTGTCCTCGGGGTTACTCCACCCGGGCCGCACTCCGTAAAATGAACTCAGATTAAATGTTTGTTCAACGCTAACAGCTAACATAAAACTGCTATAGAACTGTTATATTTTTTATGTTTCACAGTTAAAGTCAAAGTTACAGTTACATTCACAGTTATAGTTATAGTTATAGACAGTTAACAGAAGGTGGTCCTAGGTTTCCCCTTGATCACTGAGTTATAGTTACAGATAGGTTACAGTTACAGTTATAGGTGGTTTACAGTTATAGTCATAGTTAGAGATACAATTACAGACAGATTCATAGTCATAGGCAGATGTTTACCCTTTGAGGATAAAGTAAAGACTTGGCGATTATAGGAAATCCCCAAGATTGCCAAGGTAGGCATGGCGACCCTAGGTTCCCTGAGGTTGCCAACAGTTGGTTGGGCTGGAGCTCACTGAGACATTATGTCTCATCCCATTCCTTCTGGTGCAGGTTTACAGGTAAGTCAGAGGTTCGTGATGGTGATCTTCACAGAGATACTGGATGGAGTACGGTTGCTCGTTGTGTACCAGCTCAGGAGCTTAATGGATATTGTATAAGTATTGTAATAGTATTGGATTATTTGTACAAAGGAGTAAACTTGTATTCATTCATTTGTGATGTATTATTATTATTATTGAAATCTTTAAATGTATCCAGTATCAGTTTAACGCACATGCTAATATACTAGTTACAGTTAGTATGGGTGTTACAGAAACAATATAAATAACTTATAATGTGTTAAGTTCTCTGATAACCTAGTTAATAATGAGTGGTAGTTAAGGAAACTTCCTTATAAAACTTGTTGAATCCATGATCAAAATTTTCTTATTTGGCGGGAAAAAAATTATAATGCAATATGTGCCTTTGCACTTTTGGTATTTGTTTAAGCAAAGAATTTCCTTTATTTTCTTGTGTTGGATAGCACACAATTTTTCTCATCTCTAGTTCCGCCTTTTTAACTCATTAAGAGGTGTATGATATGAATAAATTTTGACCTTATAATTTTGTCCAAAAAATTAATTATTCTATGGTAATTTCAATTTATAAATAAATGTGTTGCCACCTCTTCAACACATTATAATTTCTACAACAATTTTTTGGTTTATGTAATATTTTAAATTTTTTCGATTTTTGAAATTGTCCCTTGTCCATTATGAAAGGATGAAAGAGAAATGAAAAAGTATTATAAAATTATTATAAAGAATATACAAGATTGTTTTCAGAGACATTTAAATAAAGTTCCAAATTCATGATTTGTTTCTTACAACTCTAAAAGGGCTAAGATCTATTAAGAACTCATCGAACAATGACTCAAATTTCTAAGTTTGTTTATGCTTTGATAATCTTTTTTTCTTTAATTCTTGTTGTAACCAATGCCGGTAAGCCATTTCTGTTTTTTTGTATATCATACACACACTATTTGATCACTTATTATTGACAATCATTTATTCTTATATGACATCGCAGGTTTATTCAGCTGCAAAGGTCAACTTGATTGTCCACAAATGTTATGTATCAAGAAACAAATACCGCAATGCATTGATCGTAAGTGTGAGTGCCTCTATGAGTACGAATTAAATCGAAAAATAAATTATTGTTACTTATAAGCGTATAATTTTATATTTATGTAATAATGTTTTAATTTTAATTTCCATCTAAATATTATCCTTTCATATTATTATATTATAAATGTGTTGTTACATTTATTTTCGCAAAGAATATATTGAAAACAACAACTTCAGTGTAGAATTACTAGTATGATACCCGTACCAAGCACGAGTAATTAACATGCTTATTAAATTTTATTTTAAAAAAAATACTATTTTAAATTGAATTCAATATTAATTTACACAAAAAAATACATCTGACGTAAAGTTGGTGAATATTTAAGTTATTTGACATATAAGTCAGCATAAATTTAAAATAAGTTTATTATAAATTATAAAGTTTTTTGTTTTACGAAAAGTATAAGTTGTAATATTGTGTAGTTTTTATAAAAATATATATTATATTGTTGTATTAAGATATTTGGTTTTATAAATATAAAGTATATATATGCAATTTACAACTCTATTTTATTTCAAATAAGTGTTTTTATCCTAACAAATAAATTGTTTTGGAGGGTGGGATAGTTCAACTTGTTTAAATTTCATCTCAATTTTCAGTTGTTGCTTGTTCATGAGAGATCCCTCGTGGCTTTTGTGGGTTATTGTTCATCTAGCTTCTCTTATTTGTTTTTCAGTTTGGTTGTACACTTTTTGGTTTAGTTGTATGTTTTTTACTGAGCTCATCTGCTCTCTTTTTGTTTTACTCATATATATACTATGTTACTAATATTTGGAGTGGATTTCCATTGAATTCCGACGAAGTTAACACCAAATCAGCAAATTATATATATATATATATATATATATATATATATATATATTCTGGTTACATCTCCCCAATCCTCATTGTTACCTTTTCGTGACAAGCACTGTTATGTTAGCAATTTTTTTATTTTTTATTTGTTATTTTTATGTCTATATAAATTGAATAATATTTAAAATGCTTTACGGAATCATTACTTGTTACGTGAATGATTTAATGGATTTTCTAAATCATCACATTCCTATATTATTGATGTTCAAGCTCTTTCTTTCATAATTATGACGGAGGCATTTATGTTCAATTTGTTCCAGAATAAGAAAAAAGGAGACAAACATTTATGTGTGTATATAACAAGGCCATGATTATTATGTGTGTATTTATGTGCAATTTGTTCCAGCCAAGCATTACTATTTAGAAAAAAAGCCATGAAACAAAGCATATAGAAAGAATGTATATAACAAAATGTAAAAAAGCATGACTAATATATAGGAAAAAAAAGCCATGATATAGTAGAACGTATGAAACAAATTCATGATTAATATGTAGGAAAAGAAACCATGATATAACATAACGAACGAAACAAAGCCATAATTGATATATAGAAAAAAATCCATGATAAAACAAAGCTACAACATCGATAAGGATAAAGCAACGATGTAAATCTTGACCAAACAGAAAGAAGAAAAAAATCAACGATGTAAATAATAAAGCCACGATGTCGACAATGAGATAATGAATTACTCACAGTTTACGTTGGAGAATGTAACACCCATATTGAGATTGCCTAGGATCTCTTACGAGTATTGAAATTTCGTACTGGATACATTAAATACAATACAGAAAGTTGGCTTATTAATATACAATACGTGAGTTTCTGATACAATCGGAAAATCTGATACATAACATCCTCAATATTATACATCATGATACAACATTTATATACAATATCCATAAATAACATAAGCAGCACGATCAGTCCATAGCTTTCTCTTTACCTTTACGTCGTGCTTCCTGCTGAGAACCTGCACCAGAAGGAAAGGGATGAGACATAACGTCTCAGTGAGCTCCTACCCTACCTACTGTTGGCAACCACAGGGAACCTAGGGTCGCCGTGCCTACCTTGGCAATCTCGGGGATACCTATGATCGCCAAGTCTTAATCTTACCCATAGAGGGCTATCTGACTGTTCCTGCTAAACTGGTGATCAAGGGGAGACCTAGGATCACCGTCTGATAACTGCTAACTGATATCTGATAACTGTTTCCTGACTGATAGTGAAATAGAATATTAACTGATACATTATGTTAGCTGTTAGCGTTGAACAAGCAATATTATCTGAGTTCATTTTACGGAATGCCCCCAGGTGGAGTAACCCCGAAGCACATTCCCCTGATAACCGGTGAAAATTCCTATCATATCAGGCTAACACCGGACTCCTCTTGTCGCCGTGCGGTCATCCTTGCGGAATAACGCGTCCCACTGGCGTGAACCTCCTGTGTCCCACTGGCGTGAACAACAGAAGACACGACTTAATAATAGTCTTAACTTATGCGTATACCTCCCGTGTCCCACTGACGTGAACGACGGAAGACGCGAATTAATATTCTTTAAACTTATGCATGAACCTTTCATGTTCCACTGGCGTGAACGATGAAAGTCACGACTTAATAATATTAATCTTAGTCTTTACTTTGCGTGAACCATTCGTGTCCCACTGGCGTGAACGACGAAGGCCACGGCTTAATATCTTAATAACTCTTGAACACTTAACCTATAAAAGGTTCTAGACTTGAATTCTATATCATTCTTGGCTTGCTCGTACTTAATTGAGTGTTTGAGAATTGCCTAGTAAGGGATAAGCTCAATACTAGCTCTTATACTTCTCTATGATAACTTGTGGATTAAGGCATCCATTCTCTCACTATTGTGCCTATCCTCAATCTATAATAATGATCTAAACATTCTCAAGGATAGGTCTTTAAATGCTTATTAGCAATGCTTAACCATTACATGTTGTTCCTTGAGTCTGAAGCAGTATTAGATAGCCGAAACGGTGCAAGAATTGACGAAAAACAACATGGTTCTGTCCACAGCAAAATCGTGACACGATTTGGGAATCGTGTCACGATTTCCTACCCAGAAATCGTGTTGGTTCCTGCCTGTAAAATCGTGACACGATTTTACCTGCAGTTGGACAGCATAGGGCAAGTTCAAAACAGGATTTCTACCATTTTGGCTTATCTAATCATGCCCAAACATGATACAACTTTAAAGGATAAATTCTAATGCATATCAACAGGTTACAACATGTATGATCAAGAATTACTAGCAAAATAAAATTAGGGCTCAAAAGTTTATAACTTTGTTCATAATGCTAAAACTCACAAACTTACTCAAACGGGTTCTAAAACCTTGTGGAGCTCACCTTAAGCCTCCTATTGGTGCTTGCTAACTCTGATTCCCAAAGCCCTAGCTTCAAGCTACCACTTCTCTTAATTCCTTCCTTGATTCTCCTTGTTTCTTTCTCTTGTTCTAGCTTCACAAACCAAACTTGCTTGCAAAGTTTCTCAAGAATTGAATTAAGAAATGATGGGTTTATGGAGAGGGGGTTGAGGGCGTGTGAGTTGAGGAAGAGAGGGAGAGGGGCTGAAAATGGAAGAGTGTGGAAGAATAGAGAAAGATGGTAAGAATGAATATCTTACCTCTTATTTCTATAATCCTCTCTTTTGAAATAATTACCATAAAGCCATTGCCACTGATTACAAAATTGCCATTGCTTATGAATTAAACTTCTACACTGATATCAGTCGTGCCTAAGCGGGATATTACAGAGAAGATCTAAAGCAGCGGTTGACAGCAACAAAGTAGAAGTAGGATTGGAAGAGTGATTTATACGGTAACAAATAGGAGTGATATATAACATAATAATAAAAAAGTTTTTACAAGATTATATAACATAATAATAATAATAATAATAATAATAATAATAATAATAATAATAATAATAATAAAAGTTGTTACAGAGATAATAGCCAAATAATAGTAATAATAAAAGTTGTTACAAGGATAATATAACCTAATAATAATAAAATTTGTTACAAGGATAATATTGAGATTTTAAATTAATCTAGGGATAATTTTAAAGACATTCCCTCCCCTCCCCTTCGAAAAACTCCGATTTGGGGGGAAGTAAAAATTGGATTTGCTCCCCTCCTCTCCCCTCCCATCCCCTTCTAAAAATTGAACCAAACACGTCAAATTTAAAATATTCCCTCCCCTCCCCTCCAAAACTCTCGAACCAAACAGACCCTAAAGAGTTATTTATATACAAGGATATGAAACTAAATTCTCTATTATTACTCCTAGCATAACAAACGAATTTAAAACTACTTCCCTATTATTAATGGATAGTAACAATTTTGCTAATCTTATTGTTATTGGATAGTAACGTAATCCCTTTTCTTTAGTATCGTTTGTTATCCATTATCCCAATTTACTTCCTCTTGATTAATGCTATCAATATGTTCTTGACTTATGTGATGACCATTTCAGCTACACACTCAAAGACATTTATCAAATTAAAAATTAAAAATTTCTCCCTTAAATTATTTTTTATTATCATCAATTAAGGGCTAAAATTCCAATTTTTTTTTAATAAGTAGAGTATGCAAAGACATACTTCAACAATTTATTGAAAGCAACAAAGTTGGGAGACCAAACCACAACAAAGGAAAAAAGAAACAATATAAATAACTTATAATGTGTTAAGTTATCTGATAACCTAGTTAATAATGAGTGGTAGTTAAGGAAACTTCCTTATAAAACTTGTTGAATCCATGATCAAAATTTTCTTATTTGGCGGGAAAAAAATTATAATGCAATATGTGCCTTTGCACTTTTGGTATTTGTTTAAGCAAAGAATTCCCTTTATTTTCTTGTGTTGGATAGCACACAATTTTTTCTCATCTCAAGTTCTGCCTTTTTAACTCATTAAGAGGTGTATGATATGAATAAATTTTGACCTTATAATTTTGTCCAAAAAATTAATTATTCTATGGTAATTTCAATTTATAAATAAATGTGTTGCCACCTCTTCAACACATTATAATTTCTACAACAATTTTTTGGTTTATGTAATATTTTAAATTTTTTCGATTTTTGAAATTGTCCCTTGTCCATTATGAAAGGATGAAAGAGAAATGAAAAAGTATTATTAAATTATTATAAAGAATATACAAGATTGTTTTCAGAGACATTTAAATAAAGTTCCAAATTCATGATTTGTTTCTTACATCTCTAAATGGGCTAAGATCTATTAAGAACTCATCGAACTATGACTCAAATTTCTAAGTTTGTTTATGCTTTGATAATCTTTTTTTCTTTAATTCTTGTTGTAACCAATGCCGGTAAGCCATTTCTGTTTTTTTGTATATCATACACACACTATTTGATCACTTATTATTGACAATCATTTATTCTTATATGACATCGCAGGTTTATTCAGCTGCAAAGGTCAACTTGATTGTCCACAAATGTTATGTATCAAGAAACAAATACCGCAATGCATTGATCGTAAGTGTGTGTAATATCCCACTTAGATGTAACGGTTAACAGTGTTAGAAACTTATGAAACAAGCATGGCAATTTTGTAATTAAGTGGCAATGGCAAACATGTAAATATTTGAAAGGAGAAGAATGAATTTAAGAAGGGGAGCAAGATATTTTCTTGTTATTTTCTCTTCTCCCTTTCACTCTCCCAAATCAGCTCTCTCCCTCCCTCTTTCTCTCTACTCTCACGCCTCCTCTCCCTCTCCATCAACCCATCAAACTTCATTCCAATTCATGTGAGAAGTGCATGCTAGCAAGCTTGTGTGGAAAGTTAGAGCAAGAGAAGGAAATAAGAAGAATCAAGAGAAGAGGTGTATTCAAGCTTGGGTTGGTGATTAGAAGCTTGGCAAGGAAGCAAGCAATGGTTGAGGTGAGCTCCCTAGGGGTTTTAGAACCCACTATGTTAAGTTTTGATGAATATTTGTATATTGATCAAAGTCATGAATTTTAGAACCCTAATTTTATGTGGTGAGAAATTCTTGATCTTTACATGTTGTAACCTGTCTATATGCCTTTGAAATTACCATTTAAGCTGTTATGATGTTTGGGCATGATTGGATAAGCCAAAATGGTGGAAAACATGTTTTAAACTTGCCCTATGCTGTCCAACTGCAGGTAAAATCGTGTCACGATTTTACAACCGTGTCACGATTTTACAGGCAGGAAAAAACACGATTTCTGAGTAGGAAATCGTGACACGATTTCCAAATCGTGTCACGATCCCACAGTGGAAGCACCATATTGTTTTCTTTCTCAAAGCTTGCACCATTTCGGCTAACCAATATTGCTTCAGACTCAAGAAACAACATGTAATGATTAAGAGTCGCTAATGAGTATAATAAGACCTATCCTTAGAGTATGTATTAAGTATATAACATGAGGAATAGGTTCACATGTAAAGTATAGGGAGAATGTTTCTCCTAAGAGATGCATTTCATGCACTAAGTATAGTAGAGGAAAGGAACACTTACAAGAGCATAAGACGAGAATCGATGAGAATGATTCCAAGCTTAAGATAGAACCTATTATAGGTTATACTCTCATGAAAGAATACCTAAGAATAAGAGCAAGCTAAGAACCTCTTATAGGTTAAGCACTTAAGAATGATTACTTAAGAATGCATCAGATATGCATAAGAATGTGAAGCGTATTAGTTAAACATACGAGCTTAAGTTAAGAATTTAATGATAAAGAATATAATAACGTGTTCATCAGACTCCGGATTATGCCGGATGGGATTTCTCTGAAAGGGCTATCCACACGTAAGTTATAAGACTATGTTAAACGTGTTCAGCAGACTCCGGGATTCGCCGGATGGGACTTCTCCGAGAGGATTGTCCACACGTATGTTAAAAGATTAAGCATGTTCAGCAGACTCCGGGATACGCCGGATGGGACTTCTCCGAGAGGGTTGTCTACATGCAAAGTTAAGTTGTGTCCAGCAGGCTCCGGATTATGCCGGATGGGGCTTCACCGAGAGGGTTGCCTACACAAAGATAAGAGGAGTCCGGTGTTAGCCTGATATGATAGGAATTTCACCGGTATGATGGGAGATGTACTTCGGGGTTACTCCACCCGGATGCACTCCGTAAAATGAACCAAGATAATATTGTTTGTTCAATGCTGACTTACTAACTTTATAATTCAGAATGATGTATATTAATACTTATGAGGTTATTATGAGAATATGACGATTAGTCAGCAGAGAAAGAAAGTGATCATAGGATGTCCCCAGATCACTAAGTATGAGTTAAAGTTTAAAGTTAGAATATGATAAGAAAGATAAAGACATGTAGCGATCCTAGGTTTCCCCTTGATCGCGAACTATGTAGAGGAAAATGGCGATCGTAGGTATCCCCAAGATCGCTAAGCGTAGGCACGGCGACCCTAGGTTTCCCCCGTGGTTGCCAACAGTAGGTTGGGCTGGAGCTCTTTGAGACGTTATGTCTCACCCCAATCTTTCTGGTGCAGGTTCATAGGTTAGCAAGATATGTTCATGAAGATCTTCAGGAAGACGCTGAATGAAGTGCAGATGCTCGTCATGGCAAGCTCAGGAGGTTGACAGATTATATATTTGTATATGAAAGTGTATTTTATGATATTTGGATATTTATGTAAACGAGCAAATTGTACTCATTCAGTAGTTTGTATATATATTTATTATTGAAAATTTTAATGTATCCGATATCAGATTAATACACATGCTAAATATTCTAGATAATTTAGTATGGGTGTTACAATTGGTATCAGAGCAGGTTGATTCAGACCGTGCCTTGGGTCATTAAAAATTCAATAAAAAGTAGTGGGGACCATTGGGTTCCGGATGTTGTTCTAAATGTCATATCTAGTTGAGCCTGATCAACTCAATCTAGTTTATGACAGTTAGGATAAATGTCTGAGAGCTGAATGTGACCAAGGAGGAATGAAGTGTATGAAGGGCGAAGATTAAGGTGTCAGATTTTAAGACGGAATTGGCGAAGAAGTATTCATGTCAAATGGTGGCCATCAAACTGTAAGTGACGAAGCCTGATAGTGGCAAGGTCTTAGAGACATAAGGGATATTTAACAGTGAGGTGAAACGCCTCAACCCAGTTGGACGCATCGTTGGACGATGCCTTGTATGCGGAGGACATAAGGATTAAGGAATCATGAAATGCTCTAGAGGAAGGAAATGAGGAATTACCGGTCAGTTGCTGAAACCTCTGATTCTCAACAAAGATTGAGTGTTGAAGAATCGAACTTGAATCGGATGAGATTTTAATGTCCGGACGGTTAAGAGAATTAATTATGGATTAAGTGAGTTATTTGGATAGATGAAACTAACCACTCAAGTGTGGTCATTGAGTATGAATCGCAAATAAGTTTAACCCGTCAGATCAGCTACGTCTCCTGAAGCAGATTTTGCGAAATAAGAAGAGGGGACGATATGCAGTCTAAGAACAAAGATGGATGAATAAGTGGTATTAATAAGACTCGTTGCATGTTCAAGCGTGAATCAGACATTCGGATGTGTCCTTAAGAAGATTGGAAGTAAGTTAAGCTAGATTGGAATTTTACTTAATGAAGGTTGTAGCATAAGTTGCTGGAATTTAGTATGCTGATGGACGAATTAAGTTGAACACCCTTGATTGGACGAACAGTATAGAATTTCTTCAATTGGTTAAAGAAGGGAAGTTCAAGATAATACAAAGTTATAATGGACCCGTGTTGAAGGATGATCGAATTTTCAGCCGAGAAATTATGTTGAGATTTTAATATACGGAGGATCGTCTTGAATATGAATGATTAGGATTGAGGATAAAGTTAAAGAGTTATATGTTCTCAACCGAAGAGTTAATATTATAGAAGCTAAGAGAGATCACCTTGTGTCGGAAGTTCCGAGGGCAGTAATAAGGTATAGATTTGAGTTGTGGTTATAATAACAAGTTATTGGAGAAATCCAATAGATATTGATGATGTACGAAAGTTTAAGATCGATTATTCGGGTGCTCGAAGAAACGCAACCTATGTTGGGCGTTCTAGAGAACCGGTAAGAGTTTGGATCTTTTTAGGACGGATTGTTCCGTAGAAACTCGAAGGGGTAACTTAAGGGGTATGATAGAGTTATGGAGACCGAGGTTGTCCTTGAAAGATTACGGATATGACATCCTTATGGATAAGGATAGAATGATTAATAAGGGACTCAAACCCTCAGTGGATTTAGTGTACGGAAGATGAGAATCTCCAGAAGTCATAGAATGTTTTGGAATTTGCCACAAGTGAATGTGCGTGAATTTGAGTTGCCTTAAGCATGTTACACTCGGATTTCCGCAATGTTTAATGACTATAAATGATGTGCTGACCAAGAGCTGGATACACAAATTCAGAACGTGGAGAACAAAGTTAGAACCAAGGTATAAGCTATTTCGACAAGAGCATCGTTGGACTCGTAACGATTGCTGAAAACCGTTTACAGGTTCTGGCGCATAATTGTGAAAGTAAGTATATGGTTTAAGTTCGAAGGAAACCCAAGTCAGGTGATGACCAATCCGTAAGCTAAGCGGATGATGTAAGCCTCAAGAGAGACAGTAACGTCAAGTGGTTTGTTACGGTAATTACAAAGTGATAAAGTAAGAGGATTGGTCGATAAGAAATTTTATTTGGCAATAGTGGTGTATTGATCCAATTCTAACTAGAATTGTTAAGAATCAGAGTTGCGCAGCGGAGTAGCAATCTAAGAATGAAATAATGAACAATGCTAAGCTGAGACTTAGAGAATGAGAAAATGTTAAGTGCTTAATTTTTATTATACGGAATAGCAGTGAGTATAAGCGACTTGAACATATCACAAGTTCTAATGGAAAATTATGGGAAGTTATCGCTAAAACGGTAGCTTAGCTTATTTAGCTCAACAACGTTAAGTATACTTGAATAGTCAGTTAATCTAAAGGGAATTAAGCATGAGTCAACAACGGTACAGGTTGCGCTTGCAAGATAAAAATATTTTAATTGAGGCCTTGATTAGAAACAACATGTAGGGGTGAATGAGTTTAATTTCATGTCATGTTAACCTATTTTTAGCCGAAGATTTCGGAAAGTCTTGAACTTAATGTTCGCCAGTAAAGGAAGAAGAACTTTTATGCAGACTAAAAGTCACTCGTAGTCCATAGTAAAGGGCTACGTAGTTTCAGGTTATGACTAAAGGATTAAAGACTAAGTGTGCTATTTGGGTAGCATTCGAGTAGAGTTTTCCGTTGGAAACCAAGGATCTTGAACTCGATGTTTAGAAATGAGAAATAAGTTTATGATGCCGATAGAGTGTGACCATAATTTACGTTATGAGTTATCGCATACTTAAGAAATAAACATGAGTAACATTGGCGGGGCAAACCTGGCAAGCCAGTCGAAAGGCAAATCCCGAATGTTACGAAATGAGCTAAGGGTAAAATAAACGATTCCCAATTGATGTGGGGGTGTCTCAAATGTGTTAAGATTAAGAATGATGTACCGCTAGTTGGACAATGATGATGTGACGTACGATGTACCCGTTAGTAGCGTACATGTACTCTAACCTATATGTGAATTAAGTGTTACGAAATATGATATGTGAGATGATTTATACCACCCATCACTTGGACTACGTTTTATAAGCTTTGGATATATATATCAGCATAGAAGATATTAACGACACGATAAGGATTCAAGATAAGTGGTGATAGGAATGATAAAAGATTATCAGACTTCTGGTAACGAAGAATGACTTCTAATTTATCAAGATAAATGACGCCAACTACTTATTAAGCGAAGCACAAAGAATTGTAAGAATTTCGCGATTTATCGAGAATTTTATAGTGGAGGTAATGATTATGGTTGCGACAAGAAGCACATCGCGATGGCATAAAGAAAGGAGCAGGTTCTAGAGGTGAAACCTCCTGCTTGTACTTGGAATAATAATGAAGTTGGGATGATCCTTGCATTTGCATGTACGTATATAAGATCAGATGTTTTTCAGTGTAATGATGATTCTATATGGAAGGGTACGACATAGGTCTCTAAGTAAAATGTCGTCGTATGAGACGAAAGATAAAGATAATAATTCATGGGAAATAATTCAGTGCAAGAAACCCACTGAAGAGTGGGAATATCTGAGGATAATAAGAACGATATAATGTCGTCAAAGTAAGGTTACATGGACTACGAAGGTATTTATAAGGATTAATACAAGTGTCAGAGCTGGACAACTCCAGATTGGATTTACAGAAAAAGGGTATGAATCAGGAACGTGGTCAAGCGAGTTAGATACGATGGTTCAGATAACCTCACATTCCACTACGTAAAAGTTGTGAAATTCACCACGAGCATTTCAGTTAAAGGAAAAGTTGTCGAGTATATTCGATTTATAGGGTTGGAATTCCAAGGGATTCCGATGAGCAAAACGAACTGGAGTGTTGGCTAGTAGAGGAAGTGGTATGAGAGATTCATTCATATATGATAGTGGAATTAAATTTCGAGGACGAAATTTCTTTAAGGGGGGTAGATTGTAATATCCCGCTTAGATGTAACGGTTAACAGTGTTAGAAACTTATGAAACAAGCATGGCAATTTTGTAATTAAGTGGCAATGGCAAACATGTAAATATTTGAAAGGAGAAGAATGAATTTAAGAAGGGGAGCAAGATATTTTCTTGTTATTTTCTCTTCTCCCTTTCACTCTCCCAAATCAGCTCTCTCCCTCCCTCTTTCTCTCTACTCTCACGCCTCCTCTCCCTCTCCATCAATCCATCAAACTGCATTCCAATTCATGTGAGAAGTGCATGCTAGCAGGCTTGTGTGGAAAGTTAGAGCAAGAGAAGGAAATAAGAAGAATCAAGAGAAGAGGTGTATTCAAGCTTGGGTTGGTGATTAGAAGCTTGGCAAGGAAGCAAGCAATGGTTGAGGTGAGCTCCCTAGGGGTTTTAGAACCCACTATGTTAAGTTTTGATGAATATTTGTATATTGATCAAAGTCATGAATTTTAGAACCCTAATTTTATGTGGAGAGAAATTCTTGATCTTTACATGTTGTAACCTGTCTATATGCCTTTGAAATTACCATTTAAGCTGTTATGATGTTTGGGCATGATTGGATAAGCCAAAATGGTGGAAAACATGTTTTAAACTTGCCCTATGCTGTCCAACTGCAGGTAAAATCGTGTCACGATTTTACAACCGTGTCACGATTTTACAGGCAGGAACAAACACGATTTCTGAGTAGGAAATCGTGACACGATTTCCAAATCGTGTCACGATCCCACAGTGGCAGCACCATATTGTTTTCTTTCTCAAAGCTTGCACCATTTCGGCTAACCAATATTGCTTCAGACTCAAGAAACAACATGTAATGATTAAGAGTCCTAATGAGTATAATAAGACCTATCCTTAGAGTATGTATTAAGTATATAGCATGAGGAATAGGTTCATATGTAAAGTATAGGGAGAATGTTTCTCCTAAGAGATGAATTTCATGCACTAAGTATAGTAGAGGAAAGGAACACTTACAAGAGCATAAGACGAGAATCGATGAGAATGATTCCAAGCTTAAGATAGAACCTATTATAGGTTATACTCTCATGAAAGAATACCTAAGAATAAAAGCAAGCTAAGAACCTCTTATAGGTTAAGCACTTAAGAATGATTAGTTAAGAATGCATCAGATATGCATAAGAATGTGAAGCGTATTAGTTAAACATACGAGCTTAAGTTAAGAATTTAATGATAAAGAATATAATAACGTGTTCATCAGACTCCGGATTATGCCGGATGGGATTTCTCCGAAAGGGCTATCCACACGTAAGTTATAAGACTATGTTAAACGTGTTCAGCAGACTCCGGGATTCGCCGGATGGGACTTCTCCGAGAGGATTGTCCACACGTATGTTAAAAGATTAAGCATGTTTAGCAGACTCCGGGATACGCCGGATGGGACTTCTCCGAGAGGGTTGTCTACATGCAAAATTAAGTTGTGTCCAGCAGGCTCCGGATTATGCCGGATGGGGCTTCACCGAGAGGGTTGCCTACACAAAGATAAGAGGAGTCCGGTGTTAGCCTGATATGATAGGAATTTCACCGGTATGATGGGAGATGTACTTCGGGGTTACTCCACCCGGATGCACTCCGTAAAATGAACCAAGATAATATTGTTTGTTCAACGCTGACTTACTAACTTTATAATTCAGAATGATGTATATTAATACTTATGAGGTTATTATGAGAATATGACGATTAGTCAGCAGAGAAAGAAAGTGATCATAGGATGTCCCCAGATCACTAAGTATGAGTTAAAGTTTAAAGTTAGAATATGATAAGAAAGATAAAGACATGTAGCGATCCTAGGTTTCCCCTTGATCGCGAACTATGTAGAGGAAAATGGCGATCGTAGGTATCCCCAAGATCGCTAAGCGTAGGCAAAGCGACCCTAGGTTTCCCCCGTGGTTGCCAACAGTAGGTTGGGCTGGAGCTCACTGAGACATTATGTCTCACCCCAATCCTTCAGGTGCAGGTTCATAGGTTAGCAAGATATGTTCATGAAGATCTTCAGGAAGACGCTGAATGAAGTGCAGATGCTCGTCATGGCAAGCTCAGGAGGTTGACAGATTATATATTTGTATATGAAAGTGTATTTTATGATATTTGGATATTTATGTAAACGAGTAAATTGTACTCATTCAGTAGTTTGTATATATATTTATTATTGAAAATTTTAATGTATCCGATATCAGATTAATACACATGCTACATATTCTAGATAATTTAGTATGGATGTTACAGTGTGAGTGCATCTAAGAGTAATAATTAAAACGAAAAATAAATTATTGTTACTTGTAAGCGTATAATTTTATATTTATGTAATAATGTTTTAATTTTAATTTCCATCTAAATATTATCCTTTCATATTATTATATTATAAATGTGTTGTTACAATTATTTTCGCAAAGAATATATTGAAAACAACAACTTCAGTGTAGAATTACTAGTATGATACCCGTACCAAGCACGAGTAATTAACATGCTTATTAAATTTTATTTTAAAAAAAAATACTATTTTAAATTGAATTCAAAATTAATTTACACAAAAAAATACATCTGACGTAAAGTTGGTGAATATTTAAGTTATTTGACATATAAGTCAGCATAAATTTAAAATAAGTTTATTATAAATTATAAAGTTTTTTGTTTTACGAAAAGTATAAGTTGTAATATTGTGTAGTTTTTATAAAAATATATATTATATTGTTGTATTAAGATATTTGGTTTTATAAATATAAAGTATATATATGCAGTTTACAACTCTATTTTATTTCAAATAAGTGTTTTTATCCTAACAAATAAATTGTTTTGGAGGGTGGGATAGTTCAACTTGTTTCAATTTCATCTCGATTTTCAGTTGTTGTTTTTCATGAGAGATCCCTCGTGGCTTTTGTGGGTTATTGTTCATCTAGCTTCTCTTATTTGTTTTTCAGTTTGGTTGTACACTTTTTGGTTTAGTTGTATGTTTTTTACTCAGCTCATCTGCTCTCTTTTTGTTTTACTCATATATATACTATGTTACTAATATTTGGAGTTGATTTCCATTGAATTCCGACGAAGTTAACACCAAATCAGCAAATTATATATATATATATATATATATATATATATATATATATATATATATATATATATATATATAATCTGGTTACATATCCCCAATCCTCACTGTTACCTTTTCGTGACAAGCACTGTTATGTTAGCAATTTTTTTATTTTTTATTTGTTATTTTTATGTCTATATAAATTGAATAATATTTAAAATGCTTTACTGAATCATTACTTGTTACGTGAATGATTTAATGGATTTTCTAATTCATCACATCCCTATATTATTGATGTTCAAGCTCTTTCTTTCATAATTATGACGGAGGCATTTATGTTCAATTTGTTCCAGAATAAGTAAAAAGGAAACAAGCATTTATGTGTGTATATAACAAGGCCATGATTATTATGTGTGTATTTATGTGCAATTTGTTCCAGCCAAACATTAGTATTTAGAAAAAAAGCCATGAAACAAAGCATATAGAAAGAATGTATATAACAGAATGTAAAAAAGCATGAATAATATATAGGAAAAAAAAAATCCATGATATAGTAGAACGTATGAAACAAATTCATGATTAATATGTAGGAAAAGAAACCATGATATAGCATAACGAACGAAACAAAGCCATAATTGATATATAGAAAAAAAAGCCATGATAAAACAAAGCTACAACATCGATAAGGATAAAGCAACGATGTAAATCTTGACCAAACAGAAAGAAGAAAAAAGTCAACGATGTAAATAATAAAGCCACGATGTCTACAATGATATAATGAATTACTCACAGTTTACGTTGCAGAAGATCTAAAGCAGCGGTTGACAGCAACAAAGTAGAAGTAGGATTGGAAGAGTGATTTATACGGTAACAAATAGGAGTGATATATAACATAATAATAAAAAAGTTGTTACAAGATTATATAACATAATAATAATAATAATAATAATAATAATAATAATAATAATAATAATAATAATAATAAAAATTGTTACAGAGATAATATAGCCCAATAATAGTAATAATAAAAGTTGTTACAAGGATAATATAACCTAATAATAATAAAATTTGTTACAAGGATAATATTGAGATTTTAAATTAATCTAGGGATAATTTTAAAGAGATTCCCTCCCCTCCCCTCCGAAAAACTCCGATTTGGTGGGAAGTAAAAATTGGATTTGCTCCCCTCCTCTCCCCTCCCCTCCCCTTCTAAAAATTGAACCAAACACGTCAAATTTAAAATATTCCCTCCCCTCCCCTCCCCTCCAAAACTCTCGAACCAAACGGACCCTAAAGAGTTATTTATATACAAGGATATGAAACTAAATTCCCGATTACTACTTCCCTATTATTAATGGATAGTAACAATTTTGCTAATCTTATTGTTATTGGATAGTAACGTAATCCCTTTTTCTTTAGTATCGTTTGTTATCCGTTATCCCAATTTACTTCCTCTTGATTAATGCTTTCAATATGTTCTTGACTTATGTGATGACCATTTCAGCTACACACTCAAAGACATTTATCAAATTAAAAATTAAAAATTTCTCCCTTAAATATTTTTTATTATCATCAATTAAGGGCTAAAATTCCAATTTTTTTTTAATAAGTAGAGTATGCAAAGACATACTTCAACAATTTATTGAAAGCAACAAAGTTGGGAGACCAAACCTGTAACACGCATACTAAATTATCTAGAATATTTAGCATGTGTATTAATCTGATATCGGATACATTAAAATTTTCAATAACAATAATAATAAACAACACAACTGAATGAGTACAATTGGCTCATTTACATAATTATCCAAAAATAATAGAATACACTTTCATATACATATAAAATCTGACAACCTCCTGAGCTTGTCCATGACGAGCAACTGCACTCCATCCAGCGTCTTCCTGAAGAATATCTTCATGAATCCTTTGCTTAGCTGAAAACCTGCACCAGAAGGATTGGGATGAGACATAATGTCTTAGTGAGCTCCAGCCCAACCTACTGTTGGCAACCACGGGGGAAACCTAGGGTCGCCGTGCCTACTCTTGGCAATCTTGGGGACACCTACGATCGCTATCATTCTCTACATATTTCGCGATCAAGGGAAAACTAGGATCGCTATATGTCTTTATCTTATCACATGCCTATCATATACATATCATATGCTTAGTGATCGAGGGGGAGTCTATGATCACTTTCTGATGTATAATGACTACCTTGTCTTAACTCTTAGTACATAATACATATACATATTCATATCCATATTCATCTTTTCATAACACAAAGTTAGAAGTTAGCGTTGAACAATCATTACATTATCTTGGTTCATTTTACGGAGTGCATCCGGGTGGAGTAACCCCGAAGTACATCTCCCATCATACCGGTGAAACTCCTATCATATCAGGCTAACACCGGACTCCTCTTATCGTTGTGTGGACAACTCTCTCGATGAAGTCCCATCCGGCGAATCCCGGAGTCTGCTGAACACAACTTAACTTTGCATGTAGACAACCCTCTCGGAGAAGTCCCATCCGGCGTATCCTGGAGTCTGATGAACATGCTTAAACTTTTAACATACGTGTGGACAATCCTCTCGGAGAAGTATCATCCGGCGTATCCCGGAGCTTGCTAGACACGTTTAACATACTCTTATAACTTACGTGTGGATAGCCCTTTCGGAGAAATCCCATCCGGCATAATCCGGAGTCTGATGAACACGTATAATCTTTATCATTAAGTTCTTAACTTAAGCTCTAATGCATTCTTTAAGTAATTATTCTTAATTGCTTAACCTATAAAAGGTTCTAAACTTGAATACTGTATCATTCTTGAACTTGTACATACTTAAATAAGTGCATAAAAGTGCTTAGTAAGGGTTAAACTCAAACTAGCTCCTTAACCTCTCTATATTAACTTATTGATTTAAGTATTCATCTCTCATTCTTGTATCTATCCTCATCCTATATTAATCTATACATTCACTAAGGGATAGATTTTCTAATACTTAATGGTGACACTTCGCCATACATGTTGTTATTGAGTCTGAAGCAGTATTAGACAGCCAGAAGGTGCAAAAGCAGAAAAACAACAAAGTCCTGAAAACAGTGGCATCGTGACACGATTTGGAAATCGTGTCACAATTTTCTACCCAGAAATGATGGCAAGTTCTGCCTATGAAATCGTGACACGGTTGCAAAATCGTGACACGATTTTGCGTGCAGTTAGACAGCATAGAGCAAGTTCAAAACGTGATTTCCACCATTCTTGGCTTATCTAAGCATACCCAGACATCATAACAGCTTAAGGAATGAATTTCTAATGCATATTGATATATTACAACATGATTGATCAAGGAATTACGAGCAAAAGAGAATTAGGGCACTAAATCTTAACTTAACATAAATTAAGACATACACTCAAACTTACTCATAGTGGGTTCTAAAACCCTAGGGAGCTCACCTCAATCATTGCTTTGCTTCCTTGCCAAGATTTCTCCTTCAAATCCTAGCTTGATTTCTTCTCTTTCCTTGATCCTTACCAAAACCCTAGCTTGTCCCTTTTGCTTCCAAAATAGCTCAAGGATCACACAATTGGTGCTTGCATGTGGTTTAGAATTCATATGGAATAATGATTAGTTGAAGATTGAGATGGGAAGGAGGAAAATCGGGTGAGAGAGTAGAGAGAAGGGAGAGAATTGAATTTTAGAGAGAGGAAGGGTGAAAGATTATGAGAGAATTTTGGGAGAAATGGCTTTTATAGCCTAACCCTCAAAATTACAAAAATGTCATTCCTTATAAAATATCTCTGATACATTGCCTCAATACTGATAAATACTTGAGTCTGAAGCGGGATATTACAAAACCACAACAAAGGAAAAAAGAAATAATATAAATAACTTATAATGTGTTAAGTTCTCTGATAACCTAGTTAATAATGAGTGGTAGTTAAGGAAACTTCCTTATAAAACTTGTTGAATCCATGATCAAAATTTTCTTATTTGGCGGGAAAAAAATTATAATGCAATATGTGCCTTTGCACTTTTGGTATTTGTTTAAGCAAAGAATTCCCTCTATTTTCTTGTGTTGGATAGCACACAATTTTTCTCATCTCTAGTTCAGCCTTTTTAACTCATTAAGAGGTGTATGATATGAATAATTTTGACCTTATAATTTTGTCCAAAAAATTAATTATTCTATGGTAATTTCAATTTATAAATAAATGTGTTGCCACATCTTCAACACCTTAAGCCTCCTATTGGTGCTTGCTAACTCTGATTCCCAAAGCCCTAGCTTCAAGCTACCACTTCTCTTAATTCCTTCCTTGATTCTCCTTGTTTCTTTCTCTTGTTCTAGCTTCACAAACCAAACTTGCTTGCAAAGTTTCTCAAGAATTGAATTAAGAAATGATGGGTTTATGGAGAGGGGGTTGAGGGCGTGTGAGTTGAGGAAGAGAGGGAGAGGGGCTGAAAATGGAAGAGTGTGGAAGAATAGAGAAAGATGGTAAGAATGAATATCTTACCTCTTATTTCTATAATCCTCTCTTTTGAAATAATTACCATAAAGCCATTGCCACTGATTACAAAATTGCCATTGCTTATGAATTAAACTTCTACACTGATATCAGTCGTGCCTAAGCGGGATATTACAGAGAAGATCTAAAGCAGCGGTTGACAGCAACAAAGTAGAAGTAGGATTGGAAGAGTGATTTATACGGTAACAAATAGGAGTGATATATAACATAATAATAAAAAAGTTTTTACAAGATTATATAACATAATAATAATAATAATAATAATAATAATAATAATAATAATAATAATAATAATAATAAAAGTTGTTACAGAGATAATAGCCAAATAATAGTAATAATAAAAGTTGTTACAAGGATAATATAACCTAATAATAATAAAATTTGTTACAAGGATAATATTGAGATTTTAAATTAATCTAGGGATAATTTTAAAGACATTCCCTCCCCTCCCCTCCGAAAAACTCCGATTTGGGGGGAAGTAAAAATTGGATTTGCTCCCCTCCTCTCCCCTCCCATCCCCTTCTAAAAATTGAACCAAACACGTCAAATTTAAAATATTCCCTCCCCTCCCCTCCAAAACTCTCGAACCAAACAGACCCTAAAGAGTTATTTATATACAAGGATATTGTAACACCCATACTAATTTTAACTAGTATATTAGCATGTGCGTTAAACTGATACTGGATACATTTAAAAATTTCAATAATAATATTACATCACAACAGAATAAAAACATGTTTACTCGTTTGTACAATAATCCAAAACCGTTACAATACTTTTACATAAATCCATTAAGCTTCTGGCTGGTACACAACGAGCAAACGCACTCCATCCAGCATCTCTGTGAAGAACTTTATCACGAACCTCTGACATGCCTGCAAACCTGCACCAGAAGGAATGGGATGAGACATAATGTCTCAGTGAGCTCTACCCAACCTACTGTTGGCAACCACAGGGAACCTAGGGTCGCCATGCCTACCTCGGCGATCTTGGGGATTTCCTATGATCGCCAAGTCTTTTATCTGCCTATGACTATAAATCCTCCTGTAACTATAACTTGAACTGCCTTTAACCTTTGATGTGTCTATCTATAACCATAACTGTAATCTGCCTATAACTTTAACTTAGTGATCGAGGGAAACCTAGGACCACTTTCTGATAACTGTCTATAACTATAACTATGAGTTTCCTGTGACTATAACTATAACTGTAACTTTGACTATAACTGTAAAACATAAAACGTATAAACAGTTCGATAGCAGTTTTATGTTAACTGTTAGCGTTGAACAAGCAATTATCTGAGTTCATTTTACGGAGGGCACCCGGGTGGAGCAACCCCGAGATACGTCTCCCTATAAACCGGTGAAATTCCTATCATATCAGGCTAACACCGGACTCCCTATAAAACGTGTGGACAACCCTCTCGGAGAAGTCCCATCCGGCGAATCCCGGAGTCTGATGAACACGCCACTGTAAAACGTGCAAGCACGCCACTATAAAACGTGTAAACACGCCAATATCTTTAATCTTTAATTCTTTAACTTTAACGTATGAACATATAATCTGCAACTGTAATCCTATAATCTGTCTCTTTAATTCTATAACAATACTGTAATCTATAACCTGTAATCTATAACCTGGCTTATCGTCCTCATAAGCCTCCTATAATAGTTGGAGAACCAACACTATAAACATATCTGTAACTATAATTGTTTAAACATTCCCATGCCTATATATATATACCAAAGGGATACTTCTATAACTTTAATCACCTATCATCCTCGTATTCTTAAATGAATACATCTATAATCTATTCATAAGTGCTTATCCTATAAAAGGTTCTAAGCTTAATCGTTGTTCCATTCTTAATGTCATATAAACTGAACCATGTTCCTATCATTGCTTCATACGGGATAACCCCAAAACTAGCTCATATACTCCTCTAATATAACTTAGAAGTTGGTAATCATCTTCCATTATGGTACCCTTTACCTATCCTACCTTAAATCCATGGCTAACATCAATAAAATTAAGTTTGGGTGGAGGGCAAAATCGGCGGCCGATTGGCATAAATCGGGGCCCGATTTTTGCCGTAAATTCCTTAGAAAATGAGTCTTGAAATCGGTGGCCGAACCCTCCAAATCGGTGGCCGATTTTGACATTTGCAGGGTTCAATTTCTTGCTTCCTAGGCCAAACCAAACCATTCCAAACATACAAACAGCTTATGGGAATAATTACTAAGACATATTGATAGGTATTAACATACTTCAACATGGAATTAGTAAACAATTGGATCTATGGCATAAATTTAGCAAATCTAGCTCTTAATGCTAAAAACTCAAAGTATAGCAAGGTGAGGATCTAAACCCTCTAGGAGCTCACCTTAATCTTGATCAAAACTTGTTAAACCTTTATTCCAAAACCCTTAGCTTGATAGCTTCTCCTTTGCTAATCTTCTTCATCAAAACCCTAGCTTTTTGCCCCTTTTTCTTTTCTTGATTTCTTGCTCCTTTCTTCCAAAATTGACCCAAGCTTCACAAGAGTATGCTTTCATGCTAAAATGGGCAAGATTTGAGGTTAAGGTTGATGAGTGAAAGGAAGAGAGAGTGGCGTGAGACTAGAGAGAGAAGGAGAGGAAGTTTGTGATTTTAAGAGAGAGGAAAAGAATGAGAAATGGGGGAATTTATGGTTACTACCCTTTTATAGAAATCTAAACACGGCAATTACCAATTTGCCCTTTCCAAAATATCTTTGATATGTCGTCTCAAAACTGATAAATACTTGGGTCATAAGCGGGATATTACACTCTACCCCCCTTAAAGAAATTTCGTCCTCGAAATTTAGAATCCACTCATATCGTCTGTGAATGAACCTATTATACCACCTTCTCTACTAGCCAAAATTTCAATTCATCTTGCTTATCGGAATCCCTTGGATTTCCCAACTCTATAAGTCGAGTATGCTCGACAATCTTTTCTTTAACTATGATGTTTGTGGTACATTACATAACTCTTACGTAGTAGGATATGAGGTTATCCGAACCAACATATCCATATTATCTGACTATGATCTCTGTTCGACATTTTCTTTACTAATCCAATTTAAAATTGTTAAGCCTCGGATTTCCTTTACTGAATTCTATCAGTTCTTCTTTAATTGACAATTCCATATTAACCTGAAGACGTTGAGTCATTCTGTTTTCCCCAATTATTTCAACTTTCTGAGGAATCTATTACATTACTTTTAGTTCAAAGAACTTTTGTCTATAACTTTCGCCTCGCAAAACGACCTTTTACTGTTACACTCATAACATTCTTCATATAAATTATTCTTACACTGAAAGGCATCTGATATTGAGTAATCTCAAACGAAAGTGAAATCTATTACAACTATCTTCACAATTCAAATATACGGTGGTGGCTGAACTTATGGTTTACGTTCCTTTCTTTCTGTTGTCCTTTAAGCTCGAGAAATCTTATGAGCCACTCGTGCTCCGATTAATAATTCAACAATAACACGCAACCAAAGGTCTTAGGAACCTTCTTCTTTACCGATACTTTCAAACTTATGAAAATCCAATATAAGTGACATGTGGCATAAGCCGTCTAACATATCATCATATAATGTAGTCCATAACACATAGCTTCCATACACGATCGAGTACGGGTTCACTATTACCGGATACATGGTACATCGCATCATCATTGTCCAACTAACGGGACATCATACTTAATAAAATATACTTGAGACCAACCACGTCAACCAAGGTTACTCTCTTAACTCCTAATTCATCCTCGTATCTTTTAAACATTCACAATCCCATAACGTAAGTTATGGTTACATTCCGTTGTCGTAATAACTTACTTGTCAAAAGACATTCTCTGTTTTCGAAAAGAAAGCTCTATCCTGATCGCTGTCAGAATAGCACTTTAAAACTCTTAATCCTTTATTTCATAACTTTAATTCATGTAGCCTTTTACTATAAACTATGAGTAATCCTATGATCCGTGTAAAACTTTTCCTGTTAAAATATTATCGTCTGCGTACCACGATTACTAACACATGTCTCATGACTGTGAAAAATATGTTACACTACTGTCTACGTAGTATAAACTCTGACTGATCAGTATACATAATACTAATCATAACCTGTTACATGCGACATGCTAGCATAACGTGGATACGATGCGGAATAACTATATGCCACGGCATAATTCCTCTTTGGTTAAACTCACTATTCAAGTTAACTTTAAGTTACTGAGCTAAACAGCTAGATCACCGTATGAAATGTGGCCTCCTTCGCGTGCTATAAACACATCCTTTAAAGTTATCAAACTGCTTCAATTCTCTTATCTCATGAGTTTCGGGGTCTGAAACATTCCTCGACTTATCTATTAAATTTCCCGTTAGAACTGATGATAAGTTCAAGTCATCACTACTTACAATTATTCTGTAACTTGAGAATTAATCTCTGAATACCTTTCCTATAATTCATCTGACAAGGACTTTACGACATCCTTTTTCTCTAAATTTCAACTTTAAATTTGTTCATTAACTCATCCTTGGATTACTTCTCCGCTGCGCAACTCTGATTTTTAACAATTCGCTTTGGGATCACTATTACCATATAAAATCTCCTTGGCCAATCCTTTGACTTTATAACTTTGTAGTTACCATACACAACCATCTTACATATAATTTCTCTCGTGGTTTAATCCACCTGTTCAACTTACTGATTGATCGTCATCTGACTTTGCGTTTTCATTCGAACATAAACAAAATTCTTACTTTCACGAAAAACACGCCGAAATCTATAAACAGTCTTTAACAATAAATACGAGCCCAACAATGCTCCTGTTAAAACAACTCAAGTTCATACATTATTTACTTGTGGTAACTTCTAGAAACATTCTATGACTTCTGGAAATTCTCATCTTTCAAATACTTAATCGATTAATGAATCGAGTCTCATCCTGTAATTATCCGTAGGGATTTATCATCCACGACCTTTTCCAAGACACTAAAGTCCACATAACTCTAACATAACTCTTGGTTACTTCTCGGGTTTCTCCGAAAATAATCCGTCTGGATATAATTCAACTTTCTCCGGCTCTCCTGTAAATTCAAATACATGATACACCCCTTCGAATACCCGATTAATAAATCTGTAAGCTTCAGTACTTAACATTTTCCATTGGATCCTTCCTATAACTTATTACTGTATTCACAATTCCATTCTAATCTCGTTATCTGAATAATAGTCCATCAGACTTCTCGACCGTTGCCCTCTTCATAGTTTCGAACAATTCAAAGTATGTATTTTCTACCATCTTAACACATACCAACATAGTGTAATCTTTGTCGGCTTACCCGAATACGTGAGCAAGGAGCCCATCAAAAGAGAAAATAGAACTCCTTAACTTCAACCATACTTTAACTGTAACTTATATATAAGTGACGTTCTTCCTGTTGCCAGAGTCTCACAATAGTTCTTAGCTAATTCCTGTTTAATCCTCGAAAGCGATCTACTATAATCCGACCACATAAAATTCAACCTTTACTTCATACCCTTACCGGGGTTTCCTTCACTTGTTGATAAACTCACGTTCCTCATACCAAGTATCTTGATGACCCACAATAAAGGAAGGTAACCTATTTCATCCATCCAATATTTCACTTAATACATAAATAAATCTCTTACTTGTCGGATGTTAAGATCTCGTCCGTTCCACGTGCGCAAGTCTTTCCATCCTTACACCCTATAACCTTACTGGAAGCCCCGAGTTTTCAATAATTAACTGTCCATTCCTTATTCCAAGTCGCTGGGTTTGGTAACACAATCCATTGCATCTGCAGCCGGAATTAAAACTCTAATCAACCCTTAACTTTAACTTTCCAAATTACGGTTCCCGTTAGGATTCCAAATCATTCTTCGAAGTATTCTATAATCCTTTACTCTACACATCTCCCCGGAGAAAGCATCGCTCAAGGATGCATCCAACTAGTTAAGGTATTTGACCCTTCTCTTAAATACCTCTTATAATTCTGAGACTTTGCCATTATCTGGCTCAGTTACTTCACTGTTAGAAACCATCCTTTGACCTTAAACACTTTGCAAATTTCGTCTTAGAATCTGACGTCTTAACCTTCACCCTTTGAACACTTCGTTCCTCCTTGGTCACATTCAGCTCTCGGATATTTATCCTAACTGTCATATACTAGACTGAGTTGATCAGGCTCAACTAGACATGACATTTAGAACAACATCTGGAACCCAATGATTCCACTACTTTTATTGAATCTTAAACGACCCATGGCACGGTCTGAATCGACCTGCTCTGATACCAATTGTAACACCCATACTAATTTTAACTAGTATATTAGCATGTGCGTTAAACTGATACTGGATACATTTAAAAATTTCAATAATAATATTACATCACAACAGAATAAAAACATGTTTACTCGTTTGTACAATAATCCAAAACCGTTACAATACTTTTACATAAATCCATTAAGCTTCTGGCTGGTACACAACGAGCAAACGCACTCCATCCAGCATCTCTGTGAAGAACTTTATCACGAACCTCTGACATGCCTGCAAACCTGCACCAGAAGGAATGGGATGAGACATAATGTCTCAGTGAGCTCTACCCAACCTACTGTTGGCAACCACAGGGAACCTAGGGTCGCCATGCCTACCTCGGCGATCTTGGGGATTTCCTATGATCGCCAAGTCTTTTATCTGCCTATGACTATAAATCCTCCTGTAACTATAACTTGAACTGCCTTTAACCTTTGATGTGTCTATCTATAACCATAACTGTAATCTGCCTATAACTTTAACTTAGTGATCGAGGGAAACCTAGGACCACTTTCTGATAACTGTCTATAACTATAACTATGAGTTTCCTGTGACTATAACTATAACTGTAACTTTGACTATAACTGTAAAACATAAAACGTATAAACAGTTCGATAGCAGTTTTATGTTAGCTGTTAGCGTTGAACAAGCAATTATCTGAGTTCATTTTACGGAGGGCACCCGGGTGGAGCAACCCCGAGATACGTCTCCCTATAAACCGGTGAAATTCCTATCATATCAGGCTAACACCGGACTCCCTATAAAACGTGTGGACAACCCTCTCGGAGAAGTCCCATCCGGCGAATCCCGGAGTCTGATGAACACGCCACTGTAAAACGTGCAAGCACGCCACTATAAAACGTGTAAACACGCCAATATCTTTAATCTTTAATTCTTTAACTTTAACGTATGAACATATAATCTGCAACTGTAATCCTATAATCTGTCTCTTTAATTCTATAACAATACTGTAATCTATAACCTGTAATCTATAACCTGGCTTATCGTCCTCATAAGCCTCCTATAATAGTTGGAGAACCAACACTATAAACATATCTGTAACTATAATTGTTTAAACATTCCCATGCCTATATATATATACCAAAGGGATACTTCTATAACTTTAATCACCTATCATCCTCGTATTCTTAAATGTATACATCTATAATCTATTCATAAGTGCTTATCCTATAAAAGGTTCTAAGCTTAATCGTTGTTCCATTCTTAATGTCATATAAACTGAACCATGTTCCTATCATTGCTTCATACGGGATAACCCCAAAACTAGCTCATATACTCCTCTAATATAACTTAGAAGTTGGTAATCATCTTCCATTATGGTACCCTTTACCTATCCTACCTTAAATCCATGGCTAACATCAATAAAATTAAGTTTGGGTGGAGGGCAAAATCGGCGGCCGATTGGCATAAATCGGGGCCCGATTTTTGCCGTAAATTCCTTAGAAAATGAGTCTTGAAATCGGTGGCCGAACCCTCCAAATCGGTGGCCGATTTTGACATTTGCAGGGTTCAATTTCTTGCTTCCTAGGCCAAACCAAACCATTCCAAACATACAAACAGCTTATGGGAATAATTACTAAGACATATTGATAGGTATTAACATACTTCAACATGGAATTAGTAAACAATTGGATCTATGGCATAAATTTAGCAAATCTAGCTCTTAATGCTAAAAACTCAAAGTATAGCAAGGTGAGGATCTAAACCCTCTAGGAGCTCACCTTAATCTTGATCAAAACTTGTTAAACCTTTATTCCAAAACCCTTAGCTTGATAGCTTCTCCTTTGCTAATCTTCTTCATCAAAACCCTAGCTTTTTGCCCCTTTTTCTTTTCTTGATTTCTTGCTCCTTTCTTCCAAAATTGACCCAAGCTTCACAAGAGTATGCTTTCATGCTAAAATGGGCAAGATTTGAGGTTAAGGTTGATGAGTGAAAGGAAGAGAGAGTGGCGTGAGACTAGAGAGAGAAGGAGAGGAAGTTTGTGATTTTAAGAGAGAGGAAAAGAATGAGAAATGGGGGAATTTATGGTTACTACCCTTTTATAGAAATCTAAACACGGCAATTACCAATTTGCCCTTTCCAAAATATCTTTGATATGTCGTCTCAAAACTGATAAATACTTGGGTCATAAGCGGGATATTACAGATATGAAACTAAATTCTCTATTATTACTCCTAGCATAACAAACGAATTTAAAACTACTTCCCTGTTATTAATGGATAGTAACAATTTTGCTAATCTTATTGTTATTGGATAGTAACGTAATCCCTTTTCTTTAGTATCGTTTGTTATCCATTATCCCAATTTACTTCCTCTTGATTAATGCTATCAATATGTTCTTGACTTATGTGATGACCATTTCAGCTACACACTCAAAGACATTTATCAAATTAAAAATTAAAAATTTCTCCCTTAAATTATTTTTTATTATCATCAATTAAGGGCTAAAATTCCAATTTTTTTTTAATAAGTAGAGTATGCAAAGACATACTTCAACAATTTATTGAAAGCAACAAAGTTGGGAGACCAAACCACAACAAAGGAAAAAAGAAACAATATAAATAACTTATAATGTGTTAAGTTCTCTGATAACCTAGTTAATAATGAGTGGTAGTTAAGGAAACTTCCTTATAAAACTTGTTGAATCCATGATCAAAATTTTCTTATTTGGCGGGAAAAAAATTATAATGCAATATGTGCCTTTGCACTTTTGGTATTTGTTTAAGCAAAGAATTCCCTTTATTTTCTTGTGTTGGATAGCACACAATTTTTTCTCATCTCAAGTTCTGCCTTTTTAACTCATTAAGAGGTGTATGATATGAATAAATTTTGACCTTATAATTTTGTCCAAAAAATTAATTATTCTATGGTAATTTCAATTTATAAATAAATGTGTTGCCACCTCTTCAACACATTATAATTTCTACAACAATTTTTTGGTTTATGTAATATTTTAAATTTTTTCGATTTTTGAAATTGTCCCTTGTCCATTATGAAAGGATGAAAGAGAAATGAAAAAGTATTATAAAATTATTATAAAGAATATACAAGATTGTTTTCAGAGACATTTAAATAAAGTTCCAAATTCATGATTTGTTTCTTACAACTCTAAAAGGTCTAAGATCTATTAAGAACTCATCGAACTATGACTCAAATTTCTAAGTTTGTTTATGCTTTGATAATCTTTTTTTCTTTAATTCTTGTTGTAACCAATGCCGGTAAGCCATTTCTGTTTTTTTGTATATCATAGACACACTATTTGATCACTTATTATTGACAATCGTTTATTCTTATATGACATCGCAGGTTTATTCATCTGCAAAGTTGACAGTGATTGTAATATCCCGCTTATGATTCAGGTGTTTTTATCAATGTCAAGACAACGTATCGGAAATGTTTTAAGAAGAAGGGCAATTTGGTAAATTGCCAACTGAAGGATTTATTATATGGCAAAAGCCATACTTTCCTCATAACCTTTTACTCTTTCTCTCACTAAATCATTTCTCTCCCTTCTCTCTACTTCCTTCCACGCCAATCTCCCTCTCCCTACTTCAATCATCACTTGAACATCATTCTTTTGATCTAGCCACTTACAAGCAAAAACTTTGGGAACCTTGGATCATTTGGGAGCTATAGAAAACAAGAAAGAAGAGGAATTGAAGCTAGGGTTTTGAAGCATAAGCTTGGCAAGATCAGAAGTATTTGCTAGGTGAGCTCCCTAGGGTTTTTAGAACCCACTTAGAGTAAGTTGTAAGCGTTTTCATGTTTATGCTAAGTTATAGTTTTTTTTACCCTAATTCCCTTACTTGCTAATTCCTTGCTTGTGCATGCTTTAAACTATCAATTTGTATTAGAAAATCATTCCTAACATCATTGGGATGCTTGGGTAAGTTGGATTGAGCTAAAATGGTTGAAAAATACGTTTTTGAGCAATTTCTGCACTGTCATGGTCGCTACAGCGACCAATCCGTCGCTACAGCGACCAAACCATTTTCAGGTTCTGGTCCTGGTCGCTATAGCCATGGATCCGTCGCTACGGCGAGCTCACCAGGACTGCATTTTTCAGCTAAGCTGTTTTGGGTGATTCGGCGCGTGTAAGCGACGTTTTTCGCTACCGTTTTCTCTAGAAACTTTAAGGAATCAAAGGACACCATTTTAACTCATTCTAAGGGCCTTTAATGGGCAAAAATCATAAGGAGCAAGGAATATTCAATGCATGGGAAATGCAAGAACAAAGGGTAGAATGCAGGAAATTATTACGATGGGATAGCAAGCCCTTAAGCATGACATATGAGAACGATATGTCTAGAACCTATAATAGGTTAACAGGAATAGAGATGTATTCAGTTAAGAATATGAGGATAATAGAAATGTGCTATTACATTCAAGGTTCGAGTAAGAATAGTAGGTACTCTTTATAAGTACAAGTGCTAGGAATATTTTAAATATTCAAGGCCTCAGATAGGCATAAGGGGTTTAGATGCCCAACATGTTTTAAGTGGCTTATGAGAACGATAAGCTTAAACCTTATATTATAGGTTAAGTATCATATGTTTATTTATCTAATGAGTGCATCAGATATGCACAGTTCCAGACAATGCATCAGATATGCATATGTAAAGTTAAAGAATTATATGTTACAGATATAGGCATGTTTAGCAGACTCCGGGATACGCCGGATGGGACTTCTCCGAGAGGGTTGTCCACATGAAAAATTAAAGAGGAGTCCGGTGATTAGCCTTAGATAGGAATTTTCACCGGGTTATAGGGAGATCTACTTCGGGGTTACTCCACCCGGATGCACTCCGTAAAATGAACTCAGATAATAATGTTTGTTACACACTAACATCTAACATAATATCTGTTTATATGTATTATGTTTTATAGTTATAGGCAGAATTACAGTTATAGTTACAGGCAGAATTACAGTTATAGTTACAGGCAGAATTACAGTTATAGTTATAGGCAGATTTATATCCTTTGTGGATAAAGATAAAACTTGGCGATCATAGTAATTCCCAAGATTGCCAAGGTAGGCATGGCGACCCTAGGTTCCCTGTGGTTGCTAACAGTAGGTTGGGTAGAGCTCACTGAGACATTATGTCTCATCCCATTCCTTCTGGTGCAGGTTTACAGGTAGTCAGAGGTTCGTAATGAAGTTATTCAGAGAGATACCGGAAGGAGTACAGTTGCTCGTCATGTACCAGCTCAGGAGCTTATTGGACTTTTGTATAAGTATATTGTAATGGTATTTGATTATTTGTACAAACGAGTAAACTTGTATTCATTCAGATGCGATGTAATATTTATTATTGAAAATTTAAATGTATCCAGAATTAGTTTAATGCACATGCTAATATTCTAGATTAAATTAGTATGGGTGTTACAATTGGTATCAGAGCAGGTCGATTCAGACCGTGCCATGGGTCATTAAAGATTCAATAAAAGCAGTGGAATCATTGGGTTCCGGATATTGTTCTAAAGGTCACATCTAGTTGAGCCTGATCAACTCAATCTAGTATATGACAGTTATGACAAATGTCCGAGAATTGAATGTGACCAAGGAGGAAAGAAGTGTATGAAGGGTGAAGGTTGAGGCGTCAGATTTTAAGACGGAAATTGGCAAGGTACTTAATGCCAAAGGATGGTTCTCTAACAGTGAAGTAACTGAGCCTGTTAATGGCAAAGTTTCAGGAATATAAGAGGTATTTAAGAGTATCTAAGAGTAAGGTGAAGAACCTTAACACAGTTGGACGCGTCATTTAGAAATGTCTCATAGGAGGAGACATGAACAGTAAGGAATTATGGAACCATAACGGAAACCGTAGTTGAGAAGTGGCAATAAGGACAGAGTGTGGGGAATCGAAGGACTCACGCACTCAAATCGGACGAAATTTTATATCCAAACAGCTAAGAGTTTTAGTTATGAGTTAAGAGGATTAACTGGGTTGGATGAAGCTGCAGAGCCTGAACTTGCTGGATTTGTTGTGCCACGAGAGATTCTATCGTGCCATGATGAAACGGATCAGGGCATCCATCGTGCCACGACCCATGCTTTTCGTGCCACGAGACTGTCAGTGAAGCACTTCTTCCAAAGAAGAGATGGTATGCAACCTAAGGACCATAATGGATGAGTAACTATTAACGATGAGACCTGTTGCATATCGAACATGTTTCGGATGTGTCCTATTTGATAAAAAGATTGAAAGATGCGCTAAGCCAATGAGAACTACACACAAGAAAAGTTAACCAGATTACCTTCAATTTATGATGGGTCATCGAGATGTTCTGTATGAAAAGCACGAGCTTAGCAACAAGTAAAGAGTCCCCAGATAAAGGATAGTTTTCCTTTTGATACATATGCTTGATTCTTGATTAATCCTTGAACCCAGTATGTTTTTACAGTTTGAAATGAGTCCCTGGATGTTTCAAAGGTCACTGGGAGGTAGAGTACCAGGATTTTGAGGTTAGAGCACGTTTTCAGAAATTATCTATTTTGCTGAACTCGCGGAGCGACCAAGGTTTGGCTCTGCGAAGTTCAGACGCAGGTGTTCGCAGAGCGAAGATCAGGGTCGCAAAGCGAAGATCAGACGCACTAATTCACAGAGTGAAGCTTAGGCTTGCGAATGCGAAGGTGCCCAGAATGACTTTTAATTACAAACAACTGTACCATGCCACTGATCTTTGATATGCTTGGGATAGAGTTAATTATGAACCTTCAAGGATTAGTCTAGGATAAAACATATGTATCATACAGAGTGATGGGTAATTTATCCACCGGATTTCAGATAACAGGATCAGGATGTGAATTGTGAACACAGTAATAAGTTACTGGAAGAATTCAACTAATAATAATAAGTGCTGGATTTAAGACCAGTTAGCCGGGTACTCGAAGAGACGTAACCTGTAACAGCCTGATTTTTAAATATTAATTTACTAGTATTATTGTTATATAATATTAGCAATATTAATATTATTAGGAAATATCTGTTTGATGTTTTCAAAATAAGTTTTTGGATTGTGGGTATTGAGCGAATAGATGAGTTAGTTAGTTGTTGAAAAATAGGAGATTAAGAGAAATTAAGGAGAAAAAGATATTTTTAGTGAACATGAGAGAATATAGGTGTATTAGCGAAAAGGAGGTTTAAGTAAGTAAATAAGTAGTGTTTTAATTAAATAGGAAAGAAGGAAGTGTAAATAGTGGAGAATAATCTGGTGTAAAAGTTATGAGAAGAACCTAGCCCAATTAAAAGATTATAAATAGAAGAAAGTCATAAGAGAATTAGGTCAAAACACAAAGATCAGAATTGAGAGAAGACTCAAGGAAACTAGGGTTGTGAAGAGAAGAGGCAAGGAGAGAAGCTTAGAAAGAAACCTAACCGTAGAAGTTGCTTATTTTGCTGATTTAAGGTAGGGGGAGTCTCTATTCACCATAAGGTTGTATGAACATATGGGTAGTGAAGGGTTTGTGTTTTTCTTCCTTGTTTTCATGATCTTTTGATAAATTCATGTTCTCTTATGTTGTTGTAGTTTGATTTATTGATCTATTGTTATTAATTTGGTTTATCGATGTTATATATATGCGACAGATTGTCTTTGTTTTGCTATCGATGCTTTCATCTTCCTTTTTTTTTCTTGCTTATTCACGTTGCCTACTAATGATCATGCATACTGTACGGTCCTTATTGTTCATGTGAATTACCAAGGATTTTCTTTTTCCTGTGATTCAATTATTCATGGATGCCTAATTGCTTATAACATCCGATATATATATTTTTTATGTCTTTTCTTTAAGACTACTTTAATATATAGTTATTTCCAAAAGGAAGAGATTAGTATTTTGAATCCATTATGTTTCATGTGTATTAGGTTAATACATATTTAATTTCATGATTCTGATCTCATGTGATTTGATGATTTGTATTAATGTGTTATTTAACGATGTGTAAATGATAAAATATTTGACGATGTGTTATATAAAGATGTGTGATTTAAAGATGTGTTATATAAAGATGTGATATTTGAAAATGTGTGATTTAAAGATGTGTTATATAAAGATGTGATATTTGACGATGGTGCTATTTAAATATGTGTAATTGTTGAGTCATATAAAGATGTTTCATTTACTTTGATTGGTGAATTTCAATGGGTCTTTACGGATTGGATTTGATTCATAATATATTTGTTCTCGGCAATTGAATTGCTAGCCACTAGTTTTGAATTAGAAAAGAGAAAAAGGACACATACTTAGCAGTTATTGAATCGTGAATTAGAAATAATCTTTTAAGACCAATACTGAATTTAATAATAGATCTTAAAATATGTTGACTAATCCTGGCACAAACACGTTGAAAAGGGGTTTCAACAAGATATATTTTCTTTTTAAACTATGTCAAGACTCAAACCTTTTAGTTTATGATATTTTGAAGCACTGCCATAACTGTTTGTTCTCTCATATCACTGCCAAATTTGTTAGTATTCATTAATATTATACCAATAGTTGACTGACATATTAAGTTTGAGAAATCAGTTTTGATTTTATTGGTTCTGTTTTAGAGTTAAAATATATTCCATCAATATGTGATTTGGTTTGGAATCATACCATTAAGTTGAATTATTTGAAGATGTGTAATTGATGTGTTATTTAACGATGTGTAACTAAATGTGATTATTTAAAGATGAGCGATTTAAAAATGTGTTATTTAAAGATGTGTTATATAAAGATGTGTTATTTGAAGATGTGTGATTTAAAGATGTGTTATATAAAAATGTGTTATTTGAAGATGTGTGATTTAAAGATGTGCCATATAAAGATGTGTTATCTAAAGATGTGTAAATGTTGAGTCATATAAAGATGTGCATTGTTGAGTCATTGCTTGGTGTTCATGCATTCATGGTCAGTCCGATTTAAAGATGTGATTTAAAGATGGGGGATAAATCAGTAACATACCTCTGATATCCAAAACTGGTACCACATGCATATAGAGTCGAGTTAAGGACATTGCATACATAACTGCAAGTCTATTTGAAGATGTGTAATTAAAAGATGTGTTATTTTAAGATGTGATATTTAATGATGTGCTCCTATATGATTATGTGTGAATGATCCGTGTTTTTGTTAATGAATACTTAATGTTATTACTTGTTTTTGAAGCTTACTTGTTATTATAAGATGTTGAATTGATGCCTATTGATTGTATTTTAAAGAATGTATATGTTATAAATGTGAATATTACCTGGCTGCAATGTATACATGCCTAACTGCAATTGATGATTATTTTATCTGAATCTACACATGTGTTTGTACCTCTCTTGTGTTGGATATATTCTCACCCTCTTAAACTGGACCGTACTCTCGCCGGGTACAGATTCACAGGAAGAAGATAATTAGTAGCAGTGAGTCTCAGAGGATGACGTTGGAGCCTTCTTATTTACTTTTGCCGCTTTTGGGAGTTTTATCGAGTCGTCGCTCTGATTAGTAACACTAGGGAATGGGGATTTATTTTATTTCAGATTTTCTTTTAGAATTCTTTCGAATTCAGTTTTGTTATGGATTTTAAAGATGTGAAAAACTACTTTGATGTTTTGAGAACTTTTCCGCTGCGACGTTTTTAATTTAAATGAAGTATTTTTGGATTGATTAAGATGTGTGACACCCTTGCGTGTTTAATTATTTATTGAATTTTATTAGAAAATAAAATGTGGGGTTTAGGGTGTTACAAGCTCAATTGGTAGTGGGAATGCAAGGAACTTGTACTTAAGCCTCAGGTACGGAGTTCGATTCCCACGGAAGGCAAAAACTCCACATGGGGGGTGGAGAAGGTCGTGAGTGACATCGCGGGCCCAGTGTGAGGGACCCGGGTGTTACATAACCTATATTGGGCGTACAGGAGAACCGGTAAGAGTTTGAATTTAATTCAAGACGGATTGTTTCTGGAGAAACTCGAGGGGTAACCCAAGTGATATGGTAAAGTTAAGAGAACCTAAGTTGTCTCGGAAAGATTATGAATATGAAATCCTTACGGATAAAGATAGAACGAATAGTAACGAGACTCAAATCCATCAGTGGATTTAAGGTATGAAAGATGTGAACCTCCAGAAGCCATAAGTTGTTTCTGGAAGTTGCCACAAGTGAAGTAAGTGTGAACTTAAGTTACTCCAAGTGTACTCTTAGTAGGGTTTCTGCAATGTTTTAATGATTATACATGTTAAGCTGACCATGAGGTGGTTACAAAATTCAGAGTATGGAGAGTAAAGTTAGAACCAGAGTATAAGCTGTTTTGACAGGAGCATTGTTGGGCTCGTAACAATTGCTGAAAACTGTTTACAGGTTTCGGCGTATTTTCGTGAAAGTAAGTATATGGTTTATGTCCGAAAGGAAACACAAAGTCAGATGATGATCAATCAGTAAGTTAAACAGGTGGTTTAAGCCACAAGAGAATCAACAAACGTAAGGTGATTCTGCTGTGATAGCTACAAGTCATTAAGGAACAAGTCAGTCAGAGAATTAATAATGGTGTATTACTCCTACTCCAAAGTGATTTGTTTAAATCAGAGTTGCGCAGCGGGAAAGTGATTCAAGGATGAGTTAACAAACAATTCTAAGCTGAAGCTTAGAGAACAAGGATGTTTGTGAAGTCCTTGTCAGATGAACCACAGGAAGGCAATAAGTGCCCAATTATTGAATCACAGAATATCAGTGAGCAGTGACGACTCGAACTTGTTATAAGTTCTAGCAGGAAAATTTAAAAGTTAAGCCGAGGGATATCTCAAACCTCGAAACTCATGAGAAATGAGAACCGAGTCAGTTTAAGAATAGGTGGTAAGAAATTAGAAGGATATGTTTCTAGCTCAGTAACTTCAAATTGACTTGAATGGTAAGTTTAACCAAAGAGGAATTATGCAGTGGCATGAAGTTATTCCACATCGTACCCACGTTATGCCAGCATGTCGCATGTAACAGGGTATGTTTAGTATTATGTATACTGATCAGGCAGAGTTTATGCTACTTAGATAGTAGTGTAACATATATTTTTTTTTACAGTCATGTGACATGTATCAGTAACCGTGGTACGCAGTCAGTAATGTTTTAATAGGAAAGTCTTAAGCATAACGGGTTTGTTGATATCAAACAAATCCTAGTTGAGGAATTCGGAAATTCTTGAACTTAATGTTCATGGTTAGAGGAAGGAATGTTTTACTCAGACCAGAAATTATAGTAGTCTACAGCAAAGAGCTATGTATGTTCAGATTATGAATAAAGGATTAAAGGATTGATGAGATTAAGTGTGCTGTTAAAGTAGCGGCCAGAATAGAGTTTTCTTTTCGAAAACAAAGGATGTCCTTGAACGAAATAAGTTTATAACGCCAATAGTATGTAACCATAACTTACATTATGGGATGATGTATGCTCATGAGTTAAGCATGAGTTAAGAGTAAGGAAAAGATCTCCAATTGATGTGGTATTGCCCGAGTATTTTTGACTAAGTAAGATGTCCCGTTCGTCGGACAAGGATGATGCGACGTACTGTGTGCCCGCTAGTAGTGTACACGTACTCGATCATGTATGTAGAATATGTGCTATAAATGTACCATATGATGATATGTGAGACGGTCTATACCACACATCACTTGGACTAAACTCCTATGAGTTTTGGGATCTACCAGTATAGAAAATATTTACGCTACGGCTAGAAATCAAATGTAAGATGTGATGCAGGTGATAGTAGATTGTCAAACTTCTAATAATGAATGATTCTTAATTATTAAGATAAGAGACGTCATAGGCTATTGAAGCGGAACACGGGTAATCTGTAAAATCCGCGAGCTCTTAAGAATTCCATAATAGAAGTGATGGTTATATTTGTGATAAGTATCACATCGAGATGTTGAAAAGAATGAAGCAAGTGCTAGAGGTGAAAGCTCCTGCTTATACTTGGAAATATTGAGAAAATGAGATCGACCCAATGTCGTCAGAATAAGGTTACATGGACTATGAAGGTATTTATAAGAATCAGTACAAGTGTCAGGGCTGGATAACTCCAGATTGGATTTGCAAGAAGTGTATGAAAAAGGAACATAGTCAAGCGAGTTGGATACAATGGTTCAGATAACCTCACATCCTACTACGTAAGAGTTATGCAATGCACCATAAGCATTTCAGTTAAAGAAAAGATTGTCGAGTATATTCGACTTATAGAGTTGGAAATCCAAGGGATTCCGATAAGCAAGACGAACTGCAGTTTTGGCTAGTAGAGAAAGTAGTATGAGAGATTCATTCATATATGATAATGAGTGGATTCTAAATTTCGAGGACGAAATTTCTCTAAGGGGGGTAGAGTGTAATATCCCGCTTATGATTCAGGTGTTTTTATCAGTGTCGAGACAACGTATCGGAAATGTTTTAAGAAGAAGGGCAATTTGGTAAATTGCCAATTGAAGGATTTATTATATGGCAAAAGCCATACTTTCCTCAACCTTTTACTCTTTCTCTCACTAAATCATTTCTCCCCTTTCTCTCTACTTCCTTCCACGCCAATCTCCCTCTCCCTACTTCAATCATCACTTAAACATCATTCTTTTGATCTAGCCACTTGCAAGCAAAAACTTTAGGAACCTTGGATCATTTGGGAGCTATAGAAAACAAGAAAGAAGAGGAATTGAAGCTAGGTTTTTGAAGCATAAGCTTGGCAAGATCAGAAGTATTTCCTAGGTGAGCTCCCTAGGGTTTTTAGACCCACTTAGAGTGAGTTGTAAGAGTTTTCATGTTTATGCTAAGTTATAGTTTTTTTTTACCCTAATTCCCTTGCTTGCTAATTCCTTGCTTGTGCATGCTTTAAACTATCAATTTGTATTAGAAAATCATTCCTAACATCATTGGGATGCTTGGGTAAGTTGGATTGAGCTAAAATGGTGGAAAAATACGTTTTTGAGCAATTTCTGAACTGTCATGGTCGCTACAGCGACCAGTCCGTCGCTACAGCGACCAGACCATTTTCAGGTTCTGGTCCTGGTCGCTATAGCCATGGATCTGTCGCTACGGCGAGCTCACCAGGACAGCATTTTTCAACTAAGCTGTTTTGGGTGATTCGGCGCGTGTAAGCGACGTTTTTCGCTACCGTTTTCTCCAGAGGTTAATGTTAAGGAGTTATATGTTCTCAACCGAAGAGTTTCCTTCCACAAATATTCTAGAAGCTGAAAGAGATCACCTCGTGTCGATAAGTTCCGAGGGCGGTAATAAGGTATAGATTTCGGATTGTTTAACTATGGGCAGAATTATTCAGATGTTAAGAACAAGATTTGAATTGTGAATACGGTAACAAGTTACTGGAGGAATCCAATAGATTATGATAAGTGCAGAAGTTTAAGATCGATTAATCGGGTGCTCGAAGAGATGTAACCTATGTTTGGGCGTGCAAGAGAACCAATAAGAGTTTGAACCTTTTTCAAGACGGAATGTTTCGTAGAAACTCGAAGGGGTAACTTAAGGGACGTGATAGAGTTATTGAGACCGAAGTTGTCTCGAAAAGATTAGGGATATGAAATCCTTACGGATAAAGATAGAACGACTAGTAACGGGACTCAAACCCTTTGTGGATTTAATATATAAAAGATGTGAATTTCCAGAATTCATAGAATGTTTTCAGGAGTTGCCACAAGTGATTGTGTGTGAATTTAAGTTGTCTCAAGCAAGCTTTTAATCGGGTTTCTGCAATGTTTTAAGGATTATATATGATGAGATGACCAAGAGATGGTTACAGAATTCAGGATATGGAGAGTAAAGTTAGAACCAGAGTATGAGCCGTTGATAGGAGCATTGGTAGGCTCGTAACAGTTGCTGAAAACCGTTTACAGGTTTTGGCGTATTATTGTGAAAGTAAGTATATGATTCATGTACGAAAGGAAACACAAAAACAGGAGATGACCAATCCGTAAGTTAAGCAGATGGTTTAGGCCACAAGAGAAATGATAACGTCCGATGGTTTCGTTACGGTAACTACAAGTGATAAAGTAAAAGGAATGGTCAAGGAAATTTTACTAGGCAATAGTGGTGTATTGCTCCAATCCTAAGTAGAATTGTTAAGAATCAGAGTTGCGCAGCGGAGTAGTAATCCAAGAATGAATTAATGAACAATGCTAAGCTGAAGCTTAGAGAATGAGAAGATGTTAAGTGCTTAATTCTTATTATACGGAATAGCAGTAAGTATAGACAACTTGAACATATCACAAGCTCTAATAGAAATTTTTGGAAGTTAAGTTGAGGAATACTATAAACCTCGAAACTCATGAGAAAAGGAATATTGGAATAGTTTAAGAATATATGGTAAGGAATAAGAAGGATGTGCTTCAAGCTCATTAAGTCAAAATTAATGGAAGTGACCGCTAAAACGGTAGCTTAGCTATTTTAGCTCAGTAACATCAAGTATGCTTGAAGAGTAAGTTAGTCTAAAGAGAATTAAGCATGAGCCAACAACGGTACAGGTTACGCTTGCAAGATGATATATTTGAATTTGAGGCATTGATCAGGAACGACAATGCAGTGGCATGTAAGTCTATTCCACATTGTAACCACGTTGTGTTAACATGTCGCGTGTACCAGATTGTGTTTAGTAATGTATACTTATTGAGCAGTGGTTATGCCACTCGGATAGTAGTGTAGCCATTTTTTTTAGTTATGTGACATGTATAAGTAACTAAGGTACGCAGCTAGTAATGTTTAAAGTGAGAAGATGCTAATCAGAACAGGTTTGTGATACCGAACGCGTCTTAGTTAAGAATATTCAATGATCTTGAACACAACGTCCAGAATGAGAAATAACTTTGTGATGCCGATAGAATGTAACCGAAATTTACGTTATGGGTTGTTGTATACTCAAGAAATAAACATGAGTAACATTGGCGGGGCAAACCTGGCAAGCCAGTTGAAAGGCAAATCCCAGATGTTACAAAATGAGTTAAGAGTAAGAAAAGATTCCCAAATGATGTGGTAGTGTCTCAAATATGTTAAGATCAAGAATGATGTCCCGCTAGTTGGACAAGGATGATGTGACGTACTATGTACCCGTTAGTAGTGTACATGTACTCTAACATGTATGTAAATTAAGTGCTATGAAATATACTATGTGATGATATGTGAGACGGCTTATATCACTCATCACTTGGGCTAAACTCCTATGAGTTTTGGTTTATCGGTGTAGAAATATTTACGCTACGGCTAGAACTCGAGATAAGTAGTGATAAGAATGATGGGAGATTGGCAAACTCCCAGTACGAAGAATGAATTCCTAGGTTATTAAGATACGCGTTGACGTCGTAGACTAGCTGTAGCGGAGCACGAGTAACCTTTAAGAATTCCGTGAATCTTTGAAAAATTCATAGAGGAAGTAATAATTATGGTTGTGATAAGTAGCACATCGTGATGTCGGAAAGAAAGGAGCAGGCTCTAGAGGTGAAACCTCCTGCTTATACTTGGAATGATCCTTGCATTTGTATGTACGTACGCAATATCAGATGTTTCGGTGTAAGGATGATTCTATATGGAAATGTATGATGTAAATCTATAAGTAAGATGTCGTCGTATAAGACGAAAGATAAAGATAATAATTCATTGGTATTAGTTGTAGTGCAATAGACCTCTCTAAGGGAGGGGAATAATTGAGGAAATGAGATCGACCCAGTGCCGTCAGAATAAGAATGCATGGACTATGAAGGGATTTATAGGATTTAGAACAAGTGTTAGAACTGGATAACTCCAGATTGGGTTTGCAAGAAGTGTACGAACAAGAAACATAGTCGGTGAGTTGGATACGGTGGTTCGGATAACCTCACATCCTACTACGCAAGAGTTGTGTAATGCACATCAGACATTTCAGTTAAAGCAGAGATTGTCGAATATAATCGACTTATATAGAGTTGGAAAACTAAGGAATTGTGATAAGTAAGACGAATTGGAGTTTTGGCTAGTAGAGAAAGTAGTATGAGAGATTCATTCATATATGAGAACGAGTGTGTCGCGTCGAATTTCGGATATCAAGCTATTGACAAGCGTTGAATCACTAATTTTAAATCACGACTGAACTTTTAATTTTTCGGGGAAAAGGGGGAAAAAGTTCGAAATTACCACAATGTTAGAGATTTTGGGTTCGGGAGTCGATTATGCAAGGGGAAGGTATTAGCACCCCTCACATCTGTTGTACTCAACGGGAACCTCCTAGTTAGCTAAGGCTAGAATGTTTTCGAAGTTTTGCTTGCATGCTTGAATATATTAAGAGGGAAAAAGAAAAAATATATAAAGAGGAAAAAGAAAGTTTTTTATTAATGTGCTTGACAAGATGTGAATCTTGCTCCTACGTATCTCCCGGTGCGATGGAGAATTCAAAGCTTACGTAGTTTTTTGGTAGAAAACGTTTGTTTGTTGATTGGTTTTAATTATGAAAAAGATTTGATCGCGCTCGGGCGAAAAAGTTTGGTTAAAAAGGAAACGTGGTCTACTATCGTTGTTTGGATAGCTTAATGAAGACCGATAAAAAGTTTTTTACCTACTACCATTATGAGGGTAGCTTAATGAAGGTAAAAAGGGTTTGATGAAAAAGGGGATGGACTCGCGCTCGGGCGATGGTATCTGTTGGAAAACGTGCATGGGCGTAAAAAGTTTGAATTGACCACGGGGGCCAAGAAAAGTTTAAATTTGACCACAAGGGATCAAAGAAAGGTTGGATTGGTCACGAGGGACCAATAAAAGGTTTAAGTGCGTTGGATGCGTTGAAAATAGAATGACGATTGCCCAAACAACGAGACATACGTCAAGCATTCGTGCAACCGGGGAATGGAGAGACATACGTCAAACCACTCCTTTTTCATTCAAGTTTTTGTTGAAACTTAAAGAAAACCCAAAAGAGCAAAACACTTAGTTAAAAAAACTTGTGAACAAGTGTGGAACTCAAATTAGTTGTTGCAACTTATGAACGAGTGTTGTTCAAGTTATTTAAAAAAAGGAACTGTGCGCACCTCGTTTTTTCCGTCGGGAAAAAGACGCGCAGATTCCTCCGAGGACGTCCTCGGACGCTCGGAGGGTGCCTTTGTGAAGCCGCCACCAAAGTTTTTGTGTAAAGGGAACGTTGATAAACCCTTAAGTTTTTTTTTGTTGTAAAGGGAAACGATAATAAAACCCTTTTGACGATGAGGATAAGGATTAGGTCATCGCAACCATTGTCGGGTTCGGGAGTCGGTTACGCGAGGGGAAGGTATTAGCACCCCTCACGTCCGTTGTACTCAACGGGAACCTTCTATTTGGTTAAGACTTGAATTGCTTTTTTAATACTTTGCGTTCATGTTCATTTATGCTAAAAAATATAATAAAATGGGGGGAAAGAGATAAAAACAAACGAAGAAAAAGTTTTTTTTTATTATTGTGCTTGACAAGATGTCGATCTTGCTCCTACGTATCTCCCGGTAGTCGGAGAATTCAAAGCATACGTAGTTCTTTGGTAGAAAAACGTATGTGGGTTGGTTGATTTTAAATGGACGATGTTTTAAACCGAATTCTTGCGATTAAAACGTAGCTTGTATGCTCGCTCTTGGAGACTTATTAAGCGTTTGTTCGTGAATCACATTAGAATTGTTAAAAGTTACGTCCGTTAGGGTAGAGGGTTGAATTGGTCGCTATGGGACCAAGGGAGGTACAATGGACTCATACAAGTCAAACATTGACCGAGTGGACTCCAAAGAGTCGGGCGATTGTTCGATTGATCCACTGAGATCAAGAACGGGTACAATGGACTCGGACGAGTCGAACATTGACCGAGTGGACTCTAACGAGTCGAGGGATCGAGTCTAATGGCCAACGGGGGACCAAAAGGCTTGGATTGACCACAAGGGGCCAAGATTTGGTTTGGTTAGGGTTGTACATATTAAAAGGGAATGACGATTGTCCGAGCGACGAGACATACGTCACGCATTCGTACAATCGGGGCGATGGAGAGACATACGTCACACCATCCCTTTTTCATTCATGTTTTTGGATTGAATTCTTTAGAAATCCCAAGGTAAGTCAAAACATTTGGTTTGAAAACCCAAAATGGGAAGGTTTAGCAAATTTGCTAGAAAACGCGCAAGTTCGTCTCATTTTGCGAAAATGCGCACATTACCGGTGTATGTTCATTTTTGAGTTTTGAACATCATGAACAATATTTATTGCTCAAGTTTAGATTGAAAAGCTGAATATAGCTTGTTGGTTCATGTGGTTTTGAAAGTTTGGGAACATAACTTGCTTTGCAAGTTACCCACAAAATGGTTATACGAACTTGTGATTTGCCAAAATTAAGCAAAAACCTTGTTATGATTTGAAGAACATAGGTTTAAAAACTCTTAGGTTCTGAGCTCTGGGGCTAGAACCTCAAAAATTGGTTGTTTTGACACAAAAACTCAGGTTCTGAGTTCTGTCATGGTCGCACTGCGACCATGACTTCGCACTGCGAAGCATGCGAAATTTTGGGTTCAGAAGCTGTTTCTGAACATTTGTTCAGAAACAACTTCTGAACACACTCAAGACCTTATATATGGGTGAAAAGCTTTGAGTTTTTGGGATGAAAAAGGTTGTACAAACCAAATTTGATGTTTTGAAAACCTTGGGATTTCTTTGAAATTCAAAAGGGGTTTTTTAGGACCAAAAGGTTTTGAGCCAAAATAGCTATGCAAACACAATTAGAAATGCAAGATAAAGAGCTTAGTAACTTACAGGACTCCTTAGCAAAGCTCCAGCTGCACTTGGCTTGATTTGGTTGAAGGCTTTCACAAAGGTTTGAAGATTTGTGATGAACTTGAACTTTTGAAAGCTTTGTGTGGATGGATTGTTTCTGGTTATTTGTGGAGATTTGTAGGTTGAAATGAGTAGAGTTTCTGCTCTTTGAATGTTGTGTTTTCTGTCTAATTGTGTGTGTTTTCTGTCTAATTGTGTGTGTTCTGTCTAATTGTGTGTGTTTGTAACCTTGGGCATTGCCTTGTATTTATAGGCCAAAATCAAATCTTTGTCATCATTACACAATCCCTTGATTCAGCTGATTTGTGGCCAAGATCAAGCTGAATCCCTTTGCATTAAATGCTAATGGATAGAGGCAACCCTGCCTTGTGCCAAGGGGCAAGTTCCAGCTTGATTTCAGCCACAAATTCAACTTATTCTAGAAGGTAATGATGAAGAACAAAGCTGATTTGCAAATGGCTAATGCTTGGGGATCAATCCTTGCAATCTCAATGGTTGGTCAATAAAAACGTGCACTGTATTGTGCAGAGATTGAGGGATGAAAAGGCTAAAATTGGCTGGTGTGAGAGGGTGAAAAGCTGCTGCAAAAACAGAGTAGGCACTCATGGCTTTTCAAGTGAGAAAATCCAGCTGGTTTGACTGGTTTTTGGGGCAGCAAGCAGGAGGAAAGTCCTCAAGCAGGTGGCTGGCAACCTTGTGGTGGTTAGCAGGTCACCTGGGAGGGGCTAGAGCTGCCCAAGGGCAAGCCCACTTGCTTGTCACATGCTAGGTTGGAAGAAAAAGCTTCTAACCTTGGCATTAATGGCAAGTCTTTCAACTCTGGCTTTGCTTGGCCCAATTGGCCATGAATGCTACTTAAAATAATTATGGAAGTGATGTGCAACAAAATCTGGAATTAAATCCAAGAAACCAAAAATCTGCAGAAAAATCGCAGACTTCGCAGTGCGAAGTGAGCTTCGCATTGCGAAGTCCTCAATTTTGAAAAGTTGACTTTTCTGTTGACTTTTGTTGACTTTTGACTTTTTCCCCTCTTTGACTTTTTTTGATTTTTGTTTTTAAAATGCGCAGGACAAAATTAGGGTACTACAGCTGCCCCTACTTAATTGTGTCTTCGCATAGAGTACGTGAGTGCCGAGGGCATCTCATGAACTCTTTGCGGAGATCAATTAAGTAAAAAGAAAAAGAAGGACCCGAATTTTGTCCTTCGCGAAATGCAAATGCAATGGGTTGGTAGGGTTTGATCGTATCCAGCCGCTAACACTGGAGGTAGATCCACTGGGGGGATGAAGGTAATCTTATCTAGGCACTGTCACTAGAGGTCGATTCCTGAGGGTGGTGATTTACTCTAGGCACTGTCACTAGAGGTGGAACGTTGATGGAGGTGATCTTCTCTAGGCACTGTCACTAGAGGTTGAACATTGATGGCGGCGATCGACTCTAGGCACTGTCACTAGAGGTCGATACCTAAGGGTAGTGGTTTACTCTAGGCACTGTCACTAGAGGTGGAACATTGATGGAGGTGATCTACTCTAGGAATTGCTTCTAGAGGTCGATACCTAAGCTAGGTGATCTTATTCAGGTACTGCTTCTGAATATCGATTCCTAACGAGCTGTGATCTTATTCAGCCGCTAACACTGAAGGTCGATACACTGGGGGAGGTGATCTACTCTAGGAATTGCTTCTAGAGGTCGAACAATGAGGTAGGTGATCTATTCTAGGAATTGCTTCTAGAGGTCGATACCTAAGCTAGGTGATCTTATTCAGGTACTGCTTCTGAATATCGATTCCTAACGAGCTGCGGTCTTACCCTAAATAGGTGCCCCTGGTTGAATGTTAATGGATGTTGGTGAATAAGTGATACTCACTGGAGGATCCTTGTTGCAGGTTTTATGAAATGAAATGCATGTGTATGAATGGTTTTAAAATATGCATGCATGAATAATGTTAGTTGGGTGCCGAGCAGAGTCGGTCTTTGTTTGTGGGTGTGTTCATGATAATTGGGCTTTCTTTTTTGGTTGGTCGGTTTGGAAGGACGAGGTCCTTTGCCTACATACCCAAATGGGATCAAAACCGGTGTAGTTCGAGCCTAAGCCCGAAAATTTGTGTTTTTTTGCCAATAATGATTGGACTTTTGTTTGGGGTTGAGACTCCCTGGGGAGTATCAATGAGGTTTGGCTTTTGGGGATAAAGGATCATTTTGGAAGCATGATCGATATCCAGCCTTTGTTGGTGTTTGGATGCTCAGGGTGTTTGTTGGGGAATTTTGTTCCGCCTGACCCTTGGGGTTCTTGCGCTCCGCGTGCCGCGAGTTATGCACTTGCCTTAGCTAAGGAGCATAAGTCTTTTGGTGCAATATTTTGGTGGGAACTACCGCAATTCTTTCAGAATTCACGAAGATTCAAAATAAAGCAAAGTTTGTTTGTTTTTTCTCTTTTTTTTGGAAGAAAATCCTTTTGTTTATTTCCCATGTTTTAAAGCATTTTCATCATGAATAAAACAAAACCTTATGTGCTACTGAGAACATAAAATAACAAAAGGAAATTTATTCAATGCAGATTTGACCTCTTGAATGGGTAAAAATACACAAAGTGAGAAGTGAGATAGAGAAAGACAAGAAAAAGCAAAAAGAAAATATTGGTTTTGGCACAACACATGCTATTTCCTTATGACTTCGATATTTTCGTTTGTTGGAAGATGCTGACGAGACCGATTCCTCTCCTCTTGAATCTTGTCCGGAGCTTGGATGCTGCAGTCATTGCCTTTCTTCTTTTTTTTGTTAACCCCTAACTTTTGCCTGGATTGCTCTTTCGAGTTTTTTCAATCCACCGGGGTGTATTTTCCTTTTTGATGTCCTTAATTTTTGCCTAGACCGCCTTTTCAGGTTTTCAATCTAGCAGGACGCTCTCTATTGCCTAAACCGCCCTTTCAGGTTTTCGATTTAGCGAGCTTTTTTCCTCTTTTTTTCTTTAGGCATAATACCTCTTGACTGCATCGGAGTTTATTGATAGTGGGAACTCCTCTCCGTCCATAGTGGTGATGATCAGGGCTCCGCCTGAGAAAGCTTTCTTTACTACGTACGGCCCATCATAGCTGGGAGTCCACTTCCCTCGGGGATCTTTGTGGATAGGTAATATCTTCTTGAGCACTAGGTCTCCTTCTTTGAACTCTCGAGGACGGACCTTCTTGTCGAATGCTCTCTTGAGCCTCCTTTGATAGAGTTGTCCGTGACATATTGCCGTCAGACGCTTCTCCTCTATGAGATTCAGTTGGTCGAACCTTGTTTGGACCCATTCAGCTTCTTCTAGCTTGGTTTCCATCAAGACCCTTAGCGAAGGAATTTCCACTTCTACGGGGAGAACAGCTTCCATACCGTATACTAAGGAGAAGGGGGTTGCCCCAGTTGAAGTGCGAATGGCTGTTCTGTAGCCATGTAGCGCAAAGGGAAGCATCTCATGCCAATCCTTATATGTTGTCACCATCTTCTGGATGATCTTCTTTATGTTCTTATTGGCTGCTTCTACCGCACCGTTCATCTTTGGTCGGTAAGGGGAGGAATTATGGTGCTCAATCTTGAAATCTTTGCACAACTCCTTCATTGTCTTGTTGTTTAGGTTTGCCCCATTATCGGTGATGATTTTGTGGGGAGTACCATAACGGCAAATGATTTCCTTCTTGATGAATCGGGCTACCACTTGTTTGGTTACGTTTGCATACGAAGCTGCTTCTACCCATTTGGTGAAGTAATCGATGGCAACGAGGATGAAGCGATGTCCGTTTGACGCTTTGGGCTCGATCATTCCAATCATATCTATGCCCCACATAGAGAAAGGCCAAGGTGAAGTCATGACATTCAGTGGAGTTGGTGGCACATGCACTTTGTCGGCGTAAATCTGGCACTTGTGACAAGTCTTGGCATAGTGGAAACAATCAGCTTCCATGGTTACCAATAATAGCCCGCCCTTAAGATTTTCTTTGCCATTGCATGCCCATTAGCATGGGTTCCAAAAGATCCCTCGTGGATTTCTTTGATGAGCATGTCCGCTTCATGTTTATCCACACATCTGAGCAGGACCATGTCATAATTTCTTTGTAGAGGGTATTCCACTGAGGAAGAATTGGGATGCCAATCTTCTGAGGGTCCTCTTGTCGGTGTGCGAGACATTTTTTGGATACTCTTGCTCTTCGAG